>VZTJ01003885.1:171337-238837 GCA_013397795.1 Orthonyx spaldingii | reverse complement strand
ATCCTTAAAAAACTCAGTGTGACGATTCCCAAGATAATTCCTGTCTGGTTTGGCGCTAAGAAGGACATGAGTATTGATACTATATTGGCAGTTTTATGAAATTCTGGATGGTGGTGTTACAACATTACTAAGGAGCATTTTCCTAAGAAGGAAAGTTTTCTTTCTATAAAATTTCATCTATTCATACACACTTACACACAGACATTACGTACACAGACATGCACCATTTATACCAGTCAATCTCCATCACACTAACCTTTGTATAGGAAGACCTGCAGACAGACTTCCAGCAAAACAGAAGTTCATCGGTATCTGGATGTTATTTTACCAACCCAGTAAAAGTAGCCATCAGCAGAGAAGAGGAAATCTAAAATGGCTTGGAACATCCAGATATTCATAAACAGGACAAACAAGCTGGAGGGAGTCAAATTTTCCAAGACCTATTTTGCCATCAATACTTTGAGGGGAGTTAAGGATACAGGAAAAGAAAAATATCCCAATGTGATTATTCAGCCAAGAGGACTTATGCTCCTAATTGCTCGTGTGCCTTTGAAAGTTCCCTACAGCTCTTTGCATTCAATTTTCTCTTATTTTGAAGATCAAAACAATGATGCAAAGTGCCCCTATTTAACTTAAGTGCTCTGACAAGGCACACAGACTATTCTTCAGCATTTGTGCTGTACGTAGCCATTGGAAAATCACACGTTTATTATGCATACAGAGTTCTCGCTTGATTGGAAAGCATTTTCCATATTTTGCAGGGCACCCCAGCTCAGCAGCCACGAGCACAGCTCCTCCATGGCACACGCGGTTCGAATACTCACGGCACGTCCCGGCGGCGTCCCTGGCTGGCTGCACCTCCCGCGCCCCGTCCCACAGCCTCATCCCTCTTCTGAAGCCTGGAGCAGGTGGAAGGACTCTGGAAGGACCATGCTCTTGGCCTTTTCCTGCCCAATTGCACAAGGTTAATGAGACCTGCAGAGGAATCGCTGCTGGAGACGGGGCAACACGAGCCTTGCAGAGCATCACATCTGGAGTCCAGAGGCGCTTGCCTCCCCCATTTGCATTTGCTTCCCACTCCCTCATATGGAGCAGGATCAGTGATTCTCCTTTGCAAAGAGCTCGAGCAAGGACTGTGGAAGAGGAATAAAGGGGAAAGGAGATTTGAAAATGAAGTCTAGTTATTTTTTAATCTCATACCTGAAATTTATAGCATCATTCTCCCCTCTGAATAAACAACTATTCTGTCCCCTCCAATTACAACGCACAAAGCTGACTGCTACATGCAATGTCAAATTTACACTGGTGCCTTTTATCAGGATTTCCTTTCATATTGCTCTCTAAGCAATGACTTTGTAAGGAGATTAACTACATTATATGCCACACATTAAACAAACCCACATGTATACAACACAGCTTTTAAGAGATTTCTCTTTTCCCCAGGACGGCCCTTCCTATCTTAGAAGGTCTTGGTTTTTAGCACCCTATTCCTCAAGCACTGGTCCACTGCCACCACAAGAGAGTTCAAGGTATACCCAGTAGCCATCAACACTGCCAATAAATCAGGTGGAGATAGCTTTATTATTCTTATTTCATGGGGAAATTGCTGATCAGCTCTGCTTGTTATCCGAGATAAAGGCAAAAGGAAAAAATGTGGAGAATTACAATAAATACAAGGCATACATTTTCCAACAAAAGATTCTAAAAAGAATCCCTTTAAAAAGTTCATTTTGTTTTTTTCTTAATACTTACTCTTTTTCTAAAAGCTATTCTGTCACTGATTTCTACAGTTTACAAAACCCAGACTAAATAAAACAAACCACAATTTCCCCAAGTGCCGTGCAACCCACAGCAACACAACTGACAACTTTTTATCCATTCAGTGACATAAATTGTGGCCATCATAGATGTTTACCAAGGGACTATCCAGCTCCTGTAAGCATTATCTTTCAGGAGACTGCTCAGAGTAGCAATTTGTTTCTGAAATGGACCCCCAATATCAGATATTTGGAACATGGGTGAACTCTTCCTTCCCACAGACTTACCTGGCACCAGCCAGTGACACCCAACAAGAGAACCTGGGTGGGTGAAGAGCCCGTTCTTCACCCTCAGGCTGCAGGCTGCTCTCTTTGCTTTCCAAGGACTCTGCTGGTTCTTCGTATCAGATTGTTCCGTTTCATGTTTCCTGCTCACACACATACAGCCCTCTCATCTCCCCAAACCCGCAGATCAGGGATGCTGGAGGGGCTGTCTCCCCCTGCAGTCCCTCCTGCCTTCCCTTGCCTCCTTGCAAGTCTGTGGGTGTCTATTCTCTCAGCTTCTTTTGCTATCACAGCTCTTCCATCACCTGTAGTGCTTTTCCTGATTTCTATTTCTCTGTGTCACATTCTTTTCCTTGACTTTCTCTCAACACCCCTGGCATCCCTAAAAGTTTCAATTTTTCGATTCTCTACCTATCAAAGCTACTAAAACAAAACACTGGAGGATGACTGACCTTGACATACAGATCTAAGAAAAAATATATTTTTTAATTACTACTATTATTAGTAATAATAATACTGAGTATTATTACTGAATCAGTTAATGGAAAACAGATCAAATATGCTTCTCTTTTTGTAGGGACTGAAATAATTAAAATGCATGATGTAATTGTCCATACTTTTTCTGTGAAAATAAGAAACCTACATTCAACCACTCCATGTTCAGCTGTTTTTCCAGCTGGAAAGATGGGAAAAAAAATTAGAATATCCATTCATTCTCTGAAGAGGAAGCAACCAGTCTTTACACAACACAAATTAGTTTATCTAGAACTAATATTTTATATTTAACATAGAAGCTGATCCAAGATCTTGGCTTCATCCAGATGAAAGGCAGGCAGCTTGTATATTGGTGAGGCAATCCTACTTAAGTAAAACTAGAATTGTGTGTATGGAAACTACTTCTGTAGGAGCAAAATTAAGGGAAATAAAAAACTGAAAAGTCTGAAAGCAGTCATCAGCCAAACCTTTCTTCAACTGGACATTTTCCAGGTACCAAAACTTTGAAAAGGCATCAACATGCAGCCTAAAAAGTTATTGAGGTGAGGCTGTACAGTTTTCATATAACCAGAAATATCAAGTTTCTTTCCTCTAGCATACCCCTCTGGGCTTTAGGCACACAAATAATGGAATATTTGTACCCAGCAAGAGACCAAAGAAACATAAATGTCTCTAAGTTACTAGACTAACACACATACACACACACACCTGTAGTAAGAGATTGATTTGCCTTCCAACAGGAACTACCCTACAATCTCTGCGATCCACAGACTCTCAGAAACAAAATGCTGCTCACTCCTTACAAAACAGTGTTTCAGAGTGTACCGTTTGTCCTCTCAGAGAGGCAGGAATGGGAGGCTCGTCCGGAGCGGTAGCAGAGATCACACATCTCCAGCAAGGCGGAGGAGCACAGCAAACCCCTCATTATTCAGACACCCACACAACGCTGGGGACACCGGCAGCAAGGAGTCACCTTGGCCAGGACCAGCTGCAGAGGCAGCAGTGGAGCCTGTGGGCTCCTGCTTGCCCTTTCCAGCCCCGGGGTGGGATTCTGCCTCTTCCTCAGCAGTCCCACGCACAGAGCAAGCACCTCTGCAGGTGACTTCACCACGTGGCTTTGCTGTGCTCATGCTCACACACCCAGGTGTGCCTGCACACATGCTGACACAGGGACACATATTTCTGATCGTTTCATTTGTTGCAACACTGCATCCATGGTAAATACATCCACCCTCCTGCAGTAAATCATCATTTTACAATGGATATATACCTATATTATTACTGTAATGCTGATGTACTGAACCATTAGTATAAAAAAAGCAAGCAGGTGATAAAAATGATACAAAGACTCCCATAAAGTAAGAAACAAAACCCAAACTACTGTAGCAAACATTAGCACTGAGATAAGTAAATTAGCGATTATTCTGGAGATAAATTAGTGGGTAGATAGGAGTAGGTAAAGTGTATGTGGCTGCTTGTATCTTTGCTAGTTGGGAGCTGTGAGCTGCGTCTTCCAGAATCTATGTAGCGTCACTGCAATAATATGGATGGATATTTAAGACTAGGCTATGACCATGACTCTGAGGCAATTGCCTTCCATAGAAGTCAGCACACCAGCAAATTTCATCCTTATTAACTTCGCTGCTTTTATACATCGCACTAATTAAAAACCCTACCATAAAAGTTGCTCTCAGACACTTTGCATAGAGTAAATATGCTGTGGGAATCCAGTGTAACTGCAAATTTGCCTCTAAGTAGAAAACAGTCAGTGACCCTGAAGAGATCAATTTTTAGGCAGCAATACAAGGTATCCATGGAACAGAAAGATTAACTCTTCTCAGCATATTTTAAGACTCCCAGTGAATCCAAATCTTCAGAGAAAACATATATTCAGAGTGGCTTTGGAATCCAGACCTAATATATGGAGAAACTTTCAAAGCAGGTCATTTATTTGACATAATTGTGCTAACATCCCTTTAAGCTGTGCAAACCAGAAAGATCATTTCAAAATATTAACTTATTTCTTGCTATCAACAACAATGCAATTAATTCCCCTCAATAAAGATTGTTTTTGCAAAAGAGCAATAAGGTGCCTCTGCAGGGGGCATCATTATCATTAAATAATCACACCCCAGGAGACGCAGGCACTGCGCTGCACCATGTACATTTTAGCACTCCGGAGTATGATTAGTTTGCATTAACCACACCCCAGAACAGCTAATTGGGAAAAGACTATAAACTGAGGAGATTTCTGGATTCCTTTTATTTTTGGAACTGAAAGGGAAACCAGGAAGTTTTTAACCAGTCCCGTGGAAAAGGTGGCCGGGTGTGCCCTAGCTCCAGCTGTCACTGGAGCCCATAACGCCAGCCTGCCGTGGTAACGCACATTAACATCTGCATCCTCAAAAAATCACGAGCCAACCCCCATGTGTAACAAGGGGTTGGGTTAGGACTGTGGGATGGTTTGCTTTCATATCAAAACCAAACCAGGCCCAGCTGTTCCGCACAGATGAAATCATGGAATCATTAAAGTTGGAAAAGACCTCCAAGATCATCAAGTCCAACATTCAACCGAATAGCACCACATCAGGAAGTGCCAAGTCTACTCACTTTGTGAGCACTTCCAGGGGTGCTGACTCCACCACTATCTAGCTACATGCAGGAAAACAGACACACATTATTTTAATGCAATGGCTGCTTTTTATCTGCTGAATGTTTTGTATCATTTCGGACAGTCTGCTGCGATATATGGCAAACCTTCGGAAATAGATGGGATTTTTTTTAAAAATACATACTTCCAGAACACAGAAAATTGCTTTGCATGGTGCTGGATTCCTCAGGACTCAGTGGCTGGATATTTTTTTCTCTGTTTAAAGCAGTGGTCTTCACCACAGAATGCACTCTGGCAATTAGATACTCCTGATATGCATGGAAGTGATGACAATTATACTCTAGATTTGTCAATTTTCCCTTGCTGAAAAGAACACATAAGAAAGTTGTGAAAGAATCATCTCACAACTTGGTTGTGAGTAAAGCAGAAACCACCTCATCATTTTGGAGATGAAATTCAAGCATGTTTTGACAGCCTCAGGCATGACTTCAAAGGCAACTGCATGAGCACAGGATCAGCACTGTGTATGCAGCACCATGTGCAAGGTTAAAGAAGTTCAATAACTACCCCAGAGTGGGCCAAGCCCCACTGCTGGAGACCCAGCAGCCTTTTCTGGGACACTGCAGGCCCCTCATTAGTTTCTGAAGATGTAAGGGAAGGGACACTGCAGGAGAATGGTAACTCCTCAAGGGATGGTGGGGACACCATAGAGATCCCCCCCGTGGGTGTTGAGGGCACCCACCCAGGACAAGGCCACATGACCAGGGACAAAGAAGATTCCACAGCCACCTGAAAGCTGTGAGAAATTATGGCCACAGGAAGTCCTTACCACACACAAGCCCTCTGGGGGTAGGGTATGACCCCTAGACCTGTGGGGAGGAGATCAGTGAGCATCATTTGTTGCTTGCATTCCCTAGCTTGGACTATCTCTACATTTAGTGCTGTTACCCATTTCTTGTAAAAAATTGAAAAAGACTGAAAATTTTCTGCAAGACCTTTAGGCTGGATGCACCAAGTCTTACCAGAGAGCCACATTCTTCCTCAGGAGCCAAGAATTTTGCTGGTGTGGGAGTGTCATTAAAGCTGAATTAGCAAAGTTTATGGATCAGACCAAGCTGAACAATGGCTGTTCAAGAGAATAAAGCAAAAATGAGAAAGGAATTAGAGCTACAGTAATTCAAATGAAACAAACAATACCATATGCTTGAGCAAGCAATATACTTATTGTTAACACAGGTTATTTTATAATCAATATTTAAAGTATTTTATCAGGAGTGTAACTGATACTTCATGACTATGTATGTGCAGCCAGTAAGGTATAGATTTATAAATATGAGGGTTATCATAACTTCAGTGTAGCAAGGCACAGCCATTTTAAAACTGAAATTCTCAGATTTTATCAGTTATCTCTTTCCACAGGATAATGTAACTTTACAATTACTTAGCTCATAAAGAACTAATTTCATTCAGCTTCTAATAAATACTTTCAAAATAGGAGTCTATGGCAAGATTTCTTGAGTGGTCGAATCATGAACAATAATGGTCATACAGACTTTGAAGGAAAGTCTTGATAATGAGATTAATATCTGCAGGCTTCCCTCACAAAGATTTAGTTTTATAAGCAATTAATAATAACCCCCTTTTTCTATTTTTTTGTATTACAAAGAAAATAAGTTATTGATTTCAACTGCAAAAATAACTATTTGCATAACATTGTTGATTGTATGTTCTACTAGCACAATCAGGATTAATTGAAGCAAAATATTTTATTATTTTTAAATGGGTAAAGATTTTATATATATTAGCATTTGAATCTGATTAGAACAGTCTGTTTACCAGCACTATTAGGAGCACAGCTCATATTACCATACTCAATCCACACTATGGCATAAAGCTTTCCTTTTGGCACCTCTGTACAGACTTGTGGGCAGACCTTTAAAGTATTCCTAAATTTCAGACATGATAGGTACCAGCAACTGTCGCTCAGCTTTTCTTACATTCTAGATCTGATGTTCTTAATTAAATACCGTGAGTGAAACAGCGGTCAGTGATCTATGGGAATTTTGCCACTGATTTCCATTTTACCCTCCTGACAAACCCCGTTCCTACCTCCCTGTTTGAAGGTGGGAGGATGCTCACCCTGCAGAAGGGCAGCCAGAGCATCTAAGTGCAGTCGGTGTAAATTACTGGTGGAGGAAGATCCCCTGCCTTTAGGTGGTGCCTCTGCTCTGGGGAGGGCAGTGTCAGATGCCACAAGTCTGACAACCTGGATATGCCCTTGACCTGCAACAGGGCAAAGCCACAATGCTGTGATGAAATAATGTAACTCCCACCATACTGCAGCTTTCTCATTTGGGCATATTTCTAAACAGATCACATTTGCTATGAAACCGCATCTAAACTTCATTTTATATTTAAATTGTATGCATGCTTACCTTAAATTTACTGTGTTGAGAGAACAGCTTTTCTGCAAGTACAACGGTTTCAAATGAAAACTGAGGCAACTCAGGGATACCACTTTTAACTTGATGAACTAGTCATGCAATATACTGGCTCATTTAAAAATTTGTATTCATACTCAGGTTCTCAGTCTGCGTAAACACCAAATTCTCTCTGGTTCCCAGACTGAAAGACTTTTTGCTGTAACTTATTTTTAAAATTAATTCATCATTAACCAAATGTCTGACATCACACCGGGCAGGAGCTTTGGTAGCATCTTTTCTCATCTGATGTTCCTCTCCAGCCACCAGCAGCCAGACAGCACGTGTGCTTTGCTGGGCCAGGTGTCTGTGAGAAGTAAAAGGCATCCTCTGCTTGAAACAGCAGCACTGGATTGCTGTAGCTGGGAAGAAGGGGGAGTTCTACGACATTAGAGGTAGAAATGGATCACTTCATGTGCATGGTAAGAATTCACCTCATGGTCCCCAGCTCAGTCACCATCAGAACATCAGAGCTGGTTTTTTGTCTAGCTGGGTTATGCACAAATTTTGGACTGTCACCAATTCAGGAGAGGGATCGCATCTGATCTGTTTTCTCATGTTTGCTTTCCCTGGACAGCTCCCAGCTGACAGAGCTGCAATCAGAGACTTAACCAGAGAAATTTCAAATCTGCCCACAGCAATTAACATAATTTAAAAAAAAAATAATAATAGGAAAGAGAACCTTGCAGGGGCAAGAGGGAGGGTCAAGATTCATGGACACTAGGTTTTGAAGATGAGTACTATTTAGGGCTATTGCGTGCCCCACAATTTAGCTGGCTCAACTTGCTAGTAAGAAAAAGAATTTTAAACTCAAACAAGTATAGCAGGTTATTGAATTTCAGCTGGTTTGAATTTTTTAAATCTCTGATAGTCTGGCTAGTCATCCAACACGAATAGAAACAAAATAAAATGACATGGGACCAGTCCACAGGCAGATTAACCACAGGCACAGAAAGCACAGAGAGAAAAATGAAGCAAGAAATTAAAGGAAAATTCTAAATATCTAATAAATCTGAGAACTTCATAAACATTTCACACAGAAGAAAGAAACAAAATATGGCAACTAAATTATGCATTCAGAATCGTGTGCTTAACTGGGATACTTCGCACTTGGATTTTGGTGAATGCCGCTTTTAATTCCATTGCAGATGTTCGTATTCATAACACGACTATGCCCAAATTTAGCCAATATCAAACTGCTTTTATATGTATACTACAAATATCAAATGCCTGCAAAAGAGGCAAGAATTAAAAAGTAGAGAACATAAACTGGACTGTGAAAGAGGAAAAGGAGAATAGATGAAAATCATTTTTAGAAACATCAGTCCTTGGAAAAATCACTATTAGCAAATTATTAGTTGCTTCTTCAAATAATAAGACTTTTAATCAATATGCAAAAAAATAATCAATTCCATCTCTCATTTTTTTATCCTTCTTTCTTTCGCTCTCATATTTTATGTACAGTAACTCACATTTCTCAGCCCACTGTGTAGCTATGAACTGAAATCAAATATTCAGACAGTAAATGAAGCTGCAGTTTGTATTTATAATGCTCCTATAACTATGTATATATATATTATACAATCTCAATCTCTGTTAAAAAAAGAAGCAGTTCAATAGAAAGAGATCATTTTATTAAAAAATCATGAATGCAACTGCACTCATTCAACCTTAGAAATGTTTTGATGGCTTTTCAGCGCTGCAATATATTTAGATGGGAATATGTCATTAATATAAACAGCAGAATAGAAACTATTAAACTAACACAATTTAAAACTGAGCAAACCTGAGTATTTGATTAAAGTTTTTGTGCATTCTGTACACTTGAACAGGTAACATAGAAGCATAATATTTTTGTTGATTTTTAATTTGTTAGAAGTATTACAATTGAAAAGCTAAATTTTCCAGTAGTTTGTATTTAGAAATTAGAAATCTGGTCCTGTAGGAACCTCTTTAGTCTTCTTTTTCAGGCTATACTCTGAATTTCAAGTGAAGTTTAAGACAGAAAGCAATAATGATGCACATTGTAGGAACCATCTCCTTTGTTACAAGGCAACACTAAATGTGCTGAGTTTGAGTCAGTGTACATTTGGTAACTTTCAGTGATAAGGACAAAATCCAATTCCATATATACTTAATACATAAAGAATTTTTTAGAAGATTTGCAAATAAAACACTATGGTTAGAAAGGTCATCCATTAATATGTAGTCAAGCCTTTAATGGATGTGTTTATTTTTCTAGACTGAATAATTAGCTGAGCATTTTTTCCCCCAGAACAACATTGCATTGCATAAATGCAGAGAATTGCTTACTGAAAACAATTTAAATTACACCTCGCACACAGTACGTGCAACAACTGTGCTCCTCTCTCTAGGATATTAGGGGTAAAATTTTAAAGCAGTGCACAGAACATAATCTTGTTATTTCCTAACTGGATTTGTGTGCTTAAGACTCACACACTGCTTTGAGAAATTACCCCTTCAGAAGATTGACCTGGGCAAGGAACGGGAGTTTTAAACCTGGATTGAAGCAGAAGTTGTAACCCAGCTTGGCAGCAAAGGCTGGCTTAGCAAAACGACTTGCTGTAGTCATACCACTGTTTGAATGGCCAAATTAAAGGAACTAATTCTTATTCTAATCACATCCAGTGGAATTCTGATATGCTGACACCCAAAATTATGGCTCTGTCATTAGAAAGAGAATGAGTGGGAATGTTTTGAAATTTTTTCTGTAAATTATGAAATAGACAGGGGCCTAAATGACAAGATATGACACTTTTGTTTTTTGATTATAAAGTTAAAAGTTTTTAGTACTCAGCTTCATTTCAAGGGTGAATCACATCAGAGTGGATCTAATCCAAATGAAATACCTTTAAGATTCTTACTTCTTCAACTATTAGAGATCTATCATGTCTCCTGCATGAAGCCTCATTTTCGTGTTAGAACAGATGGGCAAAATTGTCATTAACAGAAACTGACAACTCTAAAACTGAAATATAGATTTAGAAAGAAATCTAATGAATTAAATCAATGTTATTGCAATGAAAGCCAAAGAAATTAATAGTGATTTGTAAAGTTACCCTCTATTTTAACCTCAGTATATTTTAGTCAGTGTGATTTTACATTCACAATACCTTTTCAGACTCATTGTTAATGTCTTACCGTGTAATACACTCTTGTCTTAATATATCATCCACTCTTAGAAGAGTAGGACTCTGGGCTCCATTCAAACAGACCAGCCTGCAAGATGCTGAGAAACATGATAAATCCAAATTTAGTTGCATTTTTCCCTGTCCTGCAGCACAGAGGCAGTGGTACTAGACTTTCATGCACTTCTAAAGCAGACTCCTATGTTTACACATTTCTACTCAAAATTACTTACAAGGATGGACTTGCTCAAAATTCACTTCAAATAAACGCTCCGTTTTTAAAAAAAGCTTCTTCAAAGTATATATGTCATTTATTTCCAGACCTTTAGCTCCAAAATACAAGATTTTCCAGCAGGTATGTCCTGCTAGATATGTGGGGGTGTTTTATTCATCTGCATAGTAAGACAACAATTAAGATTTTTGGTACAGCACATATAAAGCCCTGAACGAGGACAAGTACCTTCACTTTGTCCAAGGACACTTGGTTATGAAACTATGGAAGCTAGAAGGCAATACATCAGATGGCTATAAATTAATTATCAGAGTCAAAAGACCCATCCCAAGTTGCAATGGGAGCAGAAGCAACACACCCAAAACCCTCCCAGGCTAAACAGCTGCAAACTCTGCCAGTCAGAACTGCTCTCACCCTGCTCGTGCTCACAAAGCTGCACAAGTCTTGGCTTAGACAGCTTCCTACAAGATAACTGTTTTCCATTTAGCCTTTTTTCTTTCTCAAATAGAAGTGTTTATTTTGGTAATTTGCAAGGACAGAAAAAGCAAAATTCCATACAACCCCTTTACTTTTGTATGTACAGGTAGGCAGCCGCATGGAGTCTCCTTTCCTGGAGTTGTCCTCCCTCCAAAGCCATCTGCACACAATCCTGAGTAACATGGTCTAGGGGACCCTGCTTGAGCAAGGAGCCTGGACTAGATGACCTCCAGTGGTTCCTGCCACCCTTACCTATTCCATGATTTAATAGCACCAGCTTTTATTCATATTGCAAGGCTAGAAGTAAAAAAAGCAAAACAAACCATACAGCTGAAATACCAGAAATGGTGCTAAAAGCTCACACCCACCAGCCTGATGGAGAATTCAACAAGAGAAATGAGGTTTGTGTCACTGATGATACTAAACTTGATTTAAGAAAAGGTACATGTGCTTGGTTTCTTTTTCAGTAACAGGAAAGTTTCAGAAAGGAAAGAAATACAATATTTGAGCTGAATCCTTTAAAGCCAAAGACCTGCCATTTCCAGCTGTGTTCCAAACCACAATGTCCTAAAACTGTAGCTTTGCATGTCATGTTTCAGCAACTGCTGCTTATAATGTCATGCAAGACCAATAACATATTTGATTGTAAAAAGTATTTATTCAATTGTCTATTTTACCAAATGAAACCTTGACTCAGTATTTCCTACTAACAGGTTTATATCACCTCCCAGTCCTTACTTTCTTAGCATCTCTTGACTCCCCTGCTTCTATAAACCCAGCAGTTTTATTGCATCTTACTTTCACCTTGTGTAGTGGGTAAAGGCAAGAAGAAGTCCAAAGGGGTGTGCAAATTGCAGAACATTGGTCAGCACGGAGATGACAACAGGCAGGGTGAGAACTCTCCTCCCCTCACCCTGACTGTGATCATTGAGTCACCAACAGACAGAATATTTCATCTTTGTTCCTACTGAGATCCTTAAAGAATCTCAAAATATATTCATGATATTGGATCTGGAATTTGCTTACAGACACAGGTTTCGGACCTCGTCCAACACGACTGAAGAGTCATCAGCTGACTGACAACTCACTCACCATACACGCATGCAAAACAGCAAACAAACATCAACTGCTTTGAAAAATAAGGTCTGTGGAAGAGAAAGAATCAGAAAATTATTTCGGAAGCTCAGAGACTTAATAATGAAGGCAGTGTTCAAAAGATACTTAAAGAGCATTACAGACAGAGTAAGGGTTTAAAGCGCTATTTTTAGCAATGTTCAATAAAACATGCATCTGCTATATGTTTTTGATTTTATGAGGAAGCTTTTTCTTCATGACACTACAGCAGGCTTGTCAAACTTCAGTCTAGTACAAATCATTTGATTGAAAAGTGCGACAGAGACACAAACAACAGGATACCACCTCCCGAAACCTCTTTTTGTTTCCAAAAATTTCCATTTGGATTCAGAGGCTGAGGATCAAGCCAAATAAAAATATAGTGCACCACTGAAATGAAGATGTTTTATTGAGAGCAATCTCTTGCCAGCAATATCTGTTATTCTCCCCACATGCAGCAAACTTGCCCATACATTTTTTAAATGCAACTAACCTTATTTTATTAAGCAGATCAATCTAGAGTGGAAAGTGTGGTTTTAATTGCATTTCTGCATGTAGCAATGAGAAGATTTGGCTGTGAATTCACCATGCTCTTCTTTGGGGGGCTAACCCCTCCAGACCCTGCCGCACTTCCCGAGTTTCCAGGCGCTGGCAGAGCACCACGGCCAGGTTTTAGGAATTCAGCACACCCTTCGCTTTGCCTGGCTCATGCATTTGCTCCCCCTGTTTACACACGTCGTGCCCTGAGCCCTGCCTGGCTGCCCAGCCTGCCACTGGCCCTGCTGGTCCTGGGGACACCCCCAGGCCCTGTGCCAGCCAGGCTCCACGGGGACGGAGCGCCAGGAAGGGGCAGTGGGTGCCTGCAGCAGGGCTGGGTTCAGCGCCGTGTGCCACAGCCTCTGCCTCCCCCAGAATGGATGCGAGGCACTGATCTATTTTACTCCGTGTGATTAGTGCCAGACTAACTGTTCAAAGGGAAGCCAACGCTACTTCACTAATTTAGTCACATACAATATGAGATCTTTGAAATATGCCTTATGTACAGCCTGCATTACCTTCTACAGACAAATACAAAAACATGGTCAACATTTGCAGTAAAATTATCATAGAAATGCCATCTGAAACCTTATTTCCTTTTACAATGTGCATTTCACAAATAACTTGTATTAAAATTATGTTTTACAGGGCAGAAATAGAAAACAAATACTCCTAGTAATTTAAACAGGCATTTGCATAACATGACTAAAAACATGTTAGAAAAAGAGTTCTGCAGCTGGAAGAATGAGGTAAAAATACAGATACAGTGATTTTAACACTGAATGTAAAAATGCCTTTTAGCTGCCATAATTAGTGAATTAAAGTGTACTTTCATCAAAACCATTCTAACTAAGATTACTATTATTGTTCTCACAGACTGCTTCCTGCTTGTTCGATAGCACAATATCAGTAACAGGTAAATCACAGATTTCCAGAAAATCTCTTCACTGAAGCATCACCCAAAAATATTACCTTGTTCAAGCCTCCGCCTTGCAAAAGCCACTTCATCTCATGACAAAAATGTTATTTACAAAGCCACACGATTGCTCAAAGTGTTTTAATATTAATTATGTCTTTTGTTTAAAAACTGGATTACCCTGTGACACTGGGGAGTTCACAGGAGCACACGGAGCAGAGTGATGCCAAACCCAGCAGCTTTGGGGACCTGGGAGTGTTGTGGGTGGGTGCCGGCCAGATGCTGCTCTTGGTGACGAGGAAGGTGTCATTCATGACTGGGGGGAAATTAGAAGTAATTAGGGAAATATTTCCTACAAGAATAAAAGAGGAAATTGAGGCAGATGCATGGGGCTGCAAGGGCAATCAGTAGCAAGTCCCACTGGAGGAGGGAAGGAAGGAGGCAATGGTCACTCCTGGGAGCTGAAATAAGATTATCAATGGACTTCAGACAGGCCACATCAGATCCCAGCTTAGGCAAGATTGGATTAGGTGTTTTAAGCCTTATGGCACAAAATTCTTCTATGGAGAATGACTCTGATGGTCTATAGGAACTTGTAGTTCTCATTTAAAAAAATTGTGCTATTCTCTACAACACAGAGATTCTTAAATATTTAAAAGCCTCCTCCATTGGTTGTTCATCAGATTGATTACGATGCATATTTCAGCAGTTTTTTTCTAAAAATGCTCATCAGAGGATCAAGAAACGAGGTGTTCTGTGTGCTCTACATTGATTCACACTATTTCATTTTAATTCCAAAATACTGAATTCAGAAAACTGCCAAGAAAACAAAGCAGGAAATGTTTGTGTTTTGCTGTATGTTGCATATGCTCTATGGTAACCAAGAACACAAAAGAAATAGATGATGCTGCATTTCTCAGCCTATCATTCACTAGCAAGCAAGCAGAGGAATAAAAACCAGAAGCACTGTAACTTCCCTCAGACTACCTGCATATTTTTTCTTCTAACTTGGTAAAGAACAGAAATCTGCCAAGCTTCATTTGCTACTTACTTTGAGCTCTCTCGTTCAAATTAAAGTATAATTTCATCACCAAAAGAATAAAGCCATGCCTATCTTCTGAAAATTAGCATCAAACTGGCCCAGTTTAAATACCTTTGTGAAGGTCTTGGGTTAAAGAGGGTGATTTTCCTTTGCCTCTACCTTGGTGAGAAAACTTCAGAACCAAACAATCTTGTTTAGTTTGTACTTTCAAGGATACAGGTCAAATGTATCTTATCACCACATAAATCTGACATTCGTATCGCCTTTGAGGCACTGGATTCCTGCTGTGTTACTTTCCCTCCTAAATTACCTTCACAGAACATGGTACCAATAGTTAATTGAGTTTATTAATGATATCTTGGTGATTTAGGGGCAAATAAATATATTCTTGACACTGCAGATTGTCAAATACAATGTCATCAAACCCAAGCATTATCCCTCAACCTAGAAACTGGCTTTAAGATATAGAGAGCTGGGATGAAACTCATTACAAAATTATAAAAGGGCTTTCTTATCCTTCCTTCCACCCAAAGCAAATCTTCATGCAGGAATAGCCTTCTAGGGATTTTCCATCCCGCCCCTCCACATTTGAAAATAGATATTATTGCACCATAGAGGTTCTAATTTTGTTTTTACTCTAATTGAAGAGCATGGAGCAAAAGCAAGTTTATTTAATTCTATTAATATTAAAGGTGGCTAGGCAATGGTGCCTTTCTTGTGTTATCAACAGTCTCTACCAACCAACAACGCTTACGTTCAAGGCTGCACTACAAAAACATTAAAGCTGATTTCTGTTCACTGACACCACTGCAGTTCTATCAATGATGAAAGTATTGTGGAAGAGCACCCATTTTTCTGCTAGCTAAAATGGTTAGAGGTGACAGTACCTTTAGTGGGCTCCAGCACAGGTGCTTTGGTAATAAAGATTTTTCTAGCAAACGAGAGTGACCATAGGTGTTAACATGTGCTACTAAAAAAACATTTGGAAAGAGTCAATTCTCAGTCAAAGAAGAATAATTTAAACCCAAAAGGTAAGAATCCTAGACAAGATATTTTCTTGCCTCCCCAGTACATTCTAAGGACAGACAAAGGCTACTCTGCAGTTCAGAAACAAAAAAACCCAAGGCCTCAAAAGTAGCCCCCAGAAGATAAAATTAGCTTTCCAGTGCTGTATGTCAGTTTTATGCCCCTCATCTAAGCAGTTCAAATGAACTTGCACTCAAATGTTATTAGATATTGGTGCCATGGCATTTATATTTCCAAGTATGCAAGGGACACGTGCACACGAGCAGAAGCAGCAGGTCTAGAGGGCACCATCATATTCCTGTTTATTTCCCCAGTTACAGCAGGCTACAAATGCATGCTATTGATTGTTATTTGTCTCTTCACAGACATCCAACCGTAGAATTTTTATCTTTCCTTTGTAATTTTCTATTTTAATATTCTCTATCATCAAGAGTGCTACCAGTCTGATTATTTCTTAGCTTGCATCCCCTCATTTGAAACAGTTTCCACCCAAACCTGTTTGGTTCAAAACGTTAGTGACCAAAATCTCACCCTTGAGAAATGAAAAGTGGAGAGACCAATGATAGTGAAGAATTTGAAAGTCCCCCAAGTCCATTTCCAAGCAACAACCGTTTGCTGTTTTCACCTCCCAGTCCACAAGAAATTCAGTGGGCAAAGTCAAGGCAAAGACCCCATTCATCTTTCCTTTGTGTTTGCAACACCAATCGCAGCTCTGAATTGATAAACTGTTATTGATGCTAGAGATCAATGAGATTAAGCATGTGCTTAACTTTAATCACATAAATAAGTCCATTTCTGAATCTGGGCAGCATTATCCATCACTGGGCAGAACTAAGCGCTTTCTGGATAATTAACACTTCATTTGCTTTGCCATGGTCAGTGGTCTTCACATACGGTATGAAGAATTATATCTATTAAGAGCTTGGTTCAGAATCTAGAGTCAAGTATATTCTTATCTGACAAAGTTCATCCTATCAGGGAACAGTCTGAAATTATTGGCATTTTTCAGTCCTTGCTTTGCTATAGTGATGGGATGCCAGTCTGCAGAGTCAAGAAGGAGAATGAAACGTGGGCAGAGGACCTGAGCGAATTACTATTTGTGTAATTAACCAAGCTGTATGAATCCCACTGTTGGATTCAGTTTTCCTTCTCATTAACATTCTTTTATACTTTCTGTATAAAGGTCTTCAATTGAACACTGAATAGATTTTATTCCTCTCAAAAAAAAAAATTATAGTTAAAACTGTTGAGTTCCCAGAATTTAAATCAAGTAGAAATACTCTTGTGCAAAAGATCTGATCATTTTATCGGTTTGGTTTGGTTTTGGGGTTTTTTTTAATCATAAAGTTAAGCATTTGACACACTAGGAGAGTTTAGTTTAAATTTTTAATTGTTCAAATACAGACTAAACGCTGCTTTATTACTTAGTATATCTTCATTAATTATCAGTGTTGAGGATGCATTTTAAGAAGTTCAGGAAGTTTTGAAGGCACTTTTTTAGTGGCACAAGAAAACTCTCAAGTTTTTAAGAACATCGTCATGATTAAATAAACATTTCATTTTATGCTTTAATTTTAACTCAGCTGAGTCGACAAGACAGAGTGGTAAAGGAGTCTTCATGGATAAAATTATCCAAGAAGCAAACACAACTGAAAAAAATACAAAACTTGCAAATACTTGTGTTTTCCTCTAATTGCTTAGAAATCAACTGCTACAGGACATAAATATCTGAATTGATTTTCAATGCTAGACACCACAGTTCTGAAAGGGAAAAATTATATATTTTTTTTTAATTTACAAGATGCATATAAAATTTGTCACACATTTTGATCCCACTAAAGCAAACATCAGTGTTCTCTGTTGAGGAACACAACACCCTGTTCACCTCCTGACCCATTGGCCTCTTGGAAAACAAGATTGTGTGATCATTTCAAGGGCTGTGTTTCACTTGTGGTTTAAAATAAGAGAAAGAAGTTTGCATTTACAAGAACAGCCACCTTGGTACAAGCCCCTTGATCACATACCTTTAGCAACACATTGCTCTGGATGTCTAAATGATTAGTGAGCAGACCACAATGGAATTGTTTCCACACATTCGGATATGGCTGTATCCTTGAAAAAACAGAGCTCATAGTTCTCAACTCTCTGGTCACAAAGATACCTTCTTTATTAGAAATAAATTAACAAAAATGACTTTGCACTGCTGGTGCTGCCAGGAAGCTCTTACAAAACACAAGTATCAAAGAACAAAAAGCCCAGCCCTCAACAGTGCACGGAGGGTTTGGGAGCACAGCCTTGGTCTGGAGTCAATCACAGCTTTAATGGCCCACATTTGCACCCACTTGCAGTTGGGAAACAGGAGATTCACCGAGCATATTGCACAAGCAGCTCATCTCCAGCCTAGACATGTTCATGGAGCCACTGAAACAGGACAATGAAAACGCACTCCAGGTTCAGGAGGGGAAGTAACACAGCAAAATACAGCAGCAGCACATGGACTAAATGTAGGTGCACAGGACTTTGTCAACTGGGTGCCCATGCCAACACGCTCTTGCTACGACACATCCCGACATGACCCATCACTCAACAGAATGTGCCTCGTGCCCCATGAAGGACAACAGGCAGCAGATAAATCTGGTCTAGTCCATATGGTGTGGAAAAAGCCTTTTTCCCCAGCCTAAAGATTAACGGCAATTGTCAGAAATCTTAACAGGGGCCAATGTAAAGATAATTTTAAACTTACAGAAATTCCTAAGTGGTTCATCATGCCTTGTCATGAAGTAATAACCACATGCAAAAGCTGGATTTAGTGTTAGACAACATGGGGGGGGAAAAAGGGGGGGTTGTTAAAAAAAAATTAAAAAGAATACACTTAAAGCTGAATTGGCTGGCATTTCCCAGTGATCTCAACAGCCCAACAGAGCAGTAGCAATGCCACTACCCAATGTTAAAAACGATTCACAAAGACCAAAGCACACAACCCAGAAGCAAAGCCCAGGAAAATGTTTGCATTCCCTCTGAGCTGAAGCATTCCATGGGCAGGCTTCAGCCTCCCAGGAAAACGCACCACAGTACTCAGCAGCTATTTCTAACCTCTGGTTTTCTTCCAGTCAGAACCCCTCCCCTCCTGCATCTCCTAGTGCACAGCCAGGGTTTCCAGCAGCCTTCTCCCTCCTCAGTCAGTGCCAGCCTCCAAAACACTTTTCTTCTCACTTTTTTCTCTTGTCCTCTTTGCCCTCATTTTTCATGACTTCTCTATTGCAAGACAAATACCCTCATATCACCACGATTATACCTAGAAGAAAGGTTGCTTAAAAGGGTATAAATCACTCATGGTATTTAAAGGGTGTCCTTTCAGGATATGGGGAGGGTTTGCTTGGAAAGAGAGGAGGAGCCTGGGTCAAGCCAGCAGCTGGGCCATGAGGTAGTGTGGATGGGCTCCTCAGGAGCACTAGGGCTGGACAATAAGAGAAGGCAAGAGAAGACCTCACCAGGACTTCCCATGGCCCTGGATTACATCCAGAATGGGCCACAGAACTCATAAGGAGGTGAGCAAGCCCCCAGAAATGTCCCAAGCCACAGCAGCAGCAGCCAAAATTGGGCAGAAGCAGGGCAGGCAGCTCAGAGTCCCTCCACACCTTGGTGGGGCATTGCTGGGCTGAACATGGCCACAATTACTTCCCAGAACTGCATACACACACGTGATGCTTCTGAATATAAATAAATAAATACATATATATAAGAGAGATTTACAGTAAGAAAAACATGCCTGCTACAGAGATTACGTGAGCAGAGGAAGCATGCCAAAAGTGGTTGCTGTTTAATTTCAGCATACATACTGCCTCAGGTACAAATAAAAGTCTCAAGAATACCATTTAAAGCTCTAATCAGGCTCCTCATTCATTTTCTAGTTGGTAGAGCCTGATCCTGCAGCATCTAAATGAAGAATCAGGTACAGAAGAGATGCAGGTCCAAGCTGTGGTCCACCTGCAACACACCACAGACATCTGAGGTGGGACTTCACCCAACCTGCAGCACCACAAAGCATAG
Organism: Orthonyx spaldingii; assembly: GCA_013397795.1. Lineage (NCBI taxonomy): Eukaryota > Metazoa > Chordata > Aves > Passeriformes > Orthonychidae > Orthonyx > Orthonyx spaldingii. Next base: position 218,667 of record VZTJ01003885.1, on the reverse strand, counting down.
AAAGCACCTTGCCAGTGAGGCTGGTGACAGCCACCCCACAGCAGACCAGAGCAAGGCTGTGCTGGCCTCTGGTTTCACACAAAAGCCACTTTACTTCCCCTTTTCTGTCTCCCTGCCTTTAACCTTTGGGATTGTGTTTAGTACTCAAAGCTTCATTACACTTTTTTTTTTAGATTTTATTTTTATGCAATGCCAGAAGCTCAGTCCCAACACAGCAGTCAGCCATGAGCTCATCCTAACTAGTCTCCAAAGGAGTAAAGCAGTTTGAATATCCATCTCTTACACTGGCTGGGAACACAGTAACTCAGATAACATCAGAACATTTTCTGGGCCACCCCAGTGGGAAAAGAACTCCTGTAAACAGGGTAAGTTTTTAGAACTGTTGTGGTATTCCCATTGCATTAACCATTAACCACCTGGCCACCTTGAAACAGGGATGTTGGGGTTTTTTACCTCATTGTTTTCCATCAAGATGCATTTGAAGGGCAGTAATTGGACAAAATCCAACATACTATCAAAGTGACCTTCCTAATAGGTTTCTTATATGCCACAAAAAGTAGTCTTTTGAAGAGATCCCCCAATATGTTTGTTTGTTGTTTAAAAAATAGGGAATAAGTGTTTTTCCCTTTGCTGTTTAAAGAACCACTTCTTTCAATCACTACTGAAAAAATAAACAAGAGATCATTATTTTTCATTCTGTATTTTTAAATGGATTCAGATGAAGAATCAGGAGGAAATCTCATCACTTCTTTGTTCTTATGAAAAATCTCAGACTGAAAATACCCAGTGCCCTCTTGTTATTGTCAAGCCTACAGCCATTAAGAATGTGGTCTTAAGAGATAAATAGAGCAGTGATGCTTCACCTCCTTGTTCAAATGGGGGTTTCAATAAAGCAGTGCTGACTTTTTGCAGAGGAATTATTTTGCTGCCTTTGGGCTTTAGGATACCAGCCATCCAGAGAAATCTTTTGACATCAGGATGAGATCTACTACAGGTACTATTTAATCCTTTAAGACTAAAAGATTAAGCCAGTTGACCAGGAAGAGAAATTAGATTTAACACCTGGAAAATTCAAAGCATTTCCAACCCTCTCATTTCGGGGTTACTCTCATAGTCCAGACAAGAACACTTACGTGGAGATTACCTTCTACATTTAACAGAAAAATAAACAAGTTTATTTTGATCTAAAGCTGAAGACCTAGTACAAAGATGACACTGAAATACCACCAAATGGACTAACAAACATTTAAAATAAAGGTGCAGAAGGTGGGGATCTTTGCAATTCTAGGATGGAGAAATGCATGCCTAAAACCAAGGTCAGCAGTCATGAAATAAAAACAAGAAAGTATAAAATGGGTGTGCTGGACATGGCAGTCACGAGCAAGACCTGGGAACAGTTTGCTATTCAGCTGTGAAAGAGCAGACTCTCTCTCATTATTTTGCTGCTAACCTAGTTGTGTCCTATGAAATCTGCCTTTCAGATGGCTCATGCTTTTTGCTGGCCTTGTCCAAACTCACATGTCAGCCACACGGACCAGCATCTACAAAGACATCAAGTCCATGAGACCTAGAATGTATGTCAAAAGCAACAGTAAAAAATGGATTCTGAGAGAAGGGGAAAAAAATCAATCATCTTTTATTTAGCAAAGGAAGTAATTTTTAACCCCCAGTATGGCTTTGCTGAGTTTATGCTGTGAAGGTGTGGTTCACCCTTGTTCTGGGCAAATACCATCACCACTGATATCCAAAGCATCTTGGCTTCATGTTTGCTGTTCTGGGCAGTCCTCAGATGGGCAAAGTGAGCCACAGCAAAGCACCAGCTCTGTGACACAGCAGTATTATTGATTTAACTGGTTTGTTTATGCCTATGTTTAATTGGCTATGTTAATAGAATTTTAATCCACGTTTCCCTTGTATGTGGCTGATAGCGCAACACTGGTGTGGCAGTGGTGACATTTTCTCACCATTGCTGTCTGTCATCAAGCACCAGGCCAGCACTGTGAGGCTGACAATACCAAATGCTTTGTTTAATTAGGCATGCTTTACACTATACTGTATAATTCCACAGCAATGGCTGATTTTTTTTTTATTAAATAGGCAAAACCATGAAAAATCTTTAATTAAATAGCAAAGATTTCAGTTATCTTTTAACACCAGTATTTAGTATTTCTAAACATTCAAATGAAGATTAATGAGAACTGAGTGAAAAATAAAAACCAAACCTGCTGGTAAAGTTGGAAAATCCTCTTTAAAGTTCATACCAAGGAGCATATCAACAGAGCATCAAGCAACATGATTACCCAAGGTATTCATGCTTAGAAATATCTTCTTCATCAGAGTTAAGATCACCTCATCTCCAGACAAACACTCTACGGGTCTGTCACAAACAAACGTTGGCCCATGAGAGATATTTCCAGAGGATCATGGTCAGCCAGAGACAAGGACATTGTGTGTGCCTTTGGGCCACCCATCTCCCAAACACTGTGAAGCCTGAGCAATGAGTAATTCAAACAGAAAATATTAAGACATTAACCAGGACCTCTCCTAAGGGTCTGCTCCTGCCCAGGCAATGAACTCAGCTCACAGAGCTTGGAGGGCTCCGGTTTTTTTTGCTCAGTTACAGATCTTTCTCAAGGAGAGAGATTTGGCACAAAGCAAATGCCCAGCATGGCCCTGGGCAGACCCCTCAGACCATGAACAGCTCTCCTCAGCCTCACAGCCCTGCCATGAGCCAGAGAACTTTTCACTGTCTAAATGCTAGCCATGATCTATGACTTCTTGGTCCAAATCTTGGTTGACTTCCAACCTCATGTTTCGGTCTGACTGACTGCCCTCACCCTCATTTTTCTACTGCTAAAACTGAGTAAAAACAACTGAGCCCATACTCCTGCTTTTGACTCCATTCCTTAAGTCTCTCCATCCCTCTTTCACAGTTTCTTTTTTCTCCCATTTCACCTTGCTCTCAGATTAATAACTTAAAACAGAAGTCAAAAAGCAAAAATATCCTAAATTAATTTGGCATCTGTGCCATTTAACTGAATCAGATGCCCTGTTTAATTACCCCAATACTATTGTACTATTACTTTGGGGAAAAATGGCACAGGAGTGTGCTACAGCTGCTTCCACAGAATGCACTCTATATAATAATCAGGACCAGAAATATTTTACAAATAGGAAAATCTCTGGCCTCTGCATGAATCCCAGCTGGCAGCTTGCATTCAAGCAGTGCTGGCCATGCCATGCAGGCACCGAGGGCAGCACAGAGGTGCAGCTGGGCTCTCCCACCCTTGGGAATGGAGTGGGATCAGGGCAGCAATGTCTGCTGCAGGTAGGGACCACCCCACTGCCCAGCCTCCTTCAGCAAGAGACAGGCCACTTCTACACCTGAGCCTGGTGGTGGAGTCCCCCCTGCCCACCTTGAGGCAGCTTTGGAGGGAGCCCTGCCTGCAGCTCCATAAGGCTCTACACTCCTTGCCTCCCTCAGAAGGCAACTTTCCCAGCAAACACATCATAGAAAGTGTGAAATGTTCCCAGGACAAGGTTTCCCATAGTGCTTGGAGGCATCTCTGTGTGCTCAGAGGCATTGCTGAGGTCAGACTCGGCACAGGAGGGCAGAGAGGGTTTCCAAAGGGGATGTAAAGCAGGGAGACGTGCACAAAAAGACCCAGTATCTTTTTGAGAATCATTGGGAGGAAACTAAAAAGAAGGGGAAGATTATGGAGAATATTAAAAAGAGAGACTTTTCCAATTTTCTGTGAAAGATGTGAAAATAGATGAAGATTTTCGAGAGCAAACATAGCACACACATACATGCACATACATACCCACCATCTCTAGATCCCGGGGAGAAGGCAAGCTGCTGCATTGTGCAGAGATTCAAAATGTAGAAAATCAATTGTAAATCACGAGTTCTGGATTCTTTGAGATGAAGTGTAATCTGATTTACAATGTTACAAAAAGAAATTAAAGTTAATTCCAACATGATTGTGGGTACACCGCAATTTAATACAACCATGCTGTGGCCTTTAAATCTCCACATTGCAATATGCCAACAGTCATTACTTTTTTTAAGTTTCATATTTTATTTTAAACTATAAATTGGAAATATCACATAGCTTGTTCTTTACATTTCAGAATTAGGATCTCTGCTTAGAAACACAGTGTTCTATGGTGGAACACAATTATTGTGCAACTACCATACAGTTAGGATAGTTAAAGGCACTCCACTTCACCTCATCATTTTTTCTGCTTAAATATTATGCCACATTCTGATTAATACCAGACCAATAAAATCATCTTAGCAATCTGGTTAGAGTCTTTTGTCTACCCAGATGGCCTGCAATGTTAATGTGTGACAATTTCAACAATGAACTAGGACTGTTTTATGGAACCAACATTTGTTCCACTGCGTTTTCTTCTTAGGCTCAGAATTTTGACACAGATGGTACAAATTACTCAAAAAACCAGAAATGTTCATTTAGAAGGCTTAAATATGTGGTTTTACTCAGGCCATCCGAATCTTTTACATTTACAATTCAGTAAATTTACTAACAACCCTGCTGTAATTAAGGTCTATAAAAATCTTCCCTTCTTTCCCACTTGCTTTTCCCCTTATATATCTACAGCATTTCATTATGCATCCAATTTATTAATATTTATTCCAGTTCTGAAATGTTTTTAATTTTGGAGGATTTACACTGTGCAATCTTGCATCCTATTCTTCATACCTTTCTCTTAATCCCCCTAGAACCTACACTTTTCTAGATCTTAGAGTAGAAAAAGAAAAGATAGAACTATGTCAGCAGCTTCTGGCCATACAGCACAGCATTCTCAGTGAGGCAGAAGATTCTNAAAGGGGGGGGGGGGAAACATTTAATCTGTAACCACATCTTAATCCCCCTAGAACCTACACTTTTCTAGATCTTAGAGTAGAAAAAGAAAAGATAGAACTATGTCAGCAGCTTCTGGCCATACAGCACAGCATTCTCAGTGAGGCAGAAGATTTTGTAATCCTGACTTTCCATACAGACACTCAGGAAAGAGCAAAATGTCTCTGAGAAATTGCGACAGGAAGAAGAAAATAATAGGATTCGTTTAAAGTGTTTTCAAGAGAGAAAGAGGGTAAGAGAAACCCCAGACTGGAGACAGATGCACTTACAGTTTGACTGAGCCTGTAAAGGCAAGAGATTCTTGTGCAAAACTGCCGGAAAACAAGAGAGTTAACGTAGAGCAACTGCTCTGGAGCTTTTGCTGCTACCCCAGGGGAAAAGGAACTGGCACAGCCTTTCCTCTGCCTGTCCAGGCAGGGTCACGTCCTGCAACACCAGAGCACCTCCCCCAGACAAGCTTCCTGCCCATACATCCTGGCAAACCACCTCGGGGCTCCCCAAAAGGATTTGGCCACACACAGAGGTGTGGAGGAGCGTCCCAGAGGCAGAGACCCTGCTCTGCCCCCAGCCCAGGCACCCACCAGTCCTGGCTCAAGGCACTTCAGCCCAGCAGAGGCCGTGCTCTGCAAGAGCCCTGGTGCTTCCAGAAATCTTAGGGGTTCATGGGAGAGACGGGGCTGAAATCATCCATCCAGGTGCACAGCACCCCTGTGGGGACAGCAGGATTTGCTTTCAGCACATCTTTCCAAAGTGCATCATGGCAGCAGCACAGCCCCAGAAACCTCGCGCAATCTCACAGCCCTGCAATTCCCATGTTTGCTTCAGTGCCTTCAGCCAATTTACCTGAACACAGCTCTTCCTTTGACACTTGCTGTATCTGTGTGTGGTTTCAGCATCATTCTGATCTTCTGGTTTCCCTCCGACTATGTCTCTATAATGGCTTGGTTTTATTATTTAAACAAATAATTTAAACAATAAAATCAAATTTAAAAACCAACATAAAACCCCATGACTGTCCTCTTCAGGCCTTGCAGAAAGTACACTATATGCCTGATGCTCCAATTCATTATGATATTCTATTAGATCTGCCAACAGAAAGTGCATTTTGAGTTTCTAAATGTTGTTTCCATTAGAATCAATCACTCCATGCAATTAAGCCAATAGGCTCTCACCATTTCTGCTATTATGAGCTAAACCATCCTAAATATATTGACAGCTGTCTCCTGGAAGATGACACAAATTAGGTGGAGGGGGCATAAGCCTAAATGTCACCAGTGATAGGACAACAGTTATTCTTTCAGAAATCCACCTAATTTTCATACCCCATAAGGCATGCTGTAGACTTCCTTCGCATTGGCAGCATGCAGTAATCGATGTTTTGCATATTACAATCAATAACATGCTTAAATGTTTAAGTTTTGCATTCTTTTGCGATAAACATTGATATATTACAAACTATGTAAAACTGTTCATTGGACTTTTTGTTTGCAGCATGTACTGTATCATTCAGCAAATAAGTGAGCTAAATATTGTTTGTTACAAAACAGATGTCACATGAAATTATGCCATATGTGCTATTAAACATTTTTCTTTTTTTTTTTTACAGTGAAAACCAAGATTTAGTTTCAGAAGTGAGTGCATTTGGCTTTTCAAGGACTTGAAGCATGAAAACAACATCTCTAAAATATTTTTAAATCTGTTGTGCATCTTGTAATCCAGTTTCATAGGTAGAATCCAAGTGTTTTAAATTTAGATACATTAAAAATAATGAAATACACTAAATGTATGATTGCTTTACTATTTCTCCACAGGTTCTACTAATTTATCATAGAGGAAAATTAGAACTTTCTAGTTTCACCCCACCACTTCAGTGTTAAGACTTTTGTCACATTGGCACCTTTAAATACATGTACTGTAACTTGAAAATTAATGTACAAATTTTCAACCACCTAAAATAAAAGCCGAATTAATGCATGTATAAAATTTTGTGCAAACATTTTAAATTTGTGTCCGAGAATAGTGGGTGTATGGGATTCACCGAGGTCAAGGATGATCAACACAGACTTGCTTCAGGGTGAAACCCAAACCCAGTAACTCTGCCTGAGGAAAAGGAACGCGTTCCGAGACTCGACTTTAATTGTTTTGACAGAAACATATATGTGAAAACAGAGCAATCTATATCTCTAGACTCTCAAAGTGTGAACTCCACAACAGAGTGAGCAGAATGCAGGAAACATGTTGCTAAGAGCCATATAGTAAAACAAAATCTGGTTGCCACAAGAAGAGTGACATTGGCATCAGAGGCAAAGACACTTACACCCACAAATGGAAACACGGTGCACTGGGGAAGCAAGGAGGAGAGGAGCAGATGCAGCAGCATGAGGGAGAAACTCAAAGTAAAGATCTTCAGACTCCATATGTAGTTTTCTTTCTCTTATTCATCAAAAGGAGGAAGACAGGGTAAACAGAAAGGGAGATAAAGACAAGAAGGTGAAGAAAATATTTTTTCTTCTTTTTCCCCCCCGAAGGCAAATACTTGCTTGGGTTTCTAAACATGCTATCTTTGTGAGGCTCCTTGGTAATACAAATAACTAATTGCTTGCCAGCAAGCAGTAAAACTGAGAAGAGTCCTTGATCTCCCAGCTTGGTGGAGATTCCTGAGGCTTCTTGTCAGTAAAAAAACCCTGCAAATAAACTTTAACACTTCAGTGGATGGAGTCTCTCCTCTAACACTACCAGCTTCCACATGAAGCCAGACAGACTCATCTCAGGCGCCAGGACACTGTGCCAGGCCTGGTGATGCTGCCTTCCACAGGCCACAGCACCTGCTGTACTCTAAATTCCCTTCCTGCTTTCTCCTATTTTCTGAAGGGTGGTGTCACCTTTTTCACATCCTCTCCGTCGTTTTGCAGGTTCGCTTGGATTCTTTGTGGAGGAATGGCAGATGGGGCCACCACGAAGGATCACTGCTGTGACTCGTGCACACCACCACGCACATGGGAGACAGATAAATACCAGTTTATTGGCTCCCTGAATTTTCCCACGAGGAGAAACTTTTCCAGCACAGTGATGCAGCAGAACTCCAATGCCTCCAACCAGCCAGCCCCACCAGCTCTGCCTTAGACTGACAGCAGGAGGATGAGCCCTTGTTTTGGTGCCCACCCTGCAGGACAGCACAGAGCTCTGGCTGCTGGGGAGAGGGTCCCAGAGACCCCTTGTCACAGCAGGGATTGGCACCTGGTGCCCCTCAGACCTGGTGCTGCCATGCCAAGCATCATCCTGAAACTGCTGGTTTTTCCAGTTCCCTGATCTAACATGCCTTGGCTAAGTCTATACAGGGTTTTTGTCTATAGTGCAAGACACAGTAGAAGCAGATCAAGCATTTACCTGGGAAAAAGCACAACCATGGAGCAGCAGGCAGGAACAGCTATTCTGCAGTAACTTCCTTCGTGGCAAATTCTTAGTTCATGCAAGATGTTCGGTACAGAAAACATACACAACTTCTAAAAAAATATCAAACCCAGATTTATTTTTTTTTCTGAAAATACACTATTTTTCACCCAAGATTATTTTTAAATTATATAGCTAAGTGCCAGTATTTGGGGTGATAGATTCTTTACAAGTGCCAAAGATCTGAGAGTGGGAAAGATTACAGGTAACCCTGCAACCCTGATTGAATGCAAATAGAGTTGTAAAAGCTTCCTCTTCTCCCTGCCTCCATATTGCACCTTATGCAGCAAAGTGCTTAGTATATGATAAAAATAGCTAGATCTTTCAAAATCTTAGAAGAAAGGTACTTGAATGTTTTTCTTTAAACGTTGTATTTTCTTAAAGGCAACATAATGAGGTCAACCAAAGCTGGATTCAAGCTGATAAACTGTGTCTAGGAGAAACCAGAGGTTGAGCAAGGGGGTTTTAGCAGTGAAAAACAAAGAGAATGATTGCAAAAGTCAGATCTCAAAATGTTAATCAGATTCAGAAACATAAAACATGACAATTTAATGGTGTTTGGTTAAAACCAGAAAATTTTAAAGTTCTAAGCATCTTACATTGAATTCTAATACTTTTTTAATTATTAGATATAAAATGCTTACAATTTTCACTGAAAATTAGACTTGGTAATTTATATTTCTTGTTTATACAGTACAATTTGCTGATGAAAAAAATGTGCTAAACTTATTGATTCATGACCATAATTGTTTAATTATTTATCATTGCGGAATTATATTAGCATTTATAATAATGCAGATGTGCACAAAGGCTAAGAAGTCATATACAGCTTTTGTTTTGTGTTTGCTATGCTGAAATTAGGTTGATCCAGGTTGTGTGTGCACACTGCATATTGCAAGTGTTGCAACTCGGTGTCTCTTGGTTTTACTGGAGTTAGAGGGGGTCTAACCAATAGCCACGGTAATGAAAACGCTCCCACAGCTAATAAAGAATATAAATCCAAAGCCAACAGCATCGCAAAAGAAGTCTCCTCTCAGACCGATTGCTCTGTTACCATGATGCACATTAAATTTGGCGCAACACACGCACAGCTGTTTGCTCCGTACCACCCACAGCAAAGGAATAGCTGGTGTGTGTTTGGTACAGGGGAAGCCAGCGAGAGCTGCACACCACAAAAATTACAGCCGGCTAAGCCAGCCAAAATCTTCTGCGTGAGGCCAGTTAAAGAAGAACATAAGAACTCTTGATATGAGAGAAACACATTCCTTTAATTTGCCTCTTTATTTTAAGGGATCATAAACAGTGGAAGAAAATGACAGATGCCTCGCTTCAGCCTCTCCTCCCCTCTGTGTGCTAAATCTATTCCCTCAAGGAACTCCAATAAGACTGACACACATCCCTTTCTGGAGAGCTGCTAAAATAGCTTTGCCATGGGCTTCACAAGAAATTTGCAACACTGAGTGTGTCTTTCTGGACTCATCCTTTTGACACATTGATAGCCAAGGCTCCCATTGCCTCTCCCCTCCGCGCTCTTTTCACCTAACACTATTTACTGGTGCTACCTTTTCATAATTAAGAGTCCGTATCAAAGCAGTTGTAACACCATTTAAGCAGCTTTTCTAAGGAATCAAATCCAAATGAAAAGGCAAAGCACAAAAATGCCCCATCTTCCGCTGTGCCTAACTGATTTGCTCTGCATTTTATCCTCAGGGAGGTGCTGATTCCAAAAGCCAGGCAAGAAGGGCCATTCACAAAAGCAGCATCACACAAGCAGCAAGGACAGCTGATGGTGCATTGTACGCCCACACATGTTGAGGGTCTCTAAAAGCAGCCCCCCAGTCATGCTTCAGCCGCTGTGGCTGGATTGTTTATCACAATTCACAGGGTGAGCATTTAACCTCCTGACTCCTGCATCACAGCACAGGCCAGGTATTTGTTTCTTTTGTTAGATTAATATTGGTAACAGAATAACACACTCATTAGAGGTGATAATGATTATACAGCGAGGTAGAATAGCAATTCTTCCAATGTACCGCATAGAGGAGTCAGTTTCATTAATTAATTAAATTTATTAAAGAACACAAGACAATCAAAGAAAACACACTTTGGTTAAGCACCTTCTCAGATGCTGATCATTGGCTCAGTAACTTTAAACCTTTCCACCTGCTATGAAAATGCTGCATGTGCCTCACCAAGGGAAGAGGGACAGGAGAGCACACCCCGGCTCAGAGACAGGCAAGTGTCCTTTCCCCCTTGGCTCGCAGGAACAGAAGCTCCCAGAGATGCTGCAAGGGGCTCCCGAGCAGGAAAAGCCCAGAGGAGCTCAACAGCAGGATGAACGGTGTCCCCACACTGAATAGATCCCTCCATTTCCCAGCTTGCTCCATCACTGTGTAACATAAGACACCAATTCCTCTGAGTGCTTCTGCAAGGTCCTAGCTACACCTTCGAGAAGGCTGAGTGAGAACTTCTTCTAAACAGGATTATTTCAAACACTTTGCAGTTATTAAAACCTGAACCCTCATAAACACCTGTGAGGGACAGCCATGTAATAAATGATTTACCAGAACTGCAGAACAACATGCAAGTTTTGGGTTTCCCTAATGTAAAGAAAACCAAAAACAAAACCAAAAATCTCAAACCAAACAACTATGGCAGAGTAGAGACTTGAATCCAAGTTCCCAGTCTCAGAGCTATCTTAGGCAGCAGTGCCTGCATTTCTTTAAGTGATCACATTCCTACAAGACTGTCACGTCAAATTTTAATTCTGGCTACCAACACACTGCCATTTGCTATCTGGGGGATTTATTGGCTTTGTCAAGCAAGGAAATATCAGAGTGTTCAACTGTGCATTTACTGCTCAAGCAGTTTTAGGGGGAAAAAAGGAGGTGAGGAAGAGTAAAATTGCTATAGGGGCTGCAAGACTCAGTTTCCTGAATTTCCCCCAGGAATTAGCTGCATTACATAATATTTCTGATCTTCCAATTTGATCTTTGATTTTTGGTTCCACTACCATGACACAGCAATTGCTCAGTGCTGTGCAGAGAGATGCTTAAGAGATTAGGAAATGCCTGAATACAACAGACACCACGACAGGGGACTCAAAACATGCCATGGCAGCAAACCAGAGAAGGTATATCTCACCTTAATTGCTTACTCTGTTTGTTCAAATGTCTTTTAGGAAATGATGATAAATTGCAATCTATTTTTATGATGATCTTTCCAGGTGGTGTCCTATCTACATCAAACCAAAAGTGTCTGGTAAGATCAATGTGCCCTAACCAGCCCCCATTTCAGCTTAAAGTGCCTTTTTTAGACCAAGACCTATCCATAAACCAGACAGACACATCTAACAGCAGAGAACAGCTTTTTTAAGTAATGCTCCCTGGCTTACCAATATTTGCTGCAAAACTTTAGACATCTGGGGAAAAAAAGTAACAAATTTAACTTTATTCCTTCAATAAAACATTTTGAAACCAAAGTCAATAAGACTTTGTCTCAGGAAGAGGATTTGAGGGTTGTTTTGGTTCCTGTTCAGGACTTGGTGCAAGTCACTTCTGAGTGTCAGAGTTTATTGTTTTCCTTGGATCTCTAAACGGAAACCAAGCTCATTAAAAATCCACCTCATAAAAGAAGTTCCTACAACTCCTGAATCATGACCCAGAACTCAGTATTTCAGGTCACTTATTTGCAAGATAACAAACCTGTTGGAGTTCTCACTAAATGATGTGTGAAGTCACTACATTTATACAAGGCTGATGTAACTCAGTAGCCTAAATTCTTTTTTCCATCAGCACCAATCTGGAGCAGCTGCACTTGCAGTGAAGGAACATAACTTCATGCAAATTGTCCCATGTCCTTAAAACCACTGCCCCTGAAGTCAGACTGAGAGTGCTGCAGAAGCTAACCCAGGAAAGAACTGCTTTAACACGCTTAATGGAGAAATGAGGTGGGACTGAAATGAATTTTCACAGCAACCAATGCAATACTTCAATGTTTCCTTGAAAAACCTGGCTCCTCTCCTCCCAGGTTGCCCCTTTCCTCTTTCCCATTGTATTTCCATCAATTTAGAACTTAAATCAGCAAAACAATTGTGTGACTTTCAAAAATGCTTGAAATCTATAAGCATGAAAATGTATTTTTTGTGGCTGTGTGCAACCATGAAACATTTTTTAAATGAAGAGATTGAAGTTGTATCTGCTCTGTTACCTGCCTGGATTTGCTGTCACCATTTCTGCACCCCCACAACTTTATAATGGTTAATATGAAAGCATGTCTGGACTACAGTGGATGGGTTTTGTCCTTCATTAGAATCATTGTTTTTCATCACACTTTATTTTCAGTAATTTTCCTTTAAAATAACTCTTTGAACCAAAGCCTACATTCCTCTCTTGTTCCAACACCAATCTCCCATTTGCCAGTCCTCAGGATTCACACATATTGCTATATTTGGTGTTATTCCTAAAGCTCTTCATAATTACACCACAATTAATTCCTTAAATTTAAAAGTGTTTTGAGCTCTCCTAATTGTAGAGACAACTTCAAGAATATTGCCAAAATAATCTAATGGTCTCCAAGTGATGAAGCAATGAACAGAAATCACTTTAAAATAAAAAATCCTCTTCACAAGCCAACATCGTATTTGTGGGGAGCCTGACTCACAGTTGCAAGTGCTGGTGTTTAGTAACACAAACTGCTCTTGTCACAAAGCTGCTGGAACTTTATATAACTTCTTAAGGTCAGGGAGGTCATGCAGGAAAAGTGCTAAACCCCCAGATCTTCCCGTTCCCAGATGGATGCCCTATTCACAGACATGCAGATCCTAGACTGGCTTCTTATCTCTTTAAGATCCCATCCATGAACTGTCTGCTGACCCTGCAGCTGGAACCCACCATCAGCAACCCTGCCCTCTCCTCCTGCTCCTTCAGTCTCCAAACAGGAGGTCAAGGCCACATTCACACAGCCCAAGAGCTTCCATGCAGCACTGCACTCTCAAACAGTCACAGCTCAGCACAGGAGTGGCTGCAATCCCCCTCCTGTCCTTCTCCACCTTGACAAGGGCCCCACTCTGCTGGCACCAGAACCAAATTGTGTGCCCAGGCAGAGATACCAACATCAGCTCAGAGAGAATCACCACCTGCATAGCACAAAGCACGTGGGGCACACCAAGGAACACCTCTTACAAACCTCAGAATGAACAGGAGAGCACAGAGGAAACCTCGTTTCTTCACTCTGTTCACAAGTGTCTCCTGAACCTAAAGAGTTCAGAAAGACCTGTGGTTTAACAGAGTCAAATTTCATTCTCCAGGTAAAAATAAATCAAGGTAAACAAAAGTAAAGCCTTCTTCCCCCTCCTGCTGAGAGAACTCTCAGAAAGCCTCTCCAGGACTGAGCAAGCAGCGCCTGAGCCACTTAGTCAGGACTGGTAATGCACAAAGTCCCACCTGGGACCTGGGAGTCCTGTCCTGGAACCCACTGCAAGGTCACCTTCACATCAAGCTGATATCAGAGGCTGCACAGCACTGAACAGACTCTCTGGCTGTTTCCCTGATCCCAGGGGGCACAACTCCCACTGCAACATAAGAGTTAGCCCAGTATTCCAATCACCACCCAGACCCCAAAGAGCGTTCAGACTGAAGAGATGGGGAAAAAAGAATCTTTTAGGAGACATGCGTAGTTTTGTCTGTGCATAATGAGAGTAAAACATGAAATATCTAAATCTTTATCCCATATTCATACATTTATAGCCAAAAAACCAAGGAACAATATCAGAAATGTTCCAAGAATACTATGCCAGCACTTATCTGGTGACACTTGAGATGAAGAAGATAATTGAAAGGATGATTGCATTGGGCTTGTTGTACTCCATTGATAAGAAAGGTTTTAGAGAGCCCATTCAGTATGCTCAGCCATGATACAAGATGCCAGGAGAACACAGTGCTGCGGCAGTGACAGCACCTCGGATCTATGAAACATTAAAATGAAAGATAAAGCAGGCTCTGAAAGAAGCAATATTGGGCACAGTTTGCTCGATGACAAACATTTGGACAAATATCTAGATGCCAGAATATCTCTTAATCACTGCCCTCTGACTGTCACCCTGCATTCCCATGCAAAAATCTGCCCGTGAAGGAGAAGCCTTCGCTGTCTCTCCCCTTGGGAAGGGCCAGTAAGAAAAACACCAACAGCCCAAATCCTGTGTGGTTGTGCTCTCAGGATCTGCCAGCAGGGCTGATGTGAGGTCCAAACCCAGGAAAAAACACGAGGTGATCGCTTGTTTTCCTGTTCTATTTATTAAACAGTTCTTCCTTGATTATAACTAAGCACTAAGTTTTTGCAATACTAGCAAAATCTGTAAGGGTTTCTATAACTCTCATGATATTCTAAGCTAACTTCAGAGGCAGAGCAATTTACCAGAACTGCAGCTTAAACAAGTTTGAATTTCATTTGCTATATATATGAAGAGAATGCTCTTACTGAAAAAAGAAATGCATGAGCGCACATTAAAGCAGAGCTTTGATTCTGAACTCTTTATCCTGAACTCTGAACAATGGATACTTATGAATCATTTGTGCTGCATACTGAAGCCTTTTGAACTGGTAACAAGAGAAATCAGTTCTGCTAATGCATCTCTCATCCCAGATCTCTCACTCATCCAGATTTTAAATCTGAAACTTAGAAGAATAAAACCGTCTTTTTGGAAGGCCCAAGAGTATTTTGGAAAACAGACTGGTCAGAGGGGAGGGGAATTTCAGGATGGGGCAATAAGGAGATTGTGTGCAAGTTCTGGTTTTCAAGACCAGATGTTTAAAATAAATGTCTGACAAAGGTGGGGAGGAGGCATTACAAAATGGTTTGTACTGCTTGCATTTGGGGCCTGTCTGGGCAATATTGTCACTCTGTGGTGTAGAGCAAAACTAGATCATGGAGATGCTAATGATTGGGATGATATTGAGTAAAATTTTGGATGTGGACACAACATTGGATTAGAGTTTAGGAACTTATCCTATATATCGGCATAAATTTGGTCCTTGTAATGAAAAAAAGGTACAGCAAAGGTAGGAATTCTCCCTTAAGGAAAACCAGCCTTCTAGTACTAAGAAGTCCTTCTATATAAGCCATCTTTAGTCCTTCCCTACTTCTTACAGTTAACAGAAAATGATCCTAGTTATGAAGAAAAAGGCTCCTACTTATCAATTTTATACAAGCCAGATGTAACAAGTTCCACATTTGAGGATATGTTTCACAGAAGAGATCAAACTCAGATTAAAAGAACTAGAAGGGCAGTCTGCAATGATGCATGGATAGACATGTGCCTCCAACTCCAGGCTTTTGAGAATTCCTTTTAAACAGGAAAGTGTGCAAAAAAAAGCTACTGAAATTTTATAAGAGATAAATTGCACAATACCAACCTGATTAAATTTCAAATGCTATCAACTTTTGCTTAGAGTCTACGAGAGAGAACAGACCTGAATTGAGAGTGCAGCCATTGAAAATGCTTTCCAGGCAGGTCCAGACATGTGACAAATGAATGTCCACATTAAATGACAATGTCACTAACGACAGAAGCACTGGAAGATCAAATGAAGTGCACAATCAGAACTCTGCATTTCAGTGCAAAATTCACTCTTAACATTTGGCAGCGATGGCCTCTGGGTGACAAAATGCCTGCAGCGTCCCAGGTGCACCCACCTGTGCTGGCATCAGCACACTGCCACAGCACAACTTGGGGGTATGGGCTGCACTAGTTAGATGCCTGTGCAAGATGCACTGGCATAAAACCAGGCCCATAAGAATAACCCAGTCCCCTCTCCGTGCCAGGCAGCCACAGCTCCCCAGTAACGCCCTGGCAGTTCCCCAGCTGGGTGATTGCACCAGGGCTCAGCTACCAGGACAGCATCTGGCAGCTCAGAAAGGGAAGGTGGAGGGATGAAGCAGAGAGACCCCAAGGCAGCCCCAGGGGAGGCTCAGCAGTGCCCAAGGGCACTGTCCATGGGTCTGTGGCACTGGGACACTGGGGAACAGCAGGGTCTCACTGCTCCATCACCCCACACGTTCCTTTTCAGCAGTGACCACTGTCAGGTGTCACCACTGCCCACATCAAAGTGCAGGTGAGCCTCTGCCATAGCCCTCTTCCCACAGGGATGATTTGGGGGCAGGGTGCATTTTATAAATCACTTAAATGTCAACTTCTGGCTGCACCTGTAATCCCCAGGGTTTCATCAAATGTTTTTCTTACCCTCTTTATAATTATATACATACTTCAGATTAAACATTGGTAGAATGTCCTAAGTACATGCCATAAATACTTTCATATGCCAAACTGAAAGTTTCCTCTCTCATGTTTAGTGACCCTCAAATCACACTTCTTTCAGATCACCCAACTGTTACAGTAATAGCAAAAGCAACAGGATGGAAATAGCAAAATTCCACACACACACACACTTTAGGCTATATTCACAAAAAGGAACAACCTCCCTCCTGAAATGCAGCCAGCTCTGGGCTAAAATTAATTTTGGTTTAAGAAACAAAACAATTTCCCAGCAATCTTGGAGAAAACACAAGTTTTGCACAGGGCAGCTCTGCTCATCTAAAGCAAGCAGCAGAGTAATAGGAATGTCTTGCTGCAGAAAGAGCAAGCCTGGAAACCACCCTACTTGCTAAACAGCACAGCACACTGATTGCTGCCTGTAAAAGTGGCCAAAAGAAACTGAAAAACATGAATCTGCATTTTCCAGGAGCTCTGAGTAAGATTTGGATAACCAAGGAGTTTCCCTGTAGATGGGACAAGAGCAACAGTAAAGGAAGCAGAGAACGAACCCCCAACACTTGCAGTGGTGCAAGTTCTCATTTGCAATGCTAGAGCTGCTTTATATGCTGAGCTCCCATCCTTCAAGAGCAGGTCAATGTTTTAATGTGGATTGGGCACATAAATGCAGATCAATTTATGCATTAAAAAAAATCATCTACATGTGCATTTATTTCAATTTCATTTTAGTGAATCAGGTCCTGATTCAATGCTAACTGAAAACCCTTGAAATAACTGCGAGCTTGCTCATAGCCAATTCTGTGTCACCACTATGAAATTAGTAGTGAAATTAAATGGCTCAACAGTGCTAAGACATTCCCCAACTACTCCAGCAAGCAGTCGCTCACCTCTAAGGTTAACAGGATAAAGGCTGGATAAAGAAACTACTCATTATACCAGCTCTACAAAGAAGCAATTATGAGACTTTATAAAGTGGTTTCAAATATATTTTGCAAACTAGGACTCAGACAAATATTAGTGGCAGCAAATTACAGTACTTAGCAGAATTATCACCAGAAAAGAGACTCTTTTAATCTATAAAAAATATCAACAAAAGATGTAAATATGGACTCCTCGATGGGTGGTATATCTTGAAGAAAATATACATCTAATCTCACAGTGTGTTACCTCCAGTACCTGGAGAGAAGGTTAACAATTCAGAGCTGTTTCCTACAGCTATGGAATATATTTTGATGTAGATTTGTAGATATCACAGACTTAAAATCTATTGTATAATCACAGGGCAAGTGCAAGGAACCTGGGGACATACTTCTCCACAGTAAAGTGCTGGAACACTGGCTTTCATTTTAATCAATGTTATTCCCTATTTTTAACAAATTATATTTCATTCTGTGGCCTTTAGGTTCTATTTTTCTGCACACAAACAGCAACAGCGTTTTCCCCACCACACGTACAATTTGCAGCTGTATCCTGGCATTACACAAGTGTTTATCTCCACGTGTGACGGGCAGCTGGGAGAGCACAGAGTCGCCCTCACCGAGCTTCAAGCACCAGATCATGGTCTCAGAGCAGCCCTGCCTGGGTACCAACAGATCTGTTGCTGCTCTGGGTTAAACTGCACATGCCAGCAGGAAAACTGTTGGCGATCCAGAGATTCACAACCCCCGTGCATTCCACTCCTCCCAGTGCCATTCAAGTGGGTGAACTGATGGTGGGAACCAGCACCTTGGGATGTCAAGCAATGACTGCAGGTTAACTCCAGGATAACACAGAAAAATTTGCCCATCCTGTCACACACAATTCATGTTCAAATACCCTGAACACCAAGCTGCAATTCAAGAAGTCAAAGATTCCTCCAGCTTTGGCCTGTCCTTGCTCAAAGCACAAAGGACTCCAGTGAAGACCAGTGCTTGTGCCACACGGCCAAGTACTGTCACAGGCAGAAAACACTCCTGTGGCTCCCTGACATTTCTTTCTCTGCAGTTTTCAGTCCCTCTTTCATTGAAGGAAAGATATACATGGTCTTAAATACCTTCCATTAAAATCACATACAAAATGTTTTGGACAGTACTCCAGCAGACCTGGGAAGTGACCCTGATCACACACTGGCAGAGGAGGCAATTTCCAGGGCAGTGCAAATCACTACAACCCCTCTCATCCCATGAGGGATCTCACTCCTACCCTGAACCCACTTCCAACCACATTTACCTGAAAGCTGTGGTAGCAGCCTGCAGCAAGCATCTGAAACCCTCTGCATTAACTGGACACATCAGGGAAGCAAGTTTTCATGGGCTCTTTAACCCTTCCTTGCTTCATTCATGTGAATTTGTATTTGGCAAGCTCCAAAACACTCAGAGGTCAGGTTTTAGCTTAATTAAGAGACCACAAAAATCCAGACAGGCATCCAAACCTTCTGAGCCCTCAGAGTGTGGGAAAGTAAAGTAAGAAAATCACATACCAGCAATTTCTCTGAAGATTTCTTATTCTTGCTGTTTTGAGCAAGGCTTGAAAATACCAGAACCTTTTCTCTCTCACACACTGAACTTGAGCCCAACAGAGACCCTTCCAAAAACTCAGTGCAGAACACCTGAGCTCTGGTGCATTACCACTTGCAGCTGCTTTAATTTTCTAATATCACACAGTTGCTTTTCAAACTCCTCCTCAGGAAATCTGCTGAGGATATCACTTCTACCTATGTTCTGTCGCATACCACCTCTTTAGTTTCTTCCAGCAGTTCCTTCATTTTTAAAATCCATCTTCCTAAATTTGGAAAAAAAATCCTCCCCTTTGTTCCCCAGGTGGGTATAATTCACCCCTTACTTCTCCGCATTTGCTATCTGACTCCTGGATAAAACAGCAGAGAGCTGCAGTGTCAGCAGTTCCTGAAGAGACCATCCCTTTCCCTTACTGTTTGGATAATGGTTGCTCCATGAGATCAATTAAAAGAAGAAAATGAAAACAGGAATTGATACCCAAGCCTAGGCCCTTGCCCAAGCTGAGGGCACCAACAATTGCAGAGATAATTTAGTGGTGCTCTTCTGCCCTCATTTTGTCCATGTTTATTTATGCATCTTTCCGTTATAAGCATCGTACATTAAAGTCAATAGCCTACCACTGCTTATCAGAAAACAAGTGGAGCCAGACCTGGACTTCTATAAATAAGATTTACTCTATTGGCTAAATAATGACATCTAAACTGGTCTGATTTAACTGACTATGGCAGTTCTTAGAGCAAAATTTAATTACACTTTGTACTTATTACAGTTCCTTTGTGTGCCTCTTGCTTCCCAGCAATTTTGAAATATAGACTTAAGTCTGCTGTACAATACATCTCCATACCTATAGTGACATGTGCTAACAGATGGCACCACGAGCACAGAGCAGCAGATCAGCGTGAGTTGTCAGTTTTGGTGGCCACGTTTTCCCTTAAGTTATCTCAGCCCAACAAAAAATGGCAAGAAATAATCACTGCCCATTTCCCGCGGGCTGGGAAGAGCATGACTCAGCAGCGGCGCTTTTTATAACATCCAGACACTTGACTTTCTAGAAATGCTTTTATATTTATGGAGTGCATTCGTTATGGAAGTCTGCTAAGTAACGGATGCTCTGGGATGATGCTGCTCAACCATAAATGCAGCAAGAGCTGCGACATCTCAGGGCCTTGGGTGGGCTGGGCAGGGCTCAGGAGGAGGTGAATGACGCGTGTTTGTGTTTGTCGGGTAATATTGCTCTATAAAATTATATTAGATGTGCATTAGGGGCTGTAACAGAAGACAGGAAGAGTAAAGGATACACATAAGCAGGAAGGAGAAGCACACACAGGGGCACTGGAGAACACTCCCATGGTTCTGCCTCCCCATGGAGCTGCCAGCACCCTCCCCACCCTCCCACACCACCAGCCATGGGGCACAAAACCAGGAAGGAGCCACAAGGTTTGGTGTCACACCTCAGATTCAGGTTTCACAAACACTTTATCCCATTCAGAGGACATTTAGGACTAGCCCAAGGTGGGGTTCAGGAGCAACGTTAAAAACCCCACACCATAATGAAGATACCAGCACACACTCCTAACACTGTTTAAAAATGGTGTGCCCTAAACCTCATCTTCCCTCCAAGCTCCCAAACTTCAGAGCCCTTTAGGACCTGTCCTGCGTATTCTATCATCCTCTGATTAGATTTCCTGAATTCACACTCCAAACACATTCATGGCACAGCTTTACAATACCTGTGAGCAGCCTGAGAGCTGGCAGCGATGGAGCTGCTGTCACCTCACCAGAGCCAGGTGTCACACCCCAACACCTGCCCGACTGCACCTCTGCCTGGCTTGGAGAGCATCGTGGGAAATTTAGTCCTTGAGGATGACTCCTCCTCTTCCTCTTCCCTCTCCCTGTTCCCAGCACACACATTCTTCTGGGATCCTTGGGCCAGGGATGTCCGGTTGACAGAGCCCAGGCTCAGCTGGTGCATCCCCAGGAAGAAGCTTCTTTCTTCACAGCCTTCAAGGACACAACTCTCTCCTGCCATTTTCGACCTTCATCTGGGGAAAACCCACAGAGGCTGAATTTAGCTACAATTAAATGTCAGTTTAATTAATGCAGGTTTTTCTGGTGCCTTCTGTTTTAGCTTTTATGACCACCCAACCACTGGTTATTTATATTTCTTTAAAGGATTCATTGTTCTTCCAGTGATGCCTGAAATCAACGTCTCGAAGCCACATCCTCCAAATCCTTTATGGAGGAGAATCTGTATTTTTAAAAATGATTGGTGGAACATTCTTAGTTTGTGTGTTTGCATGTAAAGAACCACTTATGTGCAGCTCTAAATATGACTAAGTGGACTACAGACATTTGAGAGGATAGGATGTTACTAGGCAGATAAGAATTTCAGATGCAAACTTGAAAGTATAATTGGCATGTGAGCAGGTAGCAGGAAACCGTGTAGAATATATTTTCTGAAGATCTACACTTCCACCATTTCTCTGCAGTGGAAATGCATCAGCACATGATTTTTACCATCAAAGCCCACGATGTTGTAACCTACTGCAGAATTGTGGCCTTAGGGTTCAGTAAATTACTGTAAAATAATTTTAAATGTTTGCTGTTTTCTTTCAAAATGAAAAATACAGAATGAAAACCTCAAAAAACATCACACAGAAATAACTGGTTTGGTTATATTACTGCATGAGTGTGGAAATGCTTTTAAAGCCTCTCTGCTGCCAGGTGGGTGCCCGGGGTGCTTTGGGGTCCTGGTCCTGCCATCAGAGCAGCGTGGCAGAGCTCAGGGGTCCCTGCTGGCTCCCCAGCTCCAGCACACTGCCCTGAACACCTCATGGTTGGAGGGTCCATGCCTCAGGCACTCTTTAAAGAATGTGTGTGAATTAGGTGCTGCATCCAACAGCAAAATTTTTCAATCAAGGCCAAGAAGAAGAAAAATTTTACAGGAAGATGGGTCTAGTTTTAATTACAGCAGCACAAATACAACCCTGGCAAACCCCTGCAGAACAGACACCTCTTAGCATTTCCCTCTCAGAACCACAGCAAAAAGCACATGAAAGGTCATATACAAGATAGGATTTGACACAATAAGATTTCACTCCCATGTTAATGCACCTCAGATCAAGCCTGCAAAAGTGAAATAATAAATTTAGGAAAACAAGCAAAATGACCCTACTGGTTGGTTGGTTTTCTAGATACCATCTACATATTTTAGAAACGTACAACCTTCTAATAGAAATGAATAAACTACTCAACCATAAAGTTGCTATAGAAGATATGCTTGTTCTGATTGGAAAGGGCATCTGCTATCTGCAATATTGATAATACTTTTCAAATTTCATCTGCTTTTGTTTGCATTCTGTGTCGTCTGTTTAAACACACTGGGAATAATAATGAATCCCAGCATTATCTCCACTTTTTCAAGGCCGAACATATAACTTTATCACAAAAATAATTAAAATTCTTTGGCACTCTTGTATCTTTTCCATTAAACGTTATCAAGCAGTGACAATAAACTAACATCAGTCCAAGGCTGCCCATATGCTGCTTTTAAAAAGAATGTATTTGTCCCAGGGTGAGAGACATGAATTTTGTGTTTACAGGGTCAAACAATTCCAAAGTTTTTACAGTGTAAGGACTAAAAAATCTGTGCATGCACACACACATGCAAATGCACAAACACAGAGCTGAGGATATTGGGTTCAGAGGGAACACCTACAAACTGTTTTGTTTAAACTTCCATTCACAGGCAAATCTTAGCAGCTTAATAATTTGGAGGACTAAAGATAGAAATATTTTGCATACTTGTACAACACAGTCAATCCAGTAAATGATGCTCTGAAATGTTCTTAGATGTCATATGCAGTTAATCTCAGATGTAGCAGTGATTTTTTTCCTGAACTGAATTTCATATATAGAGCTATAAATTATCTCCTACACATAGGAATAATGTTACAACTTTATTTTGAAAATCAATAATATTTTGAAATTAATAATATTAGTTTCATCATCTTTTTTTAAAAACCCATTTCCTTTGTTATCCAAGATAAAGAAAAATAAAACATATTCTCTGATAATCTTTGCCTGATATTGATTAATACTCAGTAGTTATTTAAGAAAGAAGCCACCAACACTGCATTTTTGACACACCTCTAATTATTTGCCGTGAAAACCAGTGTAGGTTTTAGAATACATTGCTACAATATCTAACTCCAAAGCCTTTATGATTTTTATAATCTGTGCTAACTTCTGCTTAAAATGTAGTAAAGCAATGATGTTGATCTCATTTCAATACCACATACACAGTATTGCATAGTAATGCACTGGCTTTTATAAGCCAGGAAACAGTACCAACTCACTAAACAGATCCATCAGGATAATTGAAGAACTCATTTCAGGAGAACTCCCATATGAAGGCAGAAATGTTAGAAGATGTTAAATTTTCTTTTTGTGTATTGTTGGCTCGCTTGATAAGCAGAAGCAAGTTTATACAGCTCTGCAGCTAGTGTAGAATGCTTAAGCAAGAAATCCATAACTTTTAATATGATGAGATTGTCCTGCTAGGAGAGATGGATTTTTTCCAATATCACTGCTAACAAACAAGTAGAGTTTCCTGTATCAGCACATTTCTGTTTCTACTCTGCAGCACACATGTGCTTCATTTAGAAACAATACATAGCTCAACGTTTTTGGCATATTAAAAATGAGACAAGAGCGTTGGACTAGCTGATGGACAGGTATCCTAACAGGTTTCTTTGGAGAATGAGTACAAAATCTTACACAGATAGACACACTGACAAGGTTGAGAAGATAGGGAGGGGGAAGTGCGAAGTTATTTGTGTTAACTTCCCTTCCAAGATTTAGTGGCAGTGTTACTTACTGGAGTGACTGCTGGGTGGACAGATAATGTCACGCAGTGTCTTATTACATGATTTCAAACCCCTGTGCACAATCTCACTTGCTGCATGAAACTTAAATATGTTTCAGGTAGGAGCTAAATAAAAGACATTACTTTTCATCTGCTTTTTCACTTAATGCTAATATAGTCACTTGTCAGTGAATGTAAAAGTAAAGGAGACAAGGGTTTATTTTTATACCTCACAGAACAGCAACTGGTGATTTCCCTTAGATCATTGCTTTTGTGTGTGCAGGCACTAAGCTTTTTTTCCTTTAATATTTTAGACATACTTTATTTTTTATTCAAAACAGTTTTATCCCAACTCTGACATGCCGATATTGTCAGGAAAGGAGGTGTGATGTTTAAACGTTCCTGGGTACTTTTTCTCATTATACCTTATGAATATAGGTGGTGCATCTCATTAATCCTAGAGCTAATCACCAGGCTCACGGTATTCATTCCTCGGAAGGTTTGGCTGAAGACACGACTCTCTGGTTCACTTTAGAGGATTTATAGCACATGTGAGCAGTCAGTGGGGACATGGAGCTGAGCTGCTGCTAGGATGGGATTGCTCGGCAGCAGCACAGCTCTGCCCTGCTGCAGGGCCCTTCCCGGGGCAAACCACAGCCCAAACACCACACGAGGTGTCCCACACACAATGAATGAAAACGTGCTTTCTCTCCAGGCACTGTGTGGTTTGTGCTCGGGAAAAGCAGCATGGAGACCTGTCAAACCTCCATGAGAGATGACGTGAAGGTGAGGCAGACTCCAGGTTCCTCCTGCCCCCCAGCACTGCACCCATGGGCAGGAGGGGACTGCTCCCCTCTCTTCTGATGGCCGTCTGAGGGATGTTGTGCAGAGTAACTGTTTGGGCTGTGATGAGCAGGCAGCAGCCACCAGAGCATCCTGGCAAGCCATCAGCATGGCACAGCCTGCACCAGACCTGGCCATGGGATGAGCAGGATGCCAGAGGTGCCACAAGTGCAGCAGGGAGCCTGTGCCGTGCAGGCTTTGGAGAGCATGGCTCCTGCAACAAGAGCATAACTGGGAGAGCCCTGCCGTGGCTGGTGCTCAGCAGAAGATGAGAACAAGCTGCAAGCTGTGGCATGGGACACAGGGACAGCAGGGTGAGAGCACTCCCCCCTGTCACTTTGCTTTCAGCCAGCCCACGGCACGATCTGGCAGGACAGACCAGGAGCCTTCACTCCCGTTAATTATCAGAGTGTTGCAGCTTCAGTTCTTCACTTTCTTTTTCACCTCTTCACTTTTTCTACCTAACCTCCCTTTGGTTTTCTCAAGTACGCACGCCTACTCAATTCAATTAGCCTTGGATACAGCACCGAGGCCTCAGATACCTGTAGTCATTATCCCAAGCATTTTTCATAAGAGTATGGATATTAGTCCCAAAGTCCTGGCAAAATTCCAGCTAAGCTAATGTATTTACAGCCTAACCTCCCCAAATGTATCACTTAGTTTTAAATCGGGGAGTTATTCTTCATTTTCCCTCCTTACTTTGCTGCGTATAGTTTCTCATAGAGTTAAACTTATTCCCCATGGCAGAATAACGCAGGATTTTTCAGTCTTACCGCCTTGCAACATTTGGTATTTTTCTTTAAGCTGCTGCTTCTGGACTCCTGAGACTGCAAGAATCCCGGTTCCCAACCCCTCCCTTTTTTTTTAAAAGCAAGCCGCTAATCCTTGTGTAAAAAAGCTTAAAGCACAAAGCTCCAAAACAACTAAAAGATGCAACTCGACATCTATTATTATCTTTAAAATATCCTGTGAATTTAAATTAATTCTCATGTTGTCTGAGTCCTGCCCAGACACATTCCTGCAGCTGGTGATGCCAGTGGTGCCGCAGAGCTGGGGCTGAGAGCAGCTATGTCCATCTCTGCCCTGAGCCAATCTGCCTCCTCTTTCACACGCCCACTTCTGCTCCCAGTTGCACCAGCAAGATCACTGGGGCTGCCTGGCTGCAGCTGTGGGCAGAATGATCCATATGTGTTGTTGAGGGGTAGGCCTGGGGCCAAACCCTGCCCTCCTGTGTGATGCCAGAATTTCTCAGTGTATACAGGTAACGAGGCAGTCAATACCTGCACCCCTGTAAAAGGGATGGTCCTTTTAAGGTGTTTTGCCAGGATTTTGGCTGGTTCTGGAAGGATGAGGGGTTTGTTGCCCAGCCTCTGTCACATGCTAAGAGAGATGCAGCAGATCCCATGTGAAGGGAGGTGCCCAGATCCCTCAGAGGCACAAGGCTGCCACGACCCGGGTGGTCTGCTCAGCCCACCGCTCCTATGGGGACATCCCAGATGTCCAGAGCCGGCTGCGTGCAGGGAAACGTGCACATTCAGACTCCAGGGGAGTCACACATTTAACTCCTCTGCACCAAGTTTGATAGGTTTTCTTGACAGGGAGATAATGGGGCATTTTGGGCCTCATCCTTTTCTTCCGTTCCTTGGATTTAGCTGGAATTCCTTGGAGATTATACCAGGCAAGTTTAAATAGCATTTCGTTTCATCTGTGGCTTGCTTTACTGGGGTCCTCTCGTGACACTCACAAATATTATTCATTAGTTTGCTCACCTATCCATACCCCTACCCCAGCTACCCAATATTCGAAGACAATCAGCAAATTAATGATTTCACATTTTCAGCCCATTAAATTATTTATTGCTGGTGTCAATAGAAAGTTTTTAAAAGGTAAAATATATTTGTGTATTGACTGCCAATTCTACATGGATGTAATGGCACCAGGCAGTGTACCACATCATGAAATAAAAATTAAATTGTAGTTGGGCTTTTAAATCAACTCAATTAAAATAAAGAGATTCTTGGCTTGATATAGGGAAATATTTGTATTTCCAATTCTATTTGTTAATACATTGACATATGTGCTATTTTTTAAATGTAGCACTAAGTGCACTTTCTGTCAATGCCATAGATTTTTTAATAGACTGAGAAAATGCATTTCATTTCTTCTTATTTTCCTTCAATACATCATTTGGTTCTGCTTTTTTGCCTGCATGAAATTCATTTTCTAATGGAAATATTTGTTTTGTAAATCAAATATGTATTATGCACAAAATGCAAAGCACAAATTAAATTATGTTAATGAAATGAAAGAGATATGAAATGCATATTTCATGGACAAAACATAACCTCAGCAAACAACCATTTCTTGATAAAATCTTTAAACACAATCTCATTCTGTGACAGACATATTGTTAAAGCAGATAGCACCTCATTTAAATGGTTTCCTTTAATATTAGTGCTTAGTATATAATTGTAAATAACTTTTGGGATGAAAAACCAATAATGAAATACTGTCTTTAATAGTTTGCTATTGATGTCAGCATAAAATTTGTAGTAGTTGAATATTGGAAATTGGGAGTGCGCACACATATAGTCAAAAGCTGTAAATGATTGCATATTTAAATAGAGCTGACTAAGGCAAAGATGTTATAGATATTAGTAATAGGCAGAAAATTATGCTGACCTAACATTATTTGACAAAACCCACTGTTTTAAATTATATATTGGTTACACTTAATGAATAATAGATTCTGTAGGTGTTGTTTCTCGGATCACAATGCTGATGACACTCTATGTTGGAGTCTTCTTAGTCTTCCTTCTGACAACAAAGCAGGTAGAGCTCACAAAGGCCACCAAAACACAAAATTTTATCCATGGGTCTCCAACTTAGCCTAGTCTTCTGCAGGACAAACCTTCCAAAGATAGGAGCAACAGACATTCCTGAACAAATATAACGCAAGAAAAAGCACTTGGCATACAAGAGGGGATTTCAGGCAGGTCTTGGGTTGCTGAGCCCTCCTAAGGAGCGGAGTCATTACAGAGATCCCACCCATTTGCTGGGTTTCATCACTGTTTTGCCATCAGTCAGGTTCAATGGGTTGGCCCACATCCTCTGTCCTCCTCTCTGCCTTGAGCATACATGAAATCCAGAACAGAGCTCTTGATATGTAAGCCAATTCTTTCAGACGTTTTAGGGCAGCAAAGAATGTATTACATCACCAAAGGGACATCTGTCTCTTCTCTACTGTATTATTTTTATCAAAAATGCTAAGAAAGAGAAAGAACATGATACACAGTAAACAGGAACAACCAGCCCCAAAACCCAGATGATCATTAGAGAGCTGGGAGATGCCTGTAATCTAACAGGTGATAAGAAGACCAAAGCGTTTATTTGAATGTTGCTATTCTTTGCGTGAAAGCAGGAGAGCTATACATAATTAATTGGGATCTGCTTCATTTTCTGAAGGAGAACATATTTGTTTTTATATTAAGTGTTACAGAAGACACTTAAGATTCAGGCACTGGTACCTGATAATTGTTTATCATCTTTTTTTGCAGGAGGGAAGCAAAATTGATGAACAAATCAGGACAGTGTTGTCTGGAGGCCTTTGCCCTTTAAGTCCTGTGGTTTTAGTTCTTAGCCCAGTATCATAACTGGCCCGAGGCTGGTTGGCCACTCATTCCATTTTTGCAGTGGATGATTCTGCATATCAGCAGCTGCACTGATTTGTTCAGAGCTGTTGCCTTTGAGAGCAGTGACAACAATGCAACAATGGTGGCAGTCCTCTCAGGCTTTTCGGAGAAGCTCAGAGACACCTGCCCTGTGCTCTGGTGAGATGTCAGATCCCGCTGTGGCACAGGGTGCTCAGTGAGGCCGTGGCTGGGATCCAACATCCCGAGGGATGGAACATCCACGCCGCTGTGACACCCGGAGCACTGCCCACAGGAGCCCTGGTCAGGCATGGACCAGCTCAGAGTCAGCTCAGAACAGACTACAACAGAAGGAACCAAAAAATTCATTAAAACCACAAGCCTGCCTCCCAGCTAATAAAATATATTACTCCAAGGTTCAAACTGCCCTCCAGGGCTGCTTTCCCCTGCACACCCCACAGCTGTTGGACTGTGTTGCACCACTGCACTGTCTGAACTTTCTCATCCCCAAACAGCATCTCCAGGCAGGAAAGTACCCCCAAAATGACAGACTGCCCCAGGCTGGGCCTCTCTCCACTGACTGTGCTGCTCCAGCCTCTCCCTGTGCCAGCAGCTCAATCTCTGCTGCTGCTGAGGACATCTCTCCAGGAAGGGAGGCTTTGTGCCATCCTCCGTGTGCTGTCAGCCATCCTGGTTGAGATAACTTTCCACTTTGCTCTGAGGCACAGACAGGTGCCTTTAGTAATGCTCACGACAGCCTTGATATCAAATACATAACTCTGAGATAAGCTGGGTAATAAACACATATAGCAAACACAGTGCAGCAACACAGCAGCAGAGAGCTGTGGAACTAAAGAGGACTCTCCCCATTGCTACATTAAACTATTTATTAACCATACCTGCCCTATTTCACTCCATCACAGGCAGCTCAGCACTGTGATGGATTGATGGGGACACAGGAATGCAGCACCCCTTTAGTGAGTAGAACAGGTGACCAAATTCTGCACACCCTTTGTAGCAGGATGGCCACAAAAGCTGCTCAGGAGTCCCAGAAATGGGTGGGCTTTGATCAGTTGCATGGTGGGACCTTGTATAGGAACAGGGTACAAACACTGTTGAGGCTTAAAAAGAAGAGGACAGCAAAATGTCTGAATGAGATTAACAGTACAGCCTGCCTTTGCTTCTGGCATAACAAAAAAATGCAACCAAAATAAACAGTGCAGCTGTGTGAATCTGAGCTCCTTTTGAACCAGGCCATCAAACTGTCTTTCTGCCGTAAAGTAAAAACCTTCCAAACACTTCCAGAATCTCCAGACTTGGCAATTTCCCCAGGATAACCCAGTAAATTGCTGGGGAGAAAAAAAAAGTATCTCATGTATCATAAAATACTGGAATTTTATCCCAAGCAAAGGCCAAAAACTTCTCCAGAGGGAGAATCCAAAGCCTGATCTCCGAGTATTCAGAGCCGAGGAAGGGTTTCCTCCCATGGCATCGAGGAATTCTCTCTGTCTGTTCACAAAGCCATTTGACTGGAACACAATAACACAGAGAAAGCATGCTAGGGAAGAAAATGTCTCCAAGGAGTGGCAGGATTTGGGAGCATGGCTACAATGGATCTTGAGGGTCATGGAGTAAAGTCTCCAGCTATTGAAGGTGACTGCGTCACTGCAGAGCTGCTGAGGTGGCTTTTGAAGCCATCCCCATTTGGTCAAACCAGGCTGGGTACTTTCCTGTGCCATAAAACCAATTCCAGACTTCCTAATTATTATTTGAGTAGAAACCATGAGACAGATACTATTCTGAGTCAATGGAATTATGAATATATAAATCAGAGTAAAACCTGGTCCCTAACATACCCATTGTGTATATACCACCTATAGAAGAATAATGGATGCTAAACCTAAGTTGTGCTTCCTACACTTATTTCATAGGAAATACAATTTTTTATCCATTTTATCAATTTTCTAAAATGAATCTTTCCCTTTTTCATTATCAAATTTCAATCTTATATCATTTCCAGCACCACCCCAAGCCATTCTGGAGTTCTCGTTTACATCACTAGAGATTAATATTAGGTGTTTGTAAAAGGAGGATATTAGCTTCTCCCTTATATCTGTCAAAATTAATAACTTCTCTATCACAGATAACTCCAGGTCAATATTAGATTCATAGATGTGGCCAGAAATAAAATGTATGGAAATATAATATCTCATTTATAAGTATCCAAAAAGGAAAAAAACAGGGGGAAAAAAGTGTTTTCATTATTGAAATTTAGACTGCAACTGTTCTAAAGATCAAAAGACTTTGAGGGCTGAACATATCTGCCATATGGCCTTAGCCTTTCAAATAGAAAACAAATTGGAGGTCAGCCCAGGGGAGAAGAGGGAAGTGAATTTTCTACAAGCAAGGCAAAGGAAGGCATCAGGATCCTCTCCCCGTTGCGTTTGTGTTTCTGTCTAAACGTATATTGTGGCCAGAAGAAAGGCTCCAGACATAAATGTTTGTTCAATGATTGATGTAAATACTTGGGTGATGATTGATAACGGTTGAGTCTGGCAGATGTCCACCTCCTGCACGGCTGATCCACCGCGGTACCTCCTGAGGTTGTGCTGATTTAAAGGGAATAACATGTTCAAAGTGACCATACTGCAGCAAGAATATCCTGTGCTCGTGGTCCAGCAGAGATGATGTTGATTATATTTGTTAATGGACCATACTGTTGTCTCCTAAAATCTACTGATTTAAGAGCATTAGCAGACACAAAGCTCATCTGTGGCCTGGTGGAGGTAAAGCAGGCTGTGGCCATCTCCCGGGGAGTGCTCCTGACTCAGGACTCTCAAACTCCAGGCATGTTTGAGAGTCGTGTTGGAGACACAGTCAGTGCTAAAGTGCGCCCTGTGCACAGGAGTTCAGCTGTTCTGTTGGAGTCCTGAAACACAGGCCAGGCCGGGTAACTGTCACATTTCTGATGTGAACATAATTCTAAATTTGACTGGCTTTCCTGGCTTCCCCACTGGCTGTCCCTATCTCAGCACCGTGACCGTGCCACAGCGGCAGAGCTCAAAGTCTTGCACGCAGAGTGTGGGCTCAGGAGAGGAAGATGAAAAGAGTGTTGCCAATGCAAAATCTATTTTTTACATAGGTTTCAAGGGAGAAGGTGAGATAAATACATGCTGTGGGAATACAACAGAGGAGAAGCTCTATGAGTTATGCTTTCAGAAGTAAATAACATTGGAGCCAGTGATTTAAAGGTTGTTAAATGAATTTTCCCAACTATTTTATTCACTGTGATCAAAATTATATCAGTGATGTTCTTACTAATATATCCCATTTGGCTCAATAATCTTTTATTTGTAATTACAGGTGAAAAGGTCATTTTAAGAAAGCCTGCATGGGCTTTAAAGAATTATGCTGCTTTCATTTTGTTTTTATAAGCAATTGAGGATAGAGGGCAAAATTAACTAATGCTACTTTCTGTGAGAAAAATATTAAAACATTCTCAGTTCATATCCTCCTTTGCCCAAAGGAGTTTTTGCTATTGCTCTTCTTCAACCACTGGCTCTGTGCGCTGACTGCTCCCTGCAGCTGGGTGGGCAGGATGGCACCAGCCACCAACCTGCCCATGGGGAAGCAGCATCTCCCCCCCTCTTCTTCCTCAGCTCCTCAAACTCTGGATGACCCACAGTAAAATCCTTTTAACAAGGCTTCGTTCCTTGCCGACCCAGTTAAAACTCTGCAAAAATAAACACGAGCCGTTCTTTGTTTTTCCTGTGGCTTTGGGATCCGTTTCAAGCATGGAAAGAAGCAACCCTACCTGAGTGTAAGGCACGGGGAAGGGAGAGCAAAACAGCCCGCTGGGAAAAGAGTTGTGTTTAACAGGAAAACTTCCAGGGAGGGACATTTATATCTATATTCTTCTTGGGTGTCTTATGCTGCACTGAGATCACAGTGCTCACGTGCTTGACCCCAAGCAAAGTTCTGGGCACACGGAGGCACCGGAGGCGGTATAATAAACATGGAGTGTAAACACCACCCAGCTCCATGAGCTCCCATTTGCCTCCTTGTCTTCTTGATGCTGATATACTATTTCCACAAAGGACCGCGTTTCTGCAAACTCAAAATGGGTGAAACCCTCTTCACCAGCCAATGAATGCTGAAGGTCAAGTGCAAGCAGGGCGCTGGTGCCCAGGAGCCCGGGGACAGGTACTCGCTGGCAGCTGCTGGCGCGGAGCCGGCGGCACCGCTCCCCCCAGGGGTCCCCTCTGAACAGGCACATTCTTCCCTCTAAGCACCACACAGATGAAAAGATGCATCTGTGTGAAGGAAAGCGTTCCCTGACCCAGTTCACCACGTTTTGGTTTGAAGTGCTGTTTGTCACCACTAAGCACTACTCTCCCCACCAAGGAGTGCTATTTCTCCCTGGAGTTGCTCTCTGCTTTAATAGGGTGTGAATGCCTGAAACAGCTACGGTGCAGTAATAATTGTTATTCATGTTTGGCTCCTAGTGGGGAAACACAAAAGCTGCCACATGAACTTTTCTACTTGAAGATGATACCAACATGTATATTACTTCAAAAGATGGGGAATATGTCTTTGTGACCTAACCTAGCTGAACTCACAAAAACAATGGCATCTCCTTCATTGGGAAGAGTAAAGTATTGAAACAGGACTCAGAGGAGATCAATTAATCAGCCCATTCTCTCATGTACAAACACAACCCTTAGACCTCAGTTCTGAGAGGTTTACACACACCTCTGCAAAAACATTCCTCACTTTAGTTGTTTTTCTTAACATTGGAAATTAGAAAAAGAAAAAACACATTGTTCCCTCAGTATCAATCAGCTTCAAATACTGGGTTAGGATTGAGGGCCTACAAGTTTACCCTCTAGGTTCAGAGGACTAAAAACAAGAAAGGAAGAGAAGAAGGAGGAGGAGGAGGAAGGCTGCGTGTCTGATTTTGCACTGAGGTGAGGGCAGAGAGGGTCTCCCCATTTGAGCAAGGTAGTGATGGAGAAAGAGGAACCTACAAAGAAGGTGAGAACTGCAATGAATTGCAGATGGCTTTTAACAGAGGTTTTGAAAAAAAAAAAGCAGTTGCAACCAGCTTTGCTTCCTGGTCAGCCTGGAGAGTCCCATCCCTCCCTCAGGGCTGTTTACAGGACAGATGCATTGAGGCTCAGCAAACAGTGAGTATAACCTGTCCATGAGTGCCTGGGAGATTTACAACAGAAAAATGCTACTCCCTATGGCCATCAGGGAGATTTTGAAACACCTTTCCAAGATAATCCACCTTTCCAAGTTTTAAGATGCCTCCTGTGCAGGTGATCGTTGAGTTCAGTCTAGCATTGTTGCAATACCATGACCAGAGATGCCTTCTCATTCTGTCTTCTTCTGAAAGAGAAAAGGAGAAAAAAACCAATCAAATAATCTTCAACAAGTGAAATATTTTTTTTGGTGCATTTGATGGACATCGTTGTGCAAGGCTAGGTGGGAGTTTTAAAAAAAAAAGTCTGCAAATATTCATTCACATTTTTAAATGAATTTACTGCAGCCACATTGATTTCCCCCTGGGATTTGCTTTCTGCACACTTTTGAGCAATCAAGTTTTACTGGGCAAATGTTTGCACAAGACAAATTTCAAAATTGCATGCAGAGACAGAATTTTTTGTCTTTTCATGCCAGACATGCTTGTAGGCTTCTCCAATGAGCAGGCAGAAACAATATCATGTGATTTATCTGACCCATCACAACCAACGCACATACCTTGACTAACGAAGATCAGACACCCACAGTTGTTTGTGATCAAGACACAGAGTTGTTTTTTTAATTACAAAGCTATCCATCAGTAATTTCAAATAATAAGTAAATTGGAGGGAATTGTGATCTGTCTCCAGATAGTCTGTGAGCAGAGAAAGCAGCTAAATTTGTTGAATAAATTATTCATTATGGATTATTCGCTCAGCTCTACTGCAATAGCAGTGACATTGTTTAATTTAATAGCACATTAAGGGATCTTTTTCCTTACACAAATGAGCGCATTGCTCCCAGCAAGTTGACTCTTGAAGATGCAATGCTGGAAACCTGTGAGAGCAGCTACCCCTGTCCGAGGCTTCAGTGAGGTTTTGAGCAGAGAGGACCCTTGTAACACACCCCTGACTATATTTGGCTACAGCCCTTGTGCGGGGATGCAAACGTGCTTGACAGAACACAGGGCTATGCAAGTCCTGGAAAAAGAACTAGAAACCAACCACTTCACTTTGAAATTGACTGTGCTTTGAGATGGATCTGAAGAGACCAAAGCCAAAAGCCAGCTTTTATTCAGATCTCATCTGACCCTGGAGAAGCAAGTGCATTTTATCTGAGCCCTGTAAAGTCTGGCAGCTCCTTTTCCCATCCCCAGCCATGCTGGAGCTCAAAATCCACAGCTAAACTTGAGAATAGTGAAACCCTGCCAACTAAACCAACCCTTTCTGAACAGCGACTGCAAGAGTACCAGTCCTGTTGATTTTGTTGATTGTCTTGATTCTCCCTGGAGACAACACAAAGAATGGGGAATATTTGTATAGCTCATTTACAACTAACTACCTGCGGAGGAAACTTCCCCAGTGACCTTTTTTCCTCTGAGAAATTAAGATCTTCAAAATCCCAAGGACCTACTATACAAACAGCTGCTAAACATTGTGACAGGATGGCTCTGGCCCTATTTCTTGATCACTTTTGCAGGTGTGACTCACCCAGACTCTCACTCTCCGTGACGCTCAGGGCTGACTGGGCGCAGGGAGCTGACTGACACATCCTGCAGTGCTGCCCATGGACACACAGCTCCGCTTCCACCCCCTCGAACACCACTGCTGCCTTCCAGTGGGCATCCAGCACATCCAGCATAGCACCAAGGTCATTTCTTGGAGCCTAATGTGGCCCATGGAAGTGAGGGTCGAGGACTAGTGAGCCACGGGCAGGTGGCAGAGGTTGAGCCCATTGAATCCTTCACGCCAAAAGTGTGGTGTTTGTGGGACCCTAACAGGGAGTGCCACACACAGACACAGGGAAGGGCTGATGTAGGTGGGGATGGATTAAACTTCTGCCACTGATGAGTGCAGGAAAGAAAATAAATAATGTATACCTTTCATTTGGGTTAAGAACAGCTGAAAAAAGCCCTAGTCAGTGAATACATCAATGGAACTGCATTGCCCTTTCATGGATAAGAAATATCAGTCCCTGAAATACCCTGAATCTGCCCCAAATACAAACGCAGAGAAACACAGATGCATGCAGAGATCCCAAGCCTGCTCTGATTTATCTCCTCGGCACTTTTGATGCTGTGTGTTGTTTAAAGCAGGACCCCCTGAGCAATGACCTGTGGGCAGCAAGTACGGTGCTGCCTCCCAGGCAATCGTGTTACAGCAGACAAGAAACAGATTTCTCAGCCCTACCAGGCTCCTCTCCAGCACAGTGCATTTCCTGCTGGCTGTGCCCAGTGCCCGGGGTGTCACAGGGCAGGCAGTGCCTGGGTGCCACTGTGCTGCACCGTGCCAAAAGCAGGAGGAGCAGCAGCCCCGGCATGCTGGGCCCAATGCAGCAAGGACGGGCACTCAAACACGTGATTAAGGAAGGTCATGACCATTCATGCTGTGGCAGATCCTGAAGGAATATGCCCCTTCTCTTGCAATTTTTTGTCAGCTGGCATTATCACTCAGCATTGAAAACAAGGTGGAAAACCTTTAGTGGCCAGTTCAGGGCTCAAATCTCTGCTCACGTATACACATGTAATATATGTACACAAACAAGTACTGCATAGATGCCTGGTCATTCACTTCCTGCACTGCAATACAGCTATAAAACAGAAAGATGAGTGTGGTTAGGGAGCAAAATGAAGGAAAAGCCATAAGGTACCTACCGATACCAAAATGTTAGAGAACAGAGAGAGCAATGCCACACAAGTACTTTTGAGTCCCACCAGAGCCAGCAGCCTGTTCAAAGAGAATCCATCCATCCAGGCAGGTGCAGTCCTTTCCCCTTCCCTCCTTTGGTACAACTATTTACATCCCTTTCTTCAGGTATTGTATTTAATATCTATAATATATTTTTATTATATATATTATATTAATAGATTATATTTTTATATGTTAAGCTACAATGTTGCATCCAGTTTAGCCTATCCCTAGGCAAGTTGCCCTGTTATGTCTCCAAGCATCTATACCATATCGTTCTGCCTATAACCTTAAAATTGAAATGCCATGTCATATTTTCTACCATCAGCAGCAAGCATTATCTTACCTTGCATTCTATTATATCACTGTACTTTCCTCCCTGCATGATAAGCTGTCAATATTGTTTTGGCATGAGAAATTTCCATCTCACGCATCAGATGATCTCCATGACCTTTAAGCGAGTTGCCAGTAAGATAATTTACTCACATTGTTGTGACAAAATAATATCTCTTCTGCCCAGGTCACATGACATGATCGTTACATGATTTTTCAAAAATGATTAAATTTTGCACATTTTGGGGGTGGAAGACCTCTGTGGAAAATTGAGATTACTAGATTGCTTATCATCTCAATTAGCTACAAAGAGTTAAAAAGGCTCCTTACCACTGCTTCACCCAAGGAGCACATCCCGAATTCCCACACTGCACATAACTTCAGTCACCCTTTTCACTTTTTTTCTTTAACTGTTCATTCTTTTGTAAGGAATGTTTTAATACAATCGTCTTCACAGTGTCTTGTATTAGCAGGAGGATGTGATCACAAATATCACATTCTTTTGGCATCTTTTTGGCTCTCTGTGCGTAACAAAAATGTCAAACAGATTTTAATGAAAGGCTGCATGCTTGTGGGTATTGACAGTTTGACATAGAATCCTAATTTTCAGATGTCTTGTTCTTACTGTTTTTAACACAAATACTTGCAGGATAAGAGCAAGGCACCACAACTGTGGAGAGCTGGTATTTATATAATGTCCTCCTATTCTCACAGGGCTCTGCTCAGCAACTTGTCTAGTTTCTGTAGGGTTTGGCCTGAGAGTTTTTGTGTCTTGGCTACAATCATGTCCAATGCCAATTTAGACCCCAAATTATTTCTTTTCCACACCCACAGTGTCTGGGCTGCTCCCTCATGGGGCTGGGCAGGGATGGGGCACAGCAGGCAGGGAAGAGGTAATGAGGGAGCCCATGGATGTCCCTGCAGGAAATGCACCCTGTCTGCTCACATGCTGCGTGCCAGCTTCATGGGCTGCAGAGACCATCCCACGGAGGACAGCAGGGACCAGGAGAGGTCTGTGCACATAGGGAATGCACATGAATATGTGTTTGTATTTATTTATTTAACTGCAGTTGGGCTTCCTCCTGCTACTCCCTCTGTGCTGGAGTGAGTGACAGCTCTTTGTTTCACTGTAGAGAAAACGTCAAGACTTCAGGAAAGGGGCGTGAGGCTCCCTCCATCATTTCACTCGAGTACTTCCCAGCTCAAGCACCCCACACCTCTATCATCGGCGGCTTCTGCACACCACTGAGAGAAGATCACACCAACTGTCTATTCAGTGAGCTATTAGAGAAAATAAAACTGAAAATTAGACCTGAAGAACATCAGGAAATGCCAGCAAGTAAGATTCTCCAAAGCTTTTCACAGGCAAAATTGTAAGGTTGTCATTATCTCTACCAGGCATGGCCATGGACTCCACCACCCTTGCACCACTAAAAACTCAGTTCCAGGGGTTCCCTCCCCTCCATCCCACAGTGGTGGCACACAATAACTCTTTCCTAGGAAGTGCCCTGTTCTCCCTATGTGCTATGCTGCTTATCCTCTGTATTAGTGATGCCTCCCAGCTTTGCCTGATGGGCAAGTTTTGTCACCACGTTCCCTTGTCCTCAAGATCAGGTTGGAGGCCAGTTCTGAGAAGCTTCTCTTGGCTTCTGCCTAGGCCTGTGCTTTGTCTTTCAGCATGACCAGCCCCATCTCCCTCCCTTGTCTTGCTGCTCAGGTACTTATCTTGCCTTCACAATTTCCCACGTGGCACTTTATCAAATACTCTGCTGTGAGAGATGAGATCTATTTCATTTCTTTTATCTAGAAAATCAATGATCTTATCAAAGCAAGATACCAGGGGTTTTTTTCTGGCATAAGCTATGTTTGGTAAAGTTATGCAGCATTTTAGACCATTTTTGCAATTACTTCTTGGGTTACCATTTCTTCCAAACCATGTCCCAAGCTTTGCACCCAGTGGATCAGCTCAGCAGCCTCAATGCCCTGGCTCCAGCTCTGCATTGCTGCCCACATGGCCTCAAACCACTCCTGTGAGGGTCACCTTCCTCATACCCTTTCATGTACTTGGACCGAAAAAAAGGTGGGTTTTTTTTATTAATTCCTGATTACATTCTTTGGTGAGCTCTTATTCATCTCTGGTTGTCCTGTATCTCATGCCTTCATCACCTTCTCTGCCAGTCTCCACATGCAATCTGTATTGATATCATCTACATCTGTATCTACATCTGTATCTATCTATATGTCTGTATCTATATATCTATATCTATATCTATATCTATATCTATATATCTATATCTATATATCTATAACTATCTACAGCTCTAAGATAGCCTTGGGACATGACCTCGGTACTGTTTCCATGACCCCTCTGCAGAGTCACATTCCAGGGAACAGGACACAAGCCCACTTGGGTTTCAGAAAGCCAAGCCAGCACTATGATTTATTTTTTAGGGCAATTTAACAAAGTTTGCATGGCTGGTGAAATGCTTAGTGCAGCTCTGCAAATAACACCAAAGAGAACGGATCAATGTAATGCCCTATTGACAAAGTCTGAGCTATAATACATATATTTTGTACGTTTTTATTGTGTTCATGTATGTTGATTCATAGCTGCTTTATCAATAAAAAAACACCGCACAAAGTTTTATACTATAACTGTCACCAAAATTATTTATTAGTAGGATAATAACAAATTTTATGTGGACTGAGATCCTTCGTGGTAAGATGTTGAACTACAAAATGCAGACAGAATTTCCTGCTCTCTACAGCACTGGCCCAAGGAAAGCTGCTAATTTCTCTCCACTGTAGGAAGCCCACAGGTGTGCACACAGACATCTATAGATACAGATATTTATATCTATAGGCACATTCAAGGTCACATAGGCACTTGTATCAAACCTTTGTAAAACTATTTCCTCCTAAAAAAAAAGCGTTTAAAGGCCTACAACATGCTTAAAACAAGACATGTTCAAGAACCATGAATTTAAACACTTATCAAACCTGGAAGCCATTAATAGCCTCTCATCAATTATACCTCAGAAACAATTACAGAGGACCAAATACTGCAGCCCTTCACTGAGCAGATCTCCCTTCGAGGTCACCAAGAGGGTTGCTCAATTAAGAGCTGCAGAATTTGGTGCAAATTTAGCAATTTCTGTGTTGTGGTGCCCATTTTCCCAGCAGAGACTGTGGTGCTGGAGGTGCCCAGAGCAATCCTGTGCCCCAGCACGGCGGCTGCCAGGCCTGGGGAGCCTCCCCTCTCTGCCTGTCCATTCCTGCACAAAACAAACAGCAGAACTTTTTTGTTCCCCATGCAGAATAGTCGAGGTTAAGGTATGACCTGTGCAAAATTAAACCCCTCGGAATGTTTATTAAAATCTGCTTGCTTAATTTTACCAAAATGTACCACAAACTTCCAAAGGGAAAAAGCCTCAACTTCTGAATGTAAAAAAGATGTAAATATATTCCTGGTAAACCTGACCTCTGTGTGCTATACAAAATGACTACAGTCTTGTGTTTCAAAGATATTCTTCCTTGAAAAATATCCATTGTTATGGCATTTCCTTGACTAAGTAGAAATAACAGAGGTTATGCTTCAGCTATACACAACAATATTATTTCTTTTAATATATAAATGTGCCAAAAGGGATGTATATAAAGAACACTGATAGAGTTCCTAGAGCTGTTCTCTGCTTCCTATTGTTACAAACAATAATTTGAGGAGAGGAGAAAAAGAATCCCACAAAGAAGGATTTCAGCTTAACATGAGCAATACTCCTCCTGCACATCTTTCCTTTTATGCAGTTTTGTTTCAGTGATTTGAGCATGTTCTAATTTTGTCATTCAAGCCATCTGACTTTCACTGCTCTATACAAACAAAACCTAATTTAGTCTGAGATGTTTTAAGTCATAACAATGACGGATGGCCAAGGTTCAGGTGTGCTAGAATATTTAAATACCTAGTCTATATTTTCCTGATATAAAGACAGGCAGCTTTTTGTACTCTGATTAATTATGATTTTGTGTCTGAAAAAAATAGCTCTTTCTATTCTACATTATTAATTGGTTATTTAATTAGGGATTCTGGTAGCTTCAGATGTTGGGTAGCTAAAATTGTGCTGTGGTTAAAAAAACTAAAATAAAAAAAAGACTAGCTCCATACTGTTGCCTTTTTGTATCTTATGAAGGTCACAATAAGATGTGATTGTTTGGCACAGCAGCAGTGAATTATGCCACCCAGACAAGCTTTTAACCTATGTGCCTTCACTCTGAGTGAGACACACAGGGATGTGCTCTCTTTAAACAGTTCTCTATTGAAGAGGATTCAATCACCATAATGAATCTGAGGCCAGGCAGCAATCTTCTTCACTGAAAGAATTTCTAAAAGATTGTAGAATTTGTAAAACGAACAGCTCACAGACTAAATGGCTGTGTGGGTGAATCAATTATTGCAGGGCTCGCAGTAGTCATAATATTTAGTACATATCATACAGTGTTTCAGGTACAATAAGATATGCTAGTTTTTTCCCATTCCTGCTTGAAAGTGGTATGTGCTCCACCAACTTAGTCAATCTTCAGGATCTAGTTAGAACTAGTATTAAGTCAATAAAAAAATCCATCTGCAGCTGTGGTGCATGCACCAGGATCCGAAGGGCTCACACTGCAAAACAGTAATTGTATTAAAACGTGCACCACCGAGCTGCTCGCTGGGAAAACACATGATGTATCGTGAAACACAAAACACATCAAGGGCTGAAATATTTTTAGAGGTAGAGTAGGGCCAATGCTGAACAGCTTCCTTATTAATACAATAATTATTTTATTTTGACAGCACCATTTATAACCATATAGTCTGTGTCCAGCTACCCATATTTCCATTAATCAATGGATTTGAAGACAACTGTCATCATTTCATTTTATTATGACTTATAGGTTCGTTGCAGCTGACTTAAAAGTTACTATGAGCAAGACACTGGTGGGCAAGGACTGGGCCTTTGTGGGCTGCCAGGTGCTCATGCCGGGCACCAGTCCTGCCCTGAGCAAGGACTGGGCGGACTGGGCGCTGTGGGACCAGCTGGGATGCCCAGGGGGCACCAGGCTGGTTGTTGGAGAGGGCCCAAGGCTGTGCTGGTGGATTAAAAATCTGGACAGGTACATCAGCTCACAGGTAGGACATGCAAACCCCCCCCAAGCCCGCAGTGGGATAATGCTGGGATGCTATGGGGGAAGATGGGAAGGACACAATATGGCCTTGAGGAAGGAAGTATTTCTGTTATATTGAAAAGCCACCAGACTACAGATCCAGAGAACCTGAGGTCACTCCTCAATCCTCCAGCCTGGCCACGAGTTTGCAGCACTGGGCTGCCCCCAGCCACCTGTGAGCAAATGGGGCCCCCCAGCTCTGCGGTGTGGCCGTGCCACAGCCGAGTCACGGTGTCACCAAGCCGTGTCAGAGTCACAGTGTCACAAAGCCGGGTCAGAACCTGCCAAACACACTTCCACCTTGTGTACAACCTCCCCCAAGACACACAGGGCTAGATGGCAAACAGGGTGTCCCTTTAATGAAACTACAACATATTAAAAATTATTACAGCTTCGTCTTTTCAGGTTTTAGACAATGTAATGTGATTTATTCAAAGAAATGCTGATGATTAGACATTAAATGGCACTAAATATTCCACTTCCTCTGCGCTGCCTGATAAACTGGTTTCATTAACATTATAAGTAACAAAAGTTTCCATTTCAGTCGGCCCATTTTGTTTTCCTCACGATCTAAGTTGCAGCTGCACAGCACTATATTACAGGGACCTCGCCGAGCGGCAGCTTTGGGCTCTCCATCACTCCCCACGGTTAAAGGGACCGAGCCGGCAGCGCCAGAACGGGCGGGGCACCCCTGCCGCGGGTCCCAGGGCCACCGGCAGCTCTGTCCGGGCACTCCCG
The DNA here is from genome assembly GCA_013397795.1 of Orthonyx spaldingii. Taxonomy (NCBI): domain Eukaryota; kingdom Metazoa; phylum Chordata; class Aves; order Passeriformes; family Orthonychidae; genus Orthonyx; species Orthonyx spaldingii. The sequence goes on along the minus strand of VZTJ01003885.1, from coordinate 176,000 downwards.
GCTGGGCTCCAGCTCCGTCCGGGCACTCCCGGCTGGGCTCCAGCTCCGTCCGGGCACTCCCGGCTGGGCTCCAGCCCTGCCGCGGGTCCCAGGGCCACCGGCAGCTCTGTCCCACCCCTGCCAAGCCCACACATCCTCACCCCGTACCAGCCCACGGGACACACCCACAGCAGGCGCAGGGCATCCGTGCCCCGGGGCTGGCACCGCCACCCCAACCCCGCTGACATCGCCGTCCCGTTTTTCTCTTGAAGAGATTTTTCTTTAGCCGCCAAGCCTGTCCCTATTAAATCATGTGCCTCAGCCTTAAGTGCAGGTTAACACTGTGCCCCGAGTGGAAGCTACTATATTTGTCAAGGATACCTCCGTGATTTATCTCTGCCAGCCCCATAGAAGAACTCACATCTGGATATGCGGTGCCGCTACATAATTTCCAAATTCTGCCATTCTGCCTCTCCCTGGGAGACCTCGCTCGGGGTGTAAGCCTGCTGGAATTGCAGTTATTCTCAATTCAGGCCCTCATTTCAGGCCCTACCCAGGGTGTCAAAGCCCTGCAGCACCAGGTAGGGATGCTGGTGCATGGCACCCTCCTGACAGGGTGCCGAGGCTCACCCGCCCTTGCCCCAGACTTTGGTCACGTCTGACTGCCTTCAGGGGAAACCTCCCTTTGCCAGAAGCTACAGGGACACTTTTTGAAAGACCTTTTGAAAGTGAGATGGTGATTTAAGTGCACACCAGCCAACGCTCTGGTATTTAATAAAACCTCACTCCTGCCCTCAGGCAACGCTGCCCACTCAGGGCGGCCCTGGCTGTATTTTGGGTAGGGGGCAGGGGTTGGTCCAACCACCTCCCATCTCTCCCTACACAGGAGAAAACAAATCCTCCACACCCACAAAACACTGATCCAACGGGGCAAAGCAGCCCCACTTGCTCGGTGTAAATCTGGGACAACTCCAGTGGGCTCACTCTGGATTTACTGCAGAGCTTCCAAGTGCTGGATTTGGCTCCCCATCCCACGGCATGAGCATCAGCCCTCACCCCCTTCCCCCGAGAAAACCCCCAACGTGCACAGAACGGAGATCCAGCAGCACCGAGCCCAGGCACCACATCCCTTCCTCCTCCCACAGCTCAGGTGGCATCTCCACACACACACAGAGATATTTAGATAGCTATATATTATTGTTTATGTAAAGCCATAGCTTTCCCTTGATTGCAAGGCATGGTGGGGCTGCTGATGAGGTTTGCTGTTGACATTTCTGCATTAGCTGGCTTTTGTCAATCCTGGCAGGCTGAGAAATTCTATCTTAAGGGCTGTTCTTTATTAAATTTGCAAGATACAAAACTGTGACTGACTCTTTTCTTTGGTGAATGTATAAATAATAAATCCAGATCGCTAAAAATAACAATTAAAATATTGCTCAAATTTAAAAGCACAGAAAAATTGGTAATTTTGAGACAGCCCCGTGCAGGCTGTGGGAGCAGGCAGGGGCAGGGGGAAGTGTCCCTCCTCGGGGCTTTTGACAGCTGTCAGTATTCAAAGTGCTTGAGGAGGGGGACAGGGCTGGGCAGAAAGCAGCGCGCCTGAGCCGAGGCACTATGTGTCTTACCAAACTTTGTCACTGAGTCTTTTATACAACTCCTTTATGCAGGATCTCTGACATAATTCCTATTTTTTTTCCACCAGCCATTATATATGATAAATAAAACAATGCACTGAAAACACTGAAATCTCTCATCAATGTCTTTGTGAAAAGGGCCCAGATAAATGAGTCTTGGAATCAAAGGCAGATTACATGACTGACCATGTATCATCCTCTATGTATTGAACATAGTCTTTGTAAAGATAGAGCGGTAATAAAAAGTGGTATTGTGTGCTGTGAAAGGCTGTGTGGGTCTGTGCATGACTAATCTGTCTTTCTGCATTATTTTATTCAATCTTCTCTGACTTTATGCCTTTGACATTTTTGCTACACTCAGTAAATTTGAGTGAATAGGCAATTTTAAAGAATTTTTATAGGGCTTCAGAGAAGTCATACGCAGACTGTATCTTTGTTCAGATTTAACAGTTTAAATATTTCCTTTGTCTAGGATGCAGAGTAATCTTTAGGCAGAGAAGAAGAGGGGGATGGGGTAGGAAATGCCTAAACCTCTCTTAATATTTTGGCACCCTTTTGGCAGGGGCGGAAGCAGCACAGCAGGGCCCAGCCTGGGGGTCGTGGGGTGCCCCTGGGGATGGGGGTGAGGGGCTGGGTCGGGCTCTGGCAGGGCCGGACGGGCTGAGCTCAACTTTGCCGCGTCCGCCCAAGGGCTGCGGGAACAGCGGCTCCCTCCCGCAACTCAAGTGGGAAGCAGATGAAATGTTTAAAGGGCTATTGTGAATATAGGCTTAAATATGATCCTCTTGCATCAGCCAATTTCTCTGACAAGATATTGCAAGGGTTGCTGTTTCTTAGTAAATAATGATTTTATTGCATCTCTTTAATGAACTGATAACGTGATACACAGTAAATTATCTGCATCTATAACATTACTGAGGATAAGCAGCGTGGTTTTAGTAATTTATACCACAGAGAGACATGCATTATAAAAATAGGAAAATTATTTCCTTTGTTAAATTGTGCAGAAGTCTTTACCTGAGGAACACCAGACAGATTAATCTCCAGAGATCCACTCGCTTGTATTTAAGCTGTTGAACTGTTCGCTGTTTTTTCCTCAGAACAGTTGAAAAAAACATTTTGCGAGCCAGAATTGACACTGTGGGTATTGTTCCTGCTCACACAAGTTATTAAAATAATTACTAAGCTATTTTGAGGTAACTTGAAGCTTTCTTTAAAACTTAAATCCAAATCTGAAGGAATTAGTGTAAATGATTTGCATTGATGACAACCCAAGTATGGCAGCCAGCTCGCCCGGGCACCTCCGGCAGCGCAGCCCCCGTGCCCCCCGCACCCCCGGGTGCTCACTCGGCCCTGGCAGGGACCGAGGGGGGATTGCTGAGTGGGACTGCCGGGTGGGATTGCTGGGTGGGACTGCCGGGTGGCACGGGGCTTGGTGGAGGAATCTGGGGGATGCCCTGTGTTAGAGCTGCCGTGGCTCACAGGGGGCTGCAGAGAGGGTCGTGCCAGACCCCGCACAGCCCCGGAGCGGCGCTGGTGGGACCCACAGCATCATCCTGCAATGCTCGGCCCTGCTCCCGCTCCAGGGGAAAAGGCAAGCCCTGCTGCCAGCCCCCACAAGCCCCCAGTTCCTTTGGGATCGGCAGCTGGCTGCAGGCACCCACAGTGTCCGTGCCAGGGGCTGCCTGGACCTGGGTGCTGCAGGACACTCATCTCCCATTTCAAGCCAAGCAGAAGCCAGTGCAGACTTTACTCACCAGCTGCCAACAGCCCTGTGTGGCCAGAAAGCCGGAATCCATCACCCAAGCAGGGCAGCAGTGTGTGCACAGTCCCCACAGGGATCTATCCCCACAACTGTAACCCCAGACAGGTGAGCCCGCGGCTGGGGAATCTTTCCGAGCTGGCTGGAAGCACAGGGCAGCTGGGAAGAGAGGGAGGATGCACCGGGGGCTGGGTTTTTGGTTGTACTTTAGTACCATCATTAACCTTTCCAAGAGATAACTTCACGGACAAGCTGGGATCCCAGAGCACTGGGTCGCCCCATGAATCGGCAGCCCACCCTTCCAGAGGAGCACACTGCTGGCAGATTACAATCCTTCCAGATGTAATCATGTTTTAGCATCTTACTTCGAAATTTTAACGGGTGAAAATTCCCCATCTCGGTGCGAGATTGCATCATGAATTCCCTCTGCCTCGTGCAGCAGGGATGGAAAAATACTACTTTTCATCCTTGCACAGTGCTTGATGTAAGTTTCTGAAAATGAGCGCTCTAGTAAGCCTAAAAATGTAGGATAATATGATTCATTTATAGATCTCTGATAATAGATGTGGTTCCTGTTGCTCCGTTACCACACCAAGGATTACTCCTGCTCCTTCAGGAAGGACACAGCACCCTCCTCCTCCCGAACCATTACCATAAAGCAGGATAAACAACAAATACCACCTTATCATTAGCCGCATGGAGCAGTTCCCATTGATTTATGACGCCAAACACCGCAAGGCTGGATCAAGCTGCAAGTCCCTTTTTTTGCAAACATTATTTCCACGAGACCAGCGTAAAATACAAGGAGCCGCCTCACCTGGGCTTGGTTTTGTTTACAAAAAAAAAATATTTTACAACTTGCAGGAATTCTTCCCAATATTAGTTATTAACAACCCCAAGATGGCATTTGCATTTTTATAACCTTGTTACTTAAAAGTGAGACAGCGGAAGGAAAGACTTGGCGCTAGCGTTCCCTGCGTGCTTTAATCCCAGCCTGAGCTTTTTATGCTCGAGAGCACCTTGTGATGCTGTAACTAACCTCAAACCCGGAGCAGCGGGAGGGCAACAAACCCCCGAATACAGCAATGTCATGCTTTACAGGCGTACTCTCCGCAACAGCATGAATGGAGAAAAAAACCCCGGTTGCCAAGGAAACGCTCCAGTCCGGGTAATTATTACAGTAACTGTCTGCACACCCCACCTATAACACAAATGAATAATAAATCAGGGGCTGACTGGCAGCTCTCCGCGGCCGCGCCCGCCGCCGCCCCCTCCCGGCCGCCGCCCG
>VZTJ01003885.1:159430-171331 GCA_013397795.1 Orthonyx spaldingii | reverse complement strand
CCCCTCCCGGCCGCCGCCCGCACCTGCAGCCCGCCCGCGCCGGGGCCGCGCAGCAGCCGCGCACGGGAACGCGCGCCCGCGCAAAGGCCGCGCACCCCCGCCAAGGAACGCGCGCCCGCGCAAAGGCCCTGCACCCGCGCCGGGAACGCGCACCCGCGCAAAGGCCCTGCACCCGCGCCGGGAACGCGCACCCGCGCAAAGGCCGCGCACCCGCGCCGGGGCCGCGCAAGGGAAGGCGCGCAGCGCACCCGGGAACGATTTGCTGGGCTTGATTTAAAAGACGCAGCGGGAGTTGGCAAAATTCACATATCGTGGGGTTAATGTGGGTTAGAGAGGAGCTATTTGTAACGCAGAAACGCTGCATTCCAAACGCACACATCTGATTTCTTTTAATCCCAGCTCGTTTTTTGCGGCATAAATCACTTAGTTAAAATGAACAGCCAAAACAGCTGGTTTAGACATTCGTGAAACATCCAAAATTCTGCTGCTTTAGATGCCCTGAGTGCGCAATGGAAAGCGCGAAGCGCAGCTCGTCTTACAAGGGAGAGGGAAATGGATCAGGTACCCCAGAACCAGCTCCCAGCTCCATCGGCCCAGGACGAGCCTCCCCTCCCGGCACTGAAGCTCTCAGCACACGGCATCCTCTCGCTCCTCCTGCAGCTCCTTGCAGCCAGACCGCGCCGGTGCCACAGGCGCGGTGTTCCCCACACAGCCCCTTCTCTGGGCGCAGGCAGGTGCCCAGCACACCTGAGGACAATTAAGGAAATTAAGGAGCGGGGATTTTCTCCCCACGGGTCATTTGCAGTGCCCTGATTGCTGCAATCAGTGCAGGGGGCTGTGTGGGGCGATGGGACACAGCCCCCTGGCCGTGCAGTGCCCACGCTGGCTGCTGCTAGCACTCTGTTCCTGCTGGGCTGCTCCACCCGGCACAGCTCAGCTGTGCTGGGCACGCTGGCACAGGGATGGGGCTCCTTCCACATCTGCATTCCTGTGCCACTGCAGCGACCGGCTGCCCGAGCTGCCCCAGCCAGGCCACGTTCCTGCTGAGCACATGCGACAAAGCCTCGGGAAGCACTGGGAAAACCAACAGCCCTTCCTCAGCCCCGTGTCCAGAGTCCTCAGCAGTGCTCCCTGGCAGACACGGAGCCTTCCCAGAAGCAGGAAGTCACCGAAGGAATTTCAGAATTAAAACGTACCCTGATTATTATTTAAGTGAATAAAATCCCTAACGGTAGCACTGGGGGCAAAAGGACGGGCCTATCAGGATTAATTTACCCTCAGGAGCCCTACACACTTCCAATTTGGGGATCTGTTGCTCCATCCCATGTTTGCCTCACCCATGCATTGGTGGTCAGCTGCAGCACTTCTTGGCTCCAGAGTTGCACAGAAAGCGAATTTTAGGTCCTCACAGAGACAGGCGTTCACATTATTGCTTTTTACTGCTTAGATTTTTATCTGCTTTGATAGATCTAATTTTTTTTTTTGGTGGTTGGTGTTTGTAAACATTCTATAAAACGCCTACAGCCATCTCTCTTGCTCTAGGCACTGCAAGTGAGTCTGCTGCTGAAGCCCAAGTGAAGAGAGGAAAGACGAAGGCTCATTCCAGCCTGCGAGCCCTCTGACAATTAAATATACTGCAGAAAGGCACAGACACACTCAGGCTCCCTATTAGGGAAAACACTCATGTGCTTAGTTTTAAGCATGTGGTTAAATCCATTCTTCTTTATAAAATCTTTGAGACATAAGCACATGCCAAAGTGCATTCCTGAGTAAGGATGCTTCCCTGAACCGAGGCCATAATTCATTAAAACCCAAGGTGCATTTATCCTACTTTTTCCCGTGAGCAGGGATGTGAAAAAAGGGGAGGGGAGAAAAAAAGAAAACAAGCAAAGAATTAATTTTTATTTGAAACTGATCTATGGTGACAAGGGGCATTTGGTTTTGTTGAAGTAACTAGAAGTGGGAAGTATTTCAGAAGATATCTAAATAAATCTTTTTAAAGGGGTCTCTCTTTCTCTCATTCCCCTTTCTTTCTTTCTCTCTCTGAGTTTTCCTCTAATTACCCATGTCTGGTAGTCTTGGATCTCAACCCCTTGTTATTTAAAATACATATTCATGGAACTATATTTTACAGTTGCACTGTTCTGGTTACAAAATAGCTTCTACTTTTCTAGGACATAATTTCATTTTGTTTAGCCAAGAATTCATTAAAGAAGCTATAAATAACCTCCTTTAAATATTTAGCCGTGAATAGAGGGTGGACTGGCATTGATGGCTTATTTTAGTACTAATGCAATATGCTTTAAAAAAAAAAAAATCCGCATTTGAGCATGAATCAAGTTAATCATTAACACTTTCAACGTGACTCTCAGGATGTGCTGGGAGCGGCGCCTGCCCCCTCAGCAGGGCTGCACAACTTTCCCTGCAGCTCCTCCTGGAGCCAAACACACTTTGCTCCGTCCCCAGGGGGAAACGTGGCCCCACAGTGGTGGTGGGCTGCTCCCCCAGGAGCGACACCAGCTCCTGGCCCCTCCTGCCCTCCTGCTGCCACACTTGGCCAGTGTTTTCTGCCCAGGAAACCACTCTGCCTTCCCAAACTCCTAGCAGGGAACTGCGGAGTTCCACACAGTGCCGCCGCTGACTTCAAGTCACCTTAGAAAAAGAAGTGCCAGTGCCTCCACCTCCCTCTCAAACACAGAGAGGAGTGTTGAACAAGGGGGAGCTGCTGATTTGTTCCAATGCAGAAAGCCACACCATGAGCTCATCGGCTGTGATCTGAGAGCAAAGGATCCGGGTGCAAGGCACAGTTACTTTAGAAGAAGGTGAGGAAACAGCATTAGCCAATGCCCTGCTTGCCATGATTTGGAAAATCAGATGCTGATGGCTCTCAAGCTGCCCATTTACAAAGTCACAGTCCCTCGCTGCCCATCCCAAGTCTCCCTGCCTCACTTTTCAGGCTGTGGTTCAATGGTGTCAGCTGGAGAGCACCATCAGTTTGAGGTACTCCAGCTCCCCATGTTCTCTGACATCGTTTTCCCTTGCTCAACACACAAGCCCTCTGATTGTGCTGACACAGACACGCTGAGAGATTAGGAAACTCACTAGGTCCAAAAAACCACACACAACTATTAAAAAAAACCAAACAAACCCAGTAGTTTGTTTTCAAGCCCATCTCTGTCACCTACGATCATTCAAGGGGTGGCCCCAACAACAAAAACTGTGTCAGCAAATGAGGGGATGGCAAGAGGACTGGAAGGAGCTGCTGGGCAGGGAATCCTGCAGCCAGGACTGCTCTCAGTCATGAGAAGAATACACCAAACTGTACCCTGAGTGCTGCAGTGCTGTTGCACTTTGAAATAAAGCTGAAGCATTAAGACATTTTTCCTTAGTGCTAACTCCCTCTGGGCATTCCCAAGACAATTACAATGTTTTCTGAGTATACAAAAGAACTAGGAGATTTTGTAATCAAGAGTCTGAGTTTATGCTTCTCTCCTTAAGAGCATTCAATTTCCATGGACATTCATTAGCAGGAGGTTAAAACACAATGGCAGAAGAGAATGGACTGCTTTTATGTCCATGTGGTAGTAAACACTTCAAGCTAGAAATGCGAGTTCAAAATAAAAACCTCTCTGTGGTGCTTCCAAATTAGTAGTAAAGCAACAAAAAACACACGAGCTTCACAGCTTTTTTACTGAAAATTTAATTTTACAAAATACCCTTTTCCATCAAAGAAACTTCCCTGCAATGTACATGAACCCGGCATTTTATAGACCTGTACAGTGAGATATCAGAGAGGTTTGAAAGAAGGAAAAAAACTTTTTGCAGACACCTAGTTGCAAAACCTACAGCAATGTGAATACAAGTGTGTCTTAAAATGCTAAAGCAAGTAATGCAATATAATTGGTGAATCTATTTGAAATGTGAAAAGTTTCCTTAAAATGGTCCATATGGTATGTAGAACATCACAGCTGGCACGAAACTGCCTGTATTTAGGTTTAAACACAAAAACAATGTATGTAAGGAACAGTTTTTGAAAAAGAACCCAAGTGCTGCTATCATAAGGCAAACATATACAAAGGTGCTGACAGCACACAGGGAAACTGACAAAATAAGATGAATACTCGAGTGTTCAAACACAGAACTGTTTGTTTTCCTAATGCTGCCAGCAAACGTTGAGGAGACAACCGGTGCCAAATCACCACAGGACACCCTGGCAACTGGGTGGGTGCTACGGGGAAGGCTTTATGTAATCTCCAGAGAGGTGAAACCAGGCGAGAGTGCTCGTGCCTGGGCTCGGCAGCACCTACTGAGTCTGCTGCATCCTGGCAGCTTTGAATTTGGAAATCCTCTTGGTAGGTTCTGCTGGGGCGTCGGACAGAAGCTCCTCTGATTTGCGCTCCAGAATGGTCGGCAGGACTGGGTGAGCGAGGACTGGGTGTGGTATTAACGAGGGAGACAAAGGCTCCTTTTCTATGACAGTTCCAGAAAATGCCTACGACAGAAGAGAATACTCAGAATGAGCTAATAAAATGCAAATGTGAAGCTATGCCCATAAGGTCATTACCCTATATTAGCCTGATTAGAATTGTTATTTCTTCTAATCAAAAGTAAAGAAATATCCTTAAATCAATGATTGTTGCCTGCATAAGTAACCACACTGTAATTAACCTCAAAATACAGCCTGTTCAGTGATGACTGAATGAAAGACAGTGTCTTAAAAGTACTACTTAATCTCATTCCTACTGCATAAATGATGTAAAAATTTGCTTCCTCACTGACACATGTTCAAGAAATAAAAGAGCTGATGTAATACACAGTTTCATTTTGGGTAAGACATGGAGAGACTTTGCAAAGTTGATGTCAGCATTTTCATCAGACGTCATTTCATGAGTTAGTATCTTCTAACAGCATCAGGCTGAAACACTGCATAGGAACTGGCAAGCACGTATTTTGTTTGTTCTTTCCTCCCTACCAAATATGATCAAAAAATGGTGAAAGCAATTTGTATTTAAGAGAACAGCAAACTTGCTTCCAACTACTTCTCTCTATAAAAGGCCTAATAAAAACATTTAATGTTTAAAAATTGTAATTTATATGCAGCTGATGATGTGACAATCCTTTTCAACTTAGCAAAGAAATGACCATGATTCTTGGAAAACACTGGGAAACAAGCAGCTCAGAACTACTTTTCATAAACATATTTAAGAACAAATCACTCCACTATGTATTGAAAACAGAGAATCCAGAATGCCCAAGGACAAGGAGAAGCAGTTCACATCCAAGGTCTGATGTTCATGCTGGGCACAAAGGAATGCACACCAGATTTAGTCACTATGCTTAGTTCTTCAAAACTCAGTTACCAAGAAAAACAATGCAAAACAAACCAGCCATTCTCTTCTTGCAGGACCTGCAAAAAAGCAGTGGTTTTTTTTGTTTTCTGCTCCAATAGCCCAAGTGTGCCTAAAGCTGTGCCTGTACAACTCCGTTAATCTAACAAGAAGCTCATTTTCAAAAACAGGTAAGCAAAACACAAACTAAGTGATGGTGGCAAAATTAGGAAAAAAAGTTAGTGTGTTGCAAATGCTAATGGAGAAATAATGTGTTTCAAACACCCACAAAAACAACCAAAAGCAAAACAACAGCATTTAGGGAGGCACATCTGACTGGAGTGTTTTGCTCAATCTCCTTCAGATGCTTAGAAAACACATTACATTGCAGAAAATAATCATGCCAGATTCAGGTAACAGACTAATGGCTTACATCTAAAGTATACTTAGATGTTTTATCAAAATATAGCAAATATATTCCAGAAAGTATACAATGTGGAGTGCTAACTCCACAGATAAATCTTCCACCATGAATCTTCACATCCTGCCCGGACTCGTCTGTAGCTGTTTGTATAGAAAATGGTGATAAACAATAGCTTTTATGAGGAATCCATTTCTTGTCAAAAATAATTTTTGTAAAAATAGTGTTTTCATTGAACTTGCCCACTGCACTGGGAACTACTGAAAACTCAAGTTTGATCTAGTTTGAAAAAATTAGTGTTAAGTTCTTACAAAATAAAAATGTATATGCTATGCCATGAATTTCTACATTTAATTTTTGTATTCACCCAGTCACTAAGCAACTGTACATTTTCCCTTATGTCATAAAGTCTTTCTTTTATGATGAAGCCCTGAACTTTCCAAACATGTGTAAACAGATTTGTCTGGAATCACTAAAGGCCCAGTTTGGAACAGGATGAATAGGGGTGCAATGCTTCCTTCCACCAGCCAATTTCTCTTCTATTGGCACATCAAAATAGTAATTCAGCTAATATCTGTGTTTTTTATAACTCACAACACCCCCTGGAAATTAGCTGTCTAGTAGTGCAACACAGGTTGAGAATCACCTCTTCCCTTTCAATTACAAAGTACAGATTTTCCTCTTCTTCTCTAAAATCCTCCTGTATGTCCTGCAGTGAAATGGTCAGGATGACCCAGCACACAGGACACTGGTTTCAGTAACATCAGCAAGTGACCACTTTGTTGGATCTTTATGGAAGAGCTTCAGGTCTTGGGGAAACCACTGAGCAGCTCCTCCCCTCTGCCCCCAAGATGGGTGTGACAGAAGCCTGTCTCCTGGCATGTCCTTCTGAAGCAAACTAGGTAGGAGTTAGAAAATTATTTTAAAGAAATCAAACTGATGGTATAGGCAACTACAGTCATTAGATTTCTCATTTTTATCCCTGCCAACAATCAATAATTAATTAAAAACTGTACCTCGGTTGTCCCTGAAGAGGGAGGAAGCTTTTTCGGCAGCTGCTGCTTCCCCTCCTCCTCCTCTTCCTCCAGGATGCCTTCGCTGTTGTCACTCTGAGTAGCTTCATCACAGCTAATACTCCTCTGAACTCCTCGTCTGTCATCAAACTCAGCAGCACTGTTCTCACTGGTATCGCTACAAACACTGTTCTCTCTGCTCCGAGACTTCAAAATTGATTTACGAGGGACATATTCTCCATTCACAACATCAACAAAGACTCTAGAAAGGAAAATGTTAGCTTTAATAAACCATTTCAGGATCAGATGACAAATTTACAGTGATCTTGCTTTGTCTTTTGTACAAATTAATTATGATGTGCTTTCCCAACTTTTCTGCTGCAGAATCACAATACTATACCTTCAGAGGCACTTTATTTACCAAGGTACAAGAATCAATTCTGCAGAGTGAATGCTGTTATGCTCTTCATTCAAGCATTAAGTTGGTATTCTTTCAGCAGAAAATGTATAGCTGTTTGGAAAATGTTAGAAAATGAAAAGGTGTGAGTTAGAAAAAGTTAGAAAAAAGGTAAACTCAGTGATAGCCAGGGTTGCTTCTGTAAAGAGAAATCAGAAGAGCACAATGTGGGAATGTTTTCTAGAGTTAAGTCCTTGTCAAATGTAGAATACAAGAACAAATACTTGAAACATTCACTGCACGTGGAAAGGATGGAGCTTTTTCCTGACAAGTGTCATAATCTGCTTTCAATCAGAAACAAAATTTTAAAAATCAGCTTTTAAGATCAGATCAACAGGAAGACACTTTTCAAGTATTAACAGACTGTGAACTGACAAAGATGGCTCTTGTGCTCCCTCTCCATGAATTGAGAAAGTCAAGGGTGGGTGGAGGAGAAAGAGAAGACAATGCCAATTTTATCAAGCTCATACAGGAGGAGCCCAATGAGTGGATGAGTTTTAAGGGTGTTACTTGTTTCTAACAGCTTTATTCATTCAGCACTTATGGAAATACATCTCTACAGAAGACGAAGTTCCTTTGCAGAGCTCAGGGAGAGCAGCACAAAAGAATCTTTTGCTCATCTTCAGCCCCAGCAGCTGCAGCTACAGGACGTGGTTTTACTTTTCACGCTTTGTGACGTGTTTAACGTATTTAGGTACCCAAATACACAGACACACAGTGGGATTTTCACAAGCACTTAATCAGCCAATCCAATAGGTGTCTGTTTATCTTCACAGACCTAAATACTTGGTTTAAACTCTTCTGTTAGCGTAGTTTAGTGTTTTGTACTATCCCCTAAGCCCAGCACTGTTTTTCAAGCTCTCTGTGTGTGGGTGTCCTACAGGTGAGCAGTATTTTTTATGGAGAACAGAGAAAGTGACAGACTGAAGCCAGGGAGAGGGAATGCAAGAGAAACAATGCAAGCAAAGAGCTGAGGATGTTTTAAAGACACAGAAAGGAAGAGACAGAACACAGCAAATCAATAACCAGGAATGCAGGAGTATTACAAGTGGCAGATCTGGTTTGAAAACAAACACAGAAAAAAATGGCAGGGAATTAACCAGAATACATAACATAACTGCTGCATTTCTTTCTGAGGATGGCATGCACTGGCAAATTTACCTCCATTTCAGAAGCTCTGAAAAAGCAGGTAAATGATGGATTGCTATTGGGAAAAGGAAGTGTTAAGCTCAGAAATATTTTATGGATATGAAAGCACAGCAACCATGCAGAAGGCACAAACTTTCATTTTTAAGTAGTAAATTCAGTTCCAGCTGTTTCTTTCAGGAAACTGTAGGCTGGGTTTCACACTCCAGGTGAACAGAAATGAAAGGAGAAGCTCTGCTCAGGGGAAAGCTCATGCACTAAAGCCATAAATCACCCACCGGTAAATGTCTGCTGGGGTTTTGATGTTGGGCAGCTCTGGAGTTCCATGGCCATTGCCACTGCTGTTCTTCCTTTTACGCTTGGCCTCTTCTTTCTTTTCACTGAATTTCAAAGTAGTATTTTTTCCTGTGTTTATTCTTACCTGAAAATTGAACACAAATGATGGTCTAGACCATAAAATCAACAATCACCAGGCTGCAGATCAACTGACTGCTGACATTCTCCTACCCAAGCAGTTGGGGACCAGGAAGCACAGGTAAGTTAAACAAATGTATGAATGGTAACATTCATAGTGGGAACTGTTTATTCTCTACCACTTGCACTAGGCTGGGGCATTTCTTCACACTAATGTGCACGTTTTGCATATAATATATGACAGTTTGCCTATTCAAGCTCTGCTCAACAGCTGAGCTGTTCAAAGGTCAGTTTCAAGGCAAGTAAGAAGTAGTTTTAAAAACTCCTAGACAGGATACTGCCTTTTACAACAGCCAGAAGCCAAGAACAGCAAGGCAGACATTTGAAGATCACTTTTCTAATACCATATTTAGGACTGCAGGATCTAAACAGTGGGTTTTAATCATTTGAAAAAACCCCAAATGTCACCTCTAGCTGGCATTCTACTATATCTACAGATCTAAAATTTTCAGGCTTAGATATGGCATAGACATTTTATGTAATCTCTTGAACAGAAGAAAAAAATTAAATAAAGTACAAACCCTTTTAGGTTCAACAGTGTGAGAGAAAAAAATAGTTGGAACAGAGTTATCTTCAACATCTCTGTCATCTTCATCATCACTGTGATAGTAAGTAGAGCCATTAACTTGGCCCACAAACAAGTCTGAATTTTCTACTTCTTTGTGGAAGTTGCCCTGAGTAATACAGTCTCCTGCCCCACACATCCCATTCACATCTGTCCTCTTATCTTCCTTCTCCTCTTCAGAAGAGGTTGCATCTTCTCCATTTGTCTCAACTGTATCAGGCATCCTATGGAATGAAAAATACCTAAGTGAGCAGAGGGAATTCATGCTCTTGAGAGACACAAACACACAAAACAATGAACTAGCCTGCAGGTAACTTTCTTTACCCAGGTACTGTATATTGAGACAGACTGTGGAACTTCTTTGTGCCCTGTAACAATGACTGTGTCCTTCCCACATCAACTGGAAATACCACAACTGTGAGATCATGGCTAACAACCCATGCATGGCTTGAGGATCAGAACAGACCTACTGATGTCATTGAGCATTAAATGGATAACTCCCACGTGGAAAACTATGGATTTTCATACCCTGGGGGAAATGAATTTCACTTCCCCCTCTTCATCTTAAAGAAAAAATCCCAGAATGCTGGACTGCTGTGGTTGCAGAGAGGCAGATTTTAGGAGCTCTGGTGTTGCAGTGCATGCTTTGTTCGTGTCCCACCCTCCTTCCACCTATTACAATTTTAACTGCATCTGTCTGCTCAGCCACTTGCCCTGCTGGTGAGCTCCTGTGTGTGCCAAGAGCCTCACACACCCGCAGCTCTGAACTCCAGCCCTGCCCGTGACACAGCAGCACTGTACCTGTCAAGTTCACCAAGCATCTCTTCTTGTCTCTCGAGCTCTTCTAAGCGGGCCCACAGTTCCTCCTCTGACTGAAAACGGCCCATTGCTTTTGCATCACTTCCATTTGCTGGAAAATCTACCTCAAAAACATCTGATACTTTTGGCTTTGAATGAGGTCTGTGAGCAGTTCGGTATTTTCCTGTGTAACAAAAAATGAGATGCAATTACTAAGGTGACTGACAACAACAAAAAATCTAACCAAAAAAATCCAACAAAAAATGTTTGAGGGGTGGGAAAAAACCCCCAAAGGAACTAAGGAATACGGACAGAACATTTTCCATTTCAAATTATTGTTTAACTGTTTAAGTGAAACTGTCAATGAACCAGAGCACCAGCAGAGGATAACAGTCTCCGGATGTTACAGAAATACCAAGGCAAAGCAGAGATGTTTATTTACAAAGCAGGAGACACTGATCCTGTGACAGTTTTATTACAATGTTTTTTACCTCTTGTGCCAAAGAGTAGATTTTGATTTGATCTGATAGATACCAACATGTGAATGTGACATTTGCTCACTGTCCCATTAACAGTATGTTTTATTAACGGGGAAAACAACTCTAGTTTGTATTTTAGCTCATTTCTAACACTCACCTATATTTAAAGAGCAGAGTCTTATTGTTTTGGATTTTTTTTTTTTTAATTTACAATGAAGACCATTAAAAATCATCTGGAGAGTCACCTGGAAAATCTGATCAAAACCCAAACATTATCAATCACTTATTTAGTGAAAAAGACCCGCTCTCAAAATCATACAAAAACCTGCCTTTCAGAAATAATAAACATAAACCCCATCTAAAGCTTCAGAGGTGACCTGAGATACACACTTGTGAGCAAATGGCAGTCTGTGACAAGTTCTTGCTGGCATTTAAAAGCCTTGCTCCCCAGTAAAACAGTGCATCCACTGAGGATGGGGAATACCTTTTCCTGTTTGAGTGCTGTCTGGCACACAGAACAAACCCTAATGCTTTAGGCCTGTCTGGGTGAAGGGCAGGCCTGCATGTTTAACCCCTTCACCTCCCCGGGGCACTGCCTGTTCCTGAGGGGTGCCAGGCAGGCTCCCCAGAGAAGCTCCCTGCCCTCTGCCCTTCCCCACCCCACCCAGCTCCTGCACCTCTTCACAGCAATGAGGACCCAGCCCCTTCCACCCTGCCACAAGTGCACTGGGACTCCAGTGGCTCTGTGGGTTTTTATGGAACTGCTCTGTGATCCTAATCAACAGTAATACAATGCCTTCGTTACTCAGCATCCTTTGTGTTTTAAAATCTCTATTAACCAACCATGTGGCCATTTTTTAAAAAAATTTAAGAACGCATGGCTTAAAGATATCCTTATTCAAATACGTCAGCTTATACTTTAATCCTGAGTTAAATACAAATTCAACAGCAACATTAAAAAGCAAACAGGTGACTGTGAGTAATGCTGGAATGTGTGTCCCCTGCTCTTCCATGGGATAGCACTTTTCATCATCTCGTTAAGAAAAGGCTGAAACGTGTTATTGAGATTTGAATATAAATTGAGGTACGCCAAGTAATCAGAGTAACTTGTGAGAATTTCATTTGGTATAATTACGAAATTAATAAATAAAATTGAAAGGATTAGTTAACAATCTATTTCAATTTGATTTTCAAATTGTGCCCTCCCAATTTCTGCTACCC
>VZTJ01003885.1:126930-154430 GCA_013397795.1 Orthonyx spaldingii | reverse complement strand
CCTCTGTAAAAGACAAATTAACCCTTTGATACATTACGAAGAAGTTGCAGATCATTTGTGTACAAATCTCAACACAAACTGTGAAACCACTCTAAGAAGAAAAATGGGGCGAGCCAGACACAGCGCTGTAGGCGTGGATTTAAGGAAACATTGCATCTTAATTTGGACAATATCCACTCTTAACGAGGCAGATATGGGCAGGAAGTTATTTGTCCTATCTCCCTTTCAAACAGGCTGCACAAAGCCTTCTATTAATGTTACCCATACTATTCCCAAAAAGTTATTCAAGGAGATAAGTAAAGCACATCTCACAAGCCACAAAGCTGACTTGTGAGGTCGATGTGAAAATAAGTAAGAGCTGTCTTTTTTCAGTAAGAGTTTAAATAAAATAACAGCCAGGTGGAGAGTCTGTTTCAGCGTGACAAAATTAAGACTGGTATTTGAAACATGCTGTTAAAAATGCTTTGAAACTTCATTTCTCTTACTGTGTTCAAACACTTCTGTTCCGACGGACAACTGAAATATGCTCATGCCCTAGTAACTGCACTTTCAACACCCAGCAGAAGGCAGACAGCTCTTCTGTCTGGGCAACTACGCTTCACTGCAATTTTGCAAACCTACTTTAAGAACTACGCAGTTCTCAGCCATTAGTTCATTTGAGACATTGCTTTCTATATCCCCTTGTGCCAATTAAATAATGAACCCTTTCAACAGCAATTTATAAAATATTAAAAACTTAAGTTTCACTTTTACCTTAAAGTTATCATAAAAAACAAACTAATTTGCAAAAGAAGAAGGTCATAACCGCCTGAAAAGGAAACACAGCTTTGCTAAGACTTAAGAATTGGGGGAAAGAGGGCACAATTAAAGCCTTATACTAATAATATTAATAGACTTGCACTCTTTGTTCAACTCAAAACTAATACAAATGCAAATTTTCAGGAGGGAAGACTTACTACATAAATTAGTTTCAACTGAGGATCTCTAAGACCTTGCACCTACTGGTCCTATATACCCTGAAGGAGCTAAAAGCCTTTGTGAAGAAGTAAGCTGATTTTCTATTTTAAAATTCCTTTCTGGAATCATTAAAGCAATACAGAAGAAGATGTCTCATACAATACTATGAAGGAGGCAAAGAGATCATCTCTAACACGGGGTCATCAAAGTCACCCTCCAAGAAACTTTTTTAAGCTAGCTCCTGCCTCAGCACTGCTCCTCTCCATTAATGATACTCAGGTGAACACCAGCACTGCAGCACATAAAATACCTCATACACCCTAATTATTTATTTTCACAGTATACAAGTATAGCAGAGCACCCTGCTTTTCCCATTCTACAGAGGGAAGAGAATCACAAAATATTCCAGTTGAAAAAATTATTTTCGGAGTATTTCTCCATATTTTTATTCTTAACTCTCTTTTTGCCTGTTTATTTAGTATTTAATTTAGTATCTTGCTGGTCTTGGGGCTAATCCTAGACAGTTTTAAGTACATACCCAGCTACTCCCCACACAGTTTTCTGGCAATGTATGCAGTTGTGAATGTTTCAGAGATTGCT
Organism: Orthonyx spaldingii; assembly: GCA_013397795.1. Taxonomy (NCBI): domain Eukaryota; kingdom Metazoa; phylum Chordata; class Aves; order Passeriformes; family Orthonychidae; genus Orthonyx; species Orthonyx spaldingii. The sequence goes on along the minus strand of VZTJ01003885.1, from coordinate 152,873 downwards.
TTTCTTATAATGACAGGCCTTTCAGATAAGGATGTGTGAGAAAATAATAATAACCACAAAATTACTAGAAAATGCATCTAAGTAGACGAAATGAGTTTGTACTTGTACTTAAAAATTAAACCTACTTACTGACTCAGACTTCTACAAACAGGTTCTTAGCTCTCCTCCCCCTCCACACATACAGAAGAGGGAATTATGCATGAAACAGTCAAGGCAAAACACAACTACCACCAAGTCTGTGAGATTATTCTCATAGTTTTATCATATTCAGTATTGTATGCTTTTTTCCCCTGTTGATATTTCACAGTGTCTCAAATACAATTGCTTAAAAATGTATTACTTACAGTAAATAGTTTAGAAAGAAATTTATGCATTTTGGAAAAGGCTACTCAAGCAAAGTCCGTCCTTTCCCACAAGGAGCACAAAGACAAAGCTCAGACTTCTAGGGTATTTCAAAAGCATTAGCCTTTAAACCACACAGCAAGCTATGTGTCAAATGTGCAGTCATTCTCCATTCCTCAGGCTGTTTCTAAGAAATAGCTTAAGATTCTTCTCTGAAAAAAGCTCTGCATTTGTATTGCCTCTTGGATGAAATACCACTTCCAAAGAAGTATTTGATGTCTCAAGCAGTGCCAACACAGACCCATCAGAGGACACAGCTCCTTCCACGTGCAGTCAGGGCCCTGCTCCCCTTACACAACACCTTTGTCCTCCATCAGACAGAGCAGCTGTTATTATCAGTCAATTCACATCAACATCATGCACAGCTATTTTCTGGTGTCTAACACACCCTCCGAAGTCCAAATTAAAAAAGAGGTGATGATAGTTTTCTACAAAATGCTCCCATCCGTGCCTTCAGCTCTTGAACACAGTCTCAGTATACATAAGCATCTAGTCGGGACAAATTTTCCTCTGGTTTTTATTTTCCATTCGTAGTAAACGTGATGCTCAGCTGTTCCTACACCACCACGAGTTTCTCACTCCTTGCCTGCATATCTAAATATTGTTTAGCAGCCATCTAGGTTACACTGCTGCTGGAGCACCAGACTGTGATGCTGCTTCCTGGACGGGAGCACGCTGGCTTGCTCCGTTAGGTGAGGACACCGAGCAGTTACACGCAATGTTTTATTTTAAAATGATGTACAAGCATTAACTAATCTGCCCAGTGCCCTGTGAGGGAGGTGAGTATAACTCTCTCCTATTTTACAGATGAAGAAACAGACAGTTTAAGTGATTTGCCCCAGGCCACACAGCTCGGCAGCGGACAGCTGGGATTTCCGCGACGCTCGGTCCCCGTGTCCCCAGCCAGCCCAACCTGTTGGGCTGCTCACACCAGCCCTGCCAGTGGAAAACCAAGGTTCCTGCCTGGCCAAAGAGACACTGTCCCTTGGTCAGGCCCCTCAGCAAAGAAGGGGTCTCCTGCAAAAAGGCTCATGCAGCCAACCGCAGGGCAAGCTCAGGGACTCGTGTTTTCAACTTGCCACTGCGCACTCCAAAAGCCTCCAACGGCATTCGCTGAATTCTGAAACGTACAGGAACCAGGGAGAAACAAGTCACTACAAACTACAGGGGTTTTTATTAATTGAGATCCCCATAAAAATACTGGTAGAATAAGAGAGGCTCCACAGTCTCCTCCTCTTACTACCCTGTGGTTTAAGCTTCTTAGAGCCTTTTAAGACGGATTGAACCAGAGGCTGTTGTCCAACTTTGTCACATCCAATAATCTGAGCAAAATCTGACATGGCTTTCAGGTGAACCCGTGTAGTTCCCATTTACATGTCTCAGCTAAACCACTTGGAATGATAGTTCAGCGCCACAGCCCCCCAGAGCCTCTAGGACTGCTCTCCTGGACCACCAAAAGGAAAAAACTATTTGAACCAGAAATCAGGATATGTAGATTTCCTCTGCACAGCAGCCTTTCAATATTTACAGGCAGCAAGATTTCTTTACATTTAGAGCATTCTTTCCCAGCTCCCTTATTAGTCTGAAAGGACTTGACTGGATTTCCTTACACCATGATTAGTCATTTTTAAGAAGCAGCCCTCTGCTTGCTACGAATACAGTGGTAGAGGAAAAAAAATAATTGGGGAACACATTTCATATTGTTGAAATGAAGTCCACCGAAGCCAGATTTTACACGACATGACAACATACTAATGCCAAACTGACACAAATTCTCATCTATGCGTTTTGGCTTTAATGGGTTAATTAGCTTGGCTGGATACAAATTTTAATTATCTGAGTTTGACATTAATGTCCTTGGAGTGTTGTCTATAAGGATTTGGGGAATCATAGACATTATTTTAGTTACTTCTGGAAACTGTGTGTTACACTGGGATTTAAATAGTAAGAACAGACAAGAATAGTGAGAACAGGTTGATCTATTTTGAAAAGTCAGACTTTGTGAAACAGGACAAACTGAAACAAAGCTGAAGCACAGCGTAGCTGGTCTTCAGGGGAGTCTCATGGATATAACACAGGAAATAATCTCCTTCGAGGATAGGTGACAGGATGGAAATTTTACATTAAGTGTAACAAAGAATTCTGTATGCAACTGAGATTTAGAGTAAAGATCTTCTTGCTGCCTAACACAATTTCTCAGGTAGTAGATAACCAGTTCTAACACAGTTAAGATAAACACAGAGTGTCGATACAGGCCAGGAAGAACGACCTACCTCAGTTACTGACAGTGGCTCAGTTCCTCCAGAGCAAGAATCACGAGGTACAACCTGAAGGCAGAACCTCAGTAGTTCACACTCTCCCCATGGAAATTATGGGTATTTTAAGTGCATTACTTATTTTCTTACTTTTAAGGGTCTGCATAAGTAGATCTGAGGATTTTTAAATGTATTTCAATAAACATATATTTAATCAGCAACAGAATTTTTTGCAGCCAATACTTTTCCAACAAACTATCACAGGTTACCTGAAACAAGTAAGATCTGCAGTTCTGCAGAAAGCAGTATCTACTAGAAACTTTTCAAAACACCCTTCTCTGTTCTATTCTTTTCTGTTCATTTTTCTAGAAATGGATTTAAGAGTGAAAAGAGAATCCTGATGACTTTTTGTGTATATGGATTTAAGTTCTCTTTTTGCTTGCAACAAGACATGTGAATTCATTCCTTGTAACAGCAATTGCACTAGTTCTTTAAAATGCAATGCAACCCTTTGTGCAGTAGCTTTTCACCTTTTAAAGACAATCTTCATTCTGTTTTCCATGCTCCCTTGGTACCAAAACCAAAGTCATTTGGATTTTCTTCTGTAAAAATTTGTACAGGCAATTTGGCTTTAGGAACACTAAGTAAATGCAATGCATTTCTCTTTGAGGTTCACACACCTATGTAATTGCTAGAATTATCTGAATACATTTGAATTCCTCCTAAACGAAGGAGGGTGGCATTCAGACAACTCCTCTGTTGCCCAGTAAGAATTATAAAAAAGGTAAGGGCTTATTTGAATCACAGTATGTAACTTATAGAAAGGAGTCTATTCTCCTTACTTTGTTCCAGTGTGTTCTGGTTAAAATACCCAGACTAAGGTCCTGTGAGAAGCCAAACAACTCCTGGGAACTGCAGAGCAAATTTAGAGCACTTAGCACTCCATCGAATCAGCTCCTAACTTAACAAGGATAAGGAAGGAACTGAGGGAGGTTATCAAACTAAGAAGTGATAATCGCAAAAAATGGTAAAAAAAAGTTCAAAAGCACAGCAGAACAGAACTCTCTGCCATGCAGAAAAGAGCAGATTTTTTTTAAAATAACAAAAAGCAAAAGCTGAAATCTTTATGTAACATTGTCTGCACTTTTTGTTCTTAACCCCAAAAACTGTGAGTAGACAAGTTTGTGTTACATTCTTTAGAATATTAAGGAAGATATTTTTACCCTTGGATAATACATTAAAACCTCTAAAGGCCTCACTCATTCACTGATGGGAAATGGAAAGCCTTCCTATCATGTATTTTGGAGACAAAACCTTTTTTTCTGGAAATGCTGATAAGGAACAAATTCAAACTGGTCCTCATCCACCCGGATCATCTCATTAAAACAATGGTATCTTTTAAACCCTGTATCCTGAGCTATCGGTCAATTTTGATTGACACAAATATTTGTATTAGGGGTTACACACTGCAATTTACAATTGGGGACTATCACAATACTGTATGTTAATGTAATCAGTATTTTCATTTCATGAATTCATTTGCAGCATGACACTGCAAGGGTATTCTTACATATACTGAAGACACAATTGCTAAGTAGTTCAACAATTCTCCTTTAAGTGGGATTTTTTTTTTATCTGATAAATTTTTAACACAATAAAACCACTCCTAGTTCTGTGTGCATGTTTTAATTTCCCACCTTTTAAAATGTTTAGACACTTGGAATACCTAGCATACTGAATTAATCCACAAATATTTACAAGAAAAATCTATTTAATTTCTTTCTATAGTAACTACCACAGGGACTATTGTAATGAAAAATTTCCCATCTTAAAGAATTAATGCGATTACTGATATAGAGAATAAATGTAATTTATATCATCACAAACACGTAAAAGATATAATCCCATATTCACAAAAAGAATCTTTATTCCCTCTTTGAATTCTGAGACAATACAGTCTTGCCTTGAGGAGAGCAGAAATATTATGAAGTACCTTAAGCAAGATAATTGTAGGAGAAAAAAACTACAATTGCATTATTGTTGTGCTAAACTGTGACATACTTAAAAAGCTAATTTCTTTTATTTTAATGGAATTTGGTGTGCATATCCTTTAATCTACTTCACTATTTCTTCACATTTTTACACACAAACACATGTGTGAAGTGTTTCCCATTATGTGTATTACCTGGTTTAACAAACTGCAATGAATTTAAAACAATTAAAAATATACTTGGCAATTCCATAAACTTCAGTCTATTTATTAACTATTTTGGAACTAATTAAATATCTAGAATGTCACAAAAATGCACAGCATATTAAAGATCTACTGCAACTCAAATATTATTCAAGAAGACACGATCAATATTTGATGAAAAAGTAACATTTGACATGAGTGACTGTCCCAAATTTTACCAAATACATTTCAACCAATCACAGTGTTGAACAATTTGCATCTAAATCAAAAGCTAAGCAAACAAAAATGTATCCCCAAAATAGGGCTTTCTACAGCTATGGCAGCTAAAGTGCATTTAAAATTCAGTACAGTCACCCTTCAATTATTCCTTTCAATTAAATAAATTTTAACCAAGAAATTAATCTACTGTGGCTGGGCACTTCTCTATTCTACAGAAGCAAACATTTTTTTACTCATTCTCCTTTAAAAAGCAAATTTAACAAAACTACTAAGACAAAAAGGATGACCTAATTAGTACTAAGTAATATTTAAAGCTTTTATATATAGTACACTCTTATTGCTACCCCTAACTTCCAAGGCTTTATACTCACTGATATTGTTTGATTTATCTGGCACTACTGCTGCCTAAGCATGCAAATTCACATTCTCCATTCTTATATGCATCCAACATACACAGAAGGAGTCAAACTGTAAAGAAAATGTCCTGTGAGCCTTGATTAAATTAAATTACCTGTTAGGCACTGGTGTGCCCAAAGGCCAGTGGGGCCAGCCCTGGTGACCAGAGATCTTCAGGGCACAGACCCACATAACATTAGCCAAAGGCAGCAACAAAAACTCCCCAGAACTAGCAAGCAAGAACACTCAGAACTGTTCTAGGAATCTCTTACCCTTTTCTACCTGACAGACAGTCCCCCTAGAAAACTTAAACCCTGAACAGATGCTCTCCCACTCCTCACCATTCAGCAGAGTGAGACATGAGAGGTGACATGCTACGAAAATGTCTTGTATTTATTTCCTTATAGTCCTCATTCCTGTTAAAGCACTGAGTTGCTAGTACTGTAATATTTAAGTTTGTTTCAGTTATGTGAACTGATCTGACCAGCTAGTTATGAAAAAAACACCCATCTAAATTAAACAGAGTAATATTGGATAAAAAAATGTAGGTCACTGAAGAAACAAACCATAAACAAATATTGCCAGGTTTATTTCAGCATGAGCCTTTCTTTGCTCTGTTCAGACCCCAATTCCTACATATCAAAGCCTTTAAGCACACACTGGCCTTAAGCACATGCTTAAAAAAGCTTTGTCCTGTTAGGACCTTCTGCCTGGCATGCAGGACATTGGGGACTGCTGGCAGTGTAATCCCCTGCAGTGAGCCTGCCCTCTTTTCCACTGTGTGTGACCTACTCTCAGAATTTATGTCCAAAACAAAAAGATTATGCACAAAAAATCAAATCACGTTGTGTCAATGTGATGATAATGCCCAATACACATCACCCTGCAAACCACGCTCACAAAATGCCACTGAAACCAGAAGTCACACCCATGAAAGTAACTACAGTGCAACAAACACACAAAAGAGACTTTAAACTAATACTTGCCAAACATCAGTCTTGCAAATTTGTGCCACAAGCAGCCAATTCATATTACATAGCAACGGCCTAGAGGTCTTTCACATACAGAACTTTTTTCCTAATTAGAACTAATGAAATCTCCAATATTCTTCTCTAAGTTGCATTCATTTAGCATGAAAATGGTTTAAAAAGTTTAAGTCAGTTGTGTTTTTTAAGCGAGAAAAGTGCATCTAGGAAAGAAGTATCCTTTTTCCAGAATCATATGTACTAACGTGTTTTCTATCATCTAAAACTGAAAACAGTCCTTAAAAAAAGTTTTTAGTTAATATCAGTGTTTTGGAGCCTCCCACTGGCAGCCATCACACAGCTGAAGTGAAACATCAGCTGAATGGAGGGTTTATATCCAGCAGCAATGACTATTTTGCTTTGAAAGAAATTAGTATTTCTGAGTTCGTATTTTAAATGCAATTTAAAAGATCATAAAGGAAAGAATCCAGCATTTATTGTGTGTCTCCCAGCAGACTACTTAATGTTCAAACATCTACTATGCAAAGGTCAAATGATTTCACTGAATCTAACAGTGACAAAAGTATTCTGCAGCACTGAAAAAAAATACCAGATGATCAGGGAAAAAGAACTGGACCTGAGATCTCACAAGAGTCACAATAAATAATGTAGATTCAGTTCAGTAAGAAAGAAAATTGCAAAGTTGTGTCAGGAGAACCAGATTAAGAAAGATAATAAGTAAAATACAAATTACATACTTTTGACAATGCTCTTCATAAAGGAGTATTTTAAAGTAATACAGCAAATGAATTTTTATTAAAAAAAACCTCAACTCTTTACACAAATACTGCCTGCACAGAATTGGGGGAAAAAAGCTTATGCAGATGAGGAACCTCTAGAGTATTTTGCTATAGGCAGCAACATGGATAGCTGCAGTCAAACCAAAATCCAATGTAGATAGTTGTGGCAGCTGTAACATACATGGGGCAAAGCTGCAGTGAGCACCCACTGAGGAACAAGACAGGTTACAGGCAAAACCAGTATCAAAAAACCAACTCAAATGCTTGGCTGAAACAAACAACAAAGGTTAATACACATCAATTTATTTTCCATTTTGTTGTGCTTTTTCTTCCTTAACATTTACATCAAATACTCTAGGGTCTCATTCTTCCTAACATAAAGAAGTTCCAAAGTGCACCATGCACAGCTCTTGCTGGTGGTCCTGGCTCTTCAAAGCCAAAATCTCACCACCAGCTTGAAAGAACTGGAAACCAACCCAGGAATTGCCTATCTGCCCCTGTGGTGTGCTTCTGTGTAAGATGGATTTGGTGGTGATGAACTGCACTGGGTCTGGGGAGATTCAGGAGATCACTCCACTCCAGTGGAATGTCAAGGGCAGAAGGCAGAAATGCAGCTGAGCAGCAAGTTAAGGGAAAAAAAAACCCAACAAACAGGAACAAAGTAGGTGCAGAGAGAGAAAAGAAAAATGGAAAACTACATGGCCAAAAAAATAAACCCAACCAACACAGAGGACAAGACAACAAAGAAACAAGACAAGGGAACACAATAAAGGGAATAAGGTAACTAAGAGCAAAAGCACAAGGCAGTGTCCACTTGTCCACTTTCTGGAAGAGAACAGGATTTGTCACATTAAAAAAAAAAGTGAAATGGTGTGTTTAGTTTGGCTTGATTTTTTCTAATTAGGCATATCCAATCAACTGTCAAGTAAGGATGGGAAAAAAGGTGCTAAACTGATATTACACCTGAATGGGACTTCTGTCTGTGAGCTCACAAAAAGAAACAAAGAGAACAGTGCAGATAATACTAATTTTATATATTAATACAAAGGTACATAAATTGAACTATTAAATTACTTCCAGAAACATACATACGTTTTTTCCTGTGCTCAACCAGCTCAATAGCCTGCTTTGCTGAGCATTTTGAAAACCAGTTGTCCCCAAGCAGAACAGTGACCTCATTGGTGTGGACAAGCTTTCCTGGCATGAAGGCAAGAGGACCAAAAGGTACCTGTCAAAGAGACAGACATCACTAAAGAAAATAAAACTTGGACAGTCATACATGTCTTAGTTTTTTTAAGAAGTAAAACACAGATTTTAAAAAAATAAAAGTTCTACAGCAGCTATTTAGTGAGTAACCCTTCATAAATACTCAAATGACCAGCTCCATTTGAATTTAGTACTGTACCTACAAAATCTGAAAACTTGTATTTCACCAGACAACTTGTTTTGTGACACAGAACTATAGTACAGCTGAATGCTCACATGGCAAACAAATTCACTTGATCTGAACATACAAACCTTGATAATACAAATTATTATTTGAGTTATATGCACACTACATTCATTTCCTAATAAAAGCCAGATCAGCTTTGCTAAAAAATTTTTAAGTACTTAAATAGGCATGATCGACTCAAAGATGAGTTGCTTTTCTCAGCATGTGTCTTGCTAATACTAAGTGCCTAGAAACTCCAGTGTGAGACACTGGGGCTACCAGCAGGACCACAGGCAGTGTCTAATCTCCTTTTGCTGGGTCATTCACCAGGTTGCAAACCTCAACCTCTGAGGGATGCTCCACAAGCAACTCTCACCCTCTACCTGCTCTCCAGGCACAAGGACAACAGACAAAAGCAGGACACTTCAGGCAGCAGCACACAGGTGACAAACACATTTTAGAACTTTACATCTGCTTCCTAAAACGTGTATCCCCCATTCTAACACGCATTGCAACATCCAGGACACTGGTTTTATGATTTAAGGCACGTACTACTGCCCACATTTTACAGGCAGTGCTGGGCAAGTCCTGTGGGTGAGGAGGAGCTTTGGCCGTCCCCGTCCCCTGCACCAGCCACGGGCATTCTGACCCCCAGGCCCACTGGCACCTGCCTGGCTGCCTGTGGGCTTCCACTGTAAAGAAATTAGGAGACCAAAATCATATTAGATCTAAAATGGTGATAGCATAAAGGTAAGAATCACATCCACATCAAGCTCTCTCTTTTTTAGGGTAAAGAGAGCTCTATCTCAGACAGATTGTATCAGCTCCTCCTACTTTATTCCTCTGCTTTCTTCCTCAGTTCCTCAGCACAGCCACTTGCTTTCTCATGGTGTTTGTGCTGAAGCAGAGCACTCAGCCTAGTGGGTCTGCCTCCTTGGAAAGCAATCCTCCCTCTCTTCAATATCCAGGAGGGTACCAATGCTGAAAACAGTTCTGACATTAAGACTATGCAGAATGTGCTTTTCCTACACGTGTGCCCTTCCTGACCTGGTTTTAAATCAGCAGACTGCATGAGTTGCCTCATTCTTCCCCCAAAATGAGGAAAGCAAAATTAAAAGCATATGAAAATATTTGGCTAACAGGATAGGAACTGTTTCTACACATTTAAGATAACAGATATGAGTTAACATTGCTGCTTCAACTAAGAATAAGCCCTATCTAGCCTTCTTTAAAAATAGGGGAGTTCTATGCTTCGAAACAACACAATCTTTATGCTTTACATCATGTGGCTACATGTAACACTCATGATAAATGGACTACACGCATAAAATCCAGAGCTGTATCACCAGCACAGGAAAGGGAAAGCCTCCCTTTTCCCACATGGTTAAGTGTACTCCAAGACTTACTAAAAACCCAACTCAGTATCTGAGCCAGGCTGACAAGGAAGGCAGCAGTCAGGCACTGAGTGCTGAAATCAGCCACTCAGTTATGTGCAGTACAACTTCCCTGCCTTCAAAGATCTATCTTGAATTGAATCTGAGAACAGAAGAGGAAAAAACAAGAGAAGACAATTTGTTCAAAATTTTGGTGAGCACAAGCCAACAGGGCAAATTTTACACAGGGAGCTGCGCAGTTGTTAGGGAAGATTCAGAGCAGAGCAAAGATCGCTATGTCAATGGAGAGATTGGTGGAACAAAAATTAGCAGCACCTTTTCATGCAAAAATCAATGTTCTAGGGTTTATTTCCATGAATCAGGAAATACTACGGACACTTTCTTCTCAGGAAATGACTAAGCACCGTAATTCAGTCATAATTATAGTTTTCTATACAATAGCTTTACGTATCAAACATGTCAGGTTTTGTGTGAAGCATTTATGTCATCAGCTTTCAGTTGTCACTAACACTGTAATTTATAATGGATTTCAAAGAAAAGAGAAAGAAACAAAAGCAAAGGTTTAACTATTATCATAATAAATGTAACATTAGTGAGGACTGGTAACCTGACTAACACCTCACCCCAGTGCAGGCAGCCCAGGCTCTGACAGTTTTAGCCCATTTTCTTGTGTCACCACTGCCATGTACATACCATGATATCATAGGACAACTTGTCAGGCAATGTTTGGAGTCGTTCCTGAAGAGCCTCATAATCACTCTCCACCTTCTTCCTGTTGACAAATTCAAGTTGATTCAATTTCACAGCTAAAGTAAAGAGCTAATGTTTTTCTGCTAGTAAATCAAAAACACACCAAAAATACAGAAAAACGAACTCTTTTACTCAAACACATACAGTTGAGAGATGAGTAACTCTTTAAAAGACATGGGATGACAAACGCAAGAGCTAGATTACTTTCTAATAATGTGTATTAAGATAGGAACGTTATTATTTTAGATCGTGTATGTCTCGTACTGAATTAGAATTTTTCAAAATGCAAAGAAGCAGTTCTTTCACTAGGATTAGGAGTATCTCACTCCATGTTCAAGTTATAACACCACCAATATTTAAAAAAAGAACTGAAAATCCAGTTCATGTTTTATAAGAGGCAAATTCTTCAAACTATCATTTGTGGCACAGAGCTCATGACCTTGGTTTGAGCTGACATAAATGGGCAAAATTTTAATTCTGATTTTCCCATGAACTTTGTGCTGCTATCAAGAGTCAACACTCCTGAAACATGGCTTGATCACCAAGATTCTGTCACATCTTCAAGCCCTGATGAGGGACAATACAGGTGAGGTGCATCCTTTCTGGTACTTCTCTATCCAAAATGTAAATAAGGCTGATGCTACATGTTGCTACCCAGGAGAGAAATGGTTTGGCAAACTGGGACGAGGTACTTATTCCCACCACAGACACCTGGCATTTCACAGGACTTAGCAAGAAACAGCATTTCAGTAGCTGCAGGGATCTTACTCTGTGCAAAACAAGCAACTACACTTCCTCTAAAAAAGCCTTTTTTTGTAAAGACATTCTTAAATACTTAAATTAGTCAGGAAAAAAGTCTTTTAATGGACCCCTGCCAGTCTGAAGATGGTCAAAAATCAGCTCCTGCATGAAGCAGCTGGCATATAAATGTCAGGTTTGATGATATTGTTTACTTGTACTTCAAAACAGTAAACATATATATGGTAGTAAATTCTGCAATAAAAGGCAACTGAAAGCACAGAGCAGCACACTTAATAACGCTGACCCAAGATGCAAATTACAGGTTTTCTTGGGATGATTCCGGAAAGCAATCTATAAATGTGCTGAAAAATGAATGTCATAGTTGATAACACAACTCCCAAAATATTACCATTGATTTTCTTAGATTCATAAGCAGAGTGAAATCTTTTTCAGCATTCGTTATGAAAAATTATCTGATACTCTTATGTTTTGACTCATTTGCTTCATAGCTGTGGTACAACCACCCTACTTTATACCTATTTTAAGTTGTTGAACTCATCCTGAAAAAAAAGAATTTAAGTTTTCATGCCACTTGGACATTAAAATTATATTCCACATAACTGATTTACAAAAGATGCTTGGTGCTGCTTTGCTCTGACAGCAGATTTCTCCCAGACATTTTAGCCAAGTCTGTCCGTGGCCCACACTGGAGTGAAAACATAATTCACTTCCTTCAAAGAGGAAGGACAAACTCATGAATCTCAACAAAATGCACTGAGATGTTTTGGGGGAGGATGGAATACAATGAAAGCTTGGTGTCAACAACAACAATCAATTACTTAATGCTATTTACAGAACCCAGCCTTTGCCTCGGAGAGATCTGGATTTGAGAAATGGACTCCAAGCAGACAGTGAAAAACAAACATGAACCCCAAGCCAAAGGCCTGGCCCATGTCTCAAATGCAGAGAGAAGACTCCATGGGAAGAGCCTGGTATGAAAATCCCCCACTCACAGCAGGACTAAACATTCCCATCATTTCATGGCTGGAAGTTACTCAACATTTCTTCATTAACCTGAAAAGCAGACACTGTCTTTAAGGTCTGACTGCTGCGTGTTACTGAATGATCTGATCAGGGTCCAGGAGAAATCACTTGTCACAGAAGCTGTGCTACTTTAAAAGCAAAGCATCCTGCTTTTTGTACCAGGACTGCTGCCCTTTGCTGAGCAATCCTCCACCACGGCAATCGCTAAAAGTGGGGTCACATCCTGAACCGGGCCATTGAGTTAAAGAAAATTTAAATTAATCCTTTTCAATAATTGGCCTGAAACAGCATTACTTAAAGAAGGAAGCTGAGCTCCCTCTTCATGTATAGCTGATGGTTTCAGGGCTCTGGGGTGTGCCAGAGCTACAGTCTGTCACGACAGGCAGTGAAGAACCAAAGGGAACAGCGAGGAACAATACTGGGACTCCAGCTATGAACATGTCCCCAGAAGGGGAAATGCATGTCCAGCTACTAATCCTATACCCAACCCATTATTGGATTCATGGATTCGTGAGATATACTTCAAAAAGTGCACTGAAAAATGAAAAAGAAAATAATTTAATGGAAATATATTGAAGCTGAGCTTTTTAAAACCCTATTGTTATTCACCCAATTCTATTTAACATTCTTCTGTGTCACTGACTACTTAAAAGGTCTTATATGAACAAATTACTCAGTTGAAACAAGAGCACTCAGCTCTTGCACAATCAAGATCTAAATAAGGGCACTAAATTTTAATATTTTTTTATAAAATAAAGATTGTATATATGCTACACAAACTGCTTTTCTACATAAAAGAAGGTAAGTTATTTTTTTCTTCAGAGGTTCTGTGCCCAAAATCCCCAAGGGTTCATGGGGTCGTGGCCACAATTTGCATAAAAAACAAACACAGGAGCAACTCCTCCTTCTACAGCCAACACTCCCAACCCACTCCACAAACCTCAGCCATTGTAAAAAGAGAAATAATTGTCACAACTTTCCAAACTTTAAAAAATCTCTTCAAATTTTACAGCTTTCTATCAAATAATTTATTTTTGGAAAATGCTGTCTCTTAGTGAAAGAATTCACATGCAGAATTTCACATGGGACCCAACAGGTACAGACACTGCAAAGCTCCTGAGAAAGAGCAAGAGCTGGAGATATTCTGCCTGCCTTCACCACAGCAGCACCAGTAGGCACTTCAATATTTCCCTTATTGAAAATTAATGCAGCCTCTGAATTTTAAACATAAATGAAACATATTAGTTTTGGATTATTTTTGCGAGCCAATAGTCAGAATTTAATATGATGATGTGTATAGATTGCCTTGATTTTTTTCCTCTTATCCAGCGCTTGCAGCCTATGTGCATTTAAACTAAAAACATTTGATACACACTAAATATAAATTATTTCCTTGGAGATCTTTCAGGCATGAAGAAAAAGCCTCTTAAAATAAATTTAAAATATTATATGCTTGATGGTGTATAACCAAAGGTTTAATCTCACCACTAAAGGGGCAGTTGCTGTGATTCTGCAATAACCCTGCAGACAATAATCAAGACAGCTCCTGTTGTTCTCTCAGTAAAATCATGGTAAACACAGCATGGCTATATCGTAATTTGATATCTGTAAGATCAACTGTTATATCTCACAGTAACTCATAATATAAGATTTCATTCACCATTAAATGTACATTTTCCTCAGATACCATACAAAACTATTATTTACTAGGTATGTTTTCTATTAACCATAGATTGCCAACAGAGAAAAAAATGCTCAGAGATAATTTTTTTACATAACCACCCATTTATTTTAAGTATTAAAAACTAAGCTTTAGCACATAGTTTACAGGGGGTGGGGGGGAACAGTGAAACATTATTTTCCACATTGCACGTGGAGGGGGGAAAGTGGAATTTCCCTACTTGCTCCATAGTCAGACAACAATAATTCTGCCCCAGGAGCACCTTTTCACCATTCAGGCAAATTAAGCATTCATCCACGGTTACCTGGGCAAAAATGACAGATGAGATAGGTATTTAAGGCAGAAGTATAAACACTAAGGCTCACTGTGTTTGTGATTTAATTGTATCAGTGAGAAATACATATATTTTAAGGAGAATACATTGCAACAATTCTGAACTATCACTAACTATAATCCCAAAACACACTAGCAGGATTTGACTGTCATCAGAATAAACAGCAATACTTTACTGAAACATAACTAGGTTACTCATCAGTATTGTAGACATGCAGACTTTTTTTACTTACCAGTGCTGGATTTTTTCTTGGCAGCCAGTGACCACCTGTCATTAAAACAGATAACTACTCATGAAAAAAACAAGGCTAAGCACACAGCTGCAATGTCAATGCATCAGAAACTAGAACAGGAGCTTTACAGATTTGGTGCTGTCTCTATCCACATTTTTATTTGTCAGGGCAAAGGCATGTGAATGGTCGTTCTTAAGCAGCACACTTTATCACAGGCTAATGCAGAGTGATAACCACAGAAAAAAATTACAGCTTTTCACTTCTTATTTTGGTACAATACCTGCTCCACAACTATTACGTGACACACCATCGGAGATAAGTAGCAGTTTGTGCAATCTGCCGATCTATTTTCAGTGTTACATGTTTGCAGAATAAGAAAACAACATAAATTACAACAAGACGTCAATGTAACTCCCATGCTCAGTCATTAAAAACCAAAACAAATGAACCTCACAGCACCAAAACCATTTTTCCTCTATCAGTACATCAATAAATGTTTCCACTGGCCATTTTAACTTGAAAAAGCACAAATTCACTTTGTGCTGTGTAAATATGTGGATATTTTAGACCATGATGGGCTGCTGGCTTCTCTTCTGTTCTTTCTGGGTGTCAAAAAAGGTAAGTTTTAACATAAATATTTCACTTACTTCCTTATGCCACAGGCTTTCCCAAGAGATATAAGAGAATTTATGAAATAAAGCACATTGCTAAAATGAAATACTTTTATCTTTTTAACTGCAATTTTTAGACTATATCTATATATATAGCAAACAGGCAGGACGCTGAAACCTGTGACCTTGTCTGCCACAATTACGTGGCGATTTTGTCTTTCAAAACATATCCTGATCTCTGAATAATAGTTACCAAAAATACAACACAAACAATTTCATTCAATTATATGAAATGCAATGAAGCCATGAGGCAGTTAAATATGTCTAGACAGCTTCTCAATATAAGCGTTTTCTAGAATTTTTTTTACAAATTTCGTTTTTCTTATAGCCAAAATAATGCTAACATTTGAAAGCAATTAATGAGAAAATTTGCAGAGAAAACAATAACATACATTCAAGTACCACTGAAATCACTGGAGCAGATAATTCTTTTTTTTTCCCCAAACAACAGCATGAAAGACAATTTTTTTTTTCAGTTAGCATATGTGCAGCTTTTGCACAACAGATCTCAGACCCTGCACTTTCTACTCGTGTAAGAGTAAAAAAATGGGAGTACTTTATGAGCTAATAATTCTTTAAACAGAGTAAAGTTCTCAAATGAAAAGGATCAGCTTTACATTTGTGGTTATGTTATTTCATAATCCATCAGGAAAGTCAGCCAGGTAGCTCATCCCATGTAAGCCAAGTTTAAATTTATCATTTGCTTTAAACTCTTACAAATCAAATGCCTAGCAAATATCTTCCTTAATGTGCAAGCTAACTATTTTTAAGCTTGAGAGTAAATACACAGACTTGTACAGGACATCAACTCAGAAATCTAATTCATACTATTAATATTAAGCCCATTTTAAGAGTAAAGTTTCTGCAGAAGGCACAGATTGTCTGCTAACAAAGCTCAGGCACATTGGAGCCCACCACTAACAAGGAGTCTGAGCCTATTCTATCCACATCCTTCATCCTTTCACATTTGGCAGTGATTGTGAAGTACACAACATAACTTAGCATACAAAAATGTTTATGAAATCCTTTAAGAAAGTTTCAATTTAATTGCCCCATTGCAGATGAAGATGGAAAAGACAGGAAGCTTTCCATTCCCAATACATGACTTTCCATGCATGAAGTGAGCTGAAAGCACAAAAAGAAAAGCCCTGCAAACCATAAGAGCAGCATGTTCATTAACCTCTACATGATAATCCTTTCGTAGCTGCATATTAACTAGTTACATATTCATAATCATTTACATTATTTAGAGGACCTTCTATGAAAATTTCCAGGCTATATCCATTAGCCACGATGTTAAAGGTTACAGAAGATAGTCTATTTAATGTTTCCAGGAAGCTTTTTTAATTAGTAAATATGTAAATTGGGCACATATGCTTTTTATGTTTTTAAAAAATAGTCCATCAGTAAAACAGCATAGGGGCATATGCTGTTCCCATCACCCTTTATCCCTCTTTAAAAAAAAAAGAGAAAAATCAATAACACCAATCAATTTTAATTTAATTCTTCTTCTTTGATATAATCTCTCTTGAAGGGATACCAAAGGGTGGAACCAACAACAAACCTTTTCACTTCAGTGGCCAGCATAAAATGAGACCTTCTACAGAAGTGCTAAAATATACCACCTTTAAAATGTTGCAGGCTGCACTTCTGGAACTGAAGTCTATTAAAAGAATAGAGAGAATAAATATTGAAAAACAGATGGAGATCAATTATGCATATGACCTTTATTAGGTCAGTCCCACTGTCTGGATAACAACTGGTCTTATGACAGCAAAGAAACAAATAGATAAATATATAAACAAATCTTTGATTCTTTGCCTGTAATCAAACACAGGAAAATCATTAGTCTGTCTTCCACACATAATTTATATCCAGAGTTACAATTAAAGAATGAAAAACCCTTTTAGGGTAAATAAAATAAATGACCTGCTTGTTTGTTCCCTTGAGTTCAATTTACCTGGACAGCTAGTGCCACCAAGTATGCCTTACTTTTACGACATCATAGTGAAGTGGTATCAACAAATTCTGAATTCTCCCCTTTTAAGCATAAAAATATACGAGTTTGTGAATGCACATGGTTATCAGTGGCTTATCTGCATACTAAAACATTTATTTAACTACTCTTGCAGCAAACTTAACATTACCTAATCATGGGTCTGGTTATTAAAACAGGATCCACTGTCGGAAAACATAGTCCACAGTCTTTCTTAAGAGAAAGCAAAGAGGCAAATATCTTGTTTCCTTCCTTTCTGCCAAAGCAAGCTGTTAAAACGCAGTGCTGCTCAAGCCCCTAACCCGGCAGAGCCACACCTGCAAGTTCCACAAGCAGCCCCTGGGGACAGGGGAGAGGCCATCCCTGCACACCTGTAACCCAACGTGTAACTCCTGCTGGATCCAACCCAAACCCTGACAGCAGATTATGTGCTTCTTCTGCTCTCACTGCTACGTGCTTGAGCTATTTCTGGGGATGCCTGCGTTGCTGCTTTTAGGGAATCTCCCGTTTCTAGGTGTCACAAGCAGAGCAGGAGGATCAGCTTTAGACCTGTGATCACGTCCCAGGTGTCCCCAGGTGATCCCAGGGCAGATTGCAGGCTAATGCCTCCAAATCACCCCCAGGCAACTCCTCTCAGCCAGCCAAGGACTTCTTCAGCTGACCAAAGGCAGAGAATTCCTTCTGTCTGCAACACATTCTCTCTTCCCAGTCTATCTATTTATACTCTACCTTCTCCACAATCTTGCATCCAAAGAGTTCAAAATCTCCTCCATGTATTCAAGTGAGCAGCACTTAGAAAAAGCACTGCACTGATTCTGCAGGCTGAGTTAAAACCACTCTGCTCAGGGCTGGGAAGAGAAGCCAGAGCTCCTAACTCAGCAGCCAGGCACCACAATCACTTCCAACATCTCCTTGGCAATGAGGACAGGTGAGGAGGATGCTGTAGCACAAAGCAGATCCTCACCTGTACATGCCATGGGTTTCTAACCTATTCCACATTACCCCAGCAGGTCTTCACCCTCCCATACAAGGGCACTTCTTTCCTGCACCTTATTTTTCCTTATCTGTTGCTTGTGCACGTGCTCCCCTTACTAACAGCTGAATATAATTCTCTGTGGTGCTTCTGATTAACAAAGTCATGGCACAAAGAGTTCTGCTCTCTCCATTCCCAGACTATGCTGTCTTATTCAGATACTCCTCCAAGGTGGAGTGCATGTATGTGAATGTTTCTCTCTACTAAGCAGCTGGGTACTGCCTACAAAGGTGCTGGGTTTAGCACACAGAGGGCAATTCTCTCTCATCTCTTCTGAACAGCAGTTAAGACAAGCTGTCACTTCAGAACCTTATTTATGTCTCAGCTCATGAAACAATTGTAACAGAGCTGGTCCTGGTATCATCTGCAGGCAGTCTGGGGTATCAATGCTAAACCTGCTGTATGTGAGTCATGCAGTTATGTTCCAGTCCAGAGAGGTAGAAACTTTTAAGTTTTTAAGATGAAAGTTAAATTCAATGAAAATGATGAAAATAAAAATGTTGCATCAGATTAGGAAGAGGTCCTAAATGAACGAAAGGCCATCTCCACGCTTGCAGGTATGAAGGTGGAAATGTGCAGAATGGCACAAAAGCAGTTCCCCTTTAAACAAATTCCAAGTTAGGCATCTAAGAGGCCAAGCAAATGTCTGCTGGTTCTACAGGCACACTTGAGTATTTTGCTTCAAAACCGTGGCTCACAATCTGGCTGGTCTTCTGAAATTAGAAGCTAGGGACACAGATCTAATCCCAGCTCTGATTCTGTTTCTTCTATATGGCCTTGAGCAAATCACAACCTCTCAGTCTACATTTCTTCATCTGCAAAATGGGGATAATAGTATTAACCTACCCACCTCAGAGTGTTTAATGATGATTAATTAATGTGAGAAAAGCACTCTAAAGATGTAAGAGCACTATATAAGTGATAAAGCATTATTTACCACTTGAAAAGTAATCTGAATAAAATCAGATATGCAAGTAATTTGTTTACATGTAGCAATAATATAATTTGTGACTATTTAATCTTGAATTAGTCTCACTTTAAACATCCCTTTCAACCACACTTCCAGTTACTTAGGGAAAATGACAGTATGGAATACTTTTTGTGGAAGCAAAGCAAGTAATGAGGTGGTAATTAAAGTAAGGGTCTAATAAAGTCTAAAACCAATGACTTGCCTTCAGGAGACTGTCCCTGCCATTTGGGATTGTAAAAATATCTCAGTTTCAACCTAGGTTATGTCGTTCAGAACCTTCCACCAGTGTATGCTGGTTTCCTGAAATGCAAATCCCTGTTTGCAAGGCTCATGATAAATCCAACATCATTTCCACTACTGATTTCCTCCAGGTGACTCCAACTCTGCAGAGTTCTAAATGTTAAATATTCCACATTCAAGTATTCACTGCAGTTGATACCTGCACATGAGCTGCCTCCACCTGGAAATGTCTGCAGTATCAAAACCCTCTCTGCCATGGAACTCATGCATGAGATTTCCCTCTTGCACCCCCAAACGCTACAATTTTACCCATGAAATACCCTGTTCACAATACCACTTTACAGAACAACACTAATGGGTGGTCAAATATTTAATCATCTCTTGGTAACAAGGATGTAAAAAGCCACAGAAAAAAATAAACATTTAAAATGAATTTTCATTTTTTCCTCTAGGAAACTACACAGTACTTGCCTAAAACACGGCAATCACTGATGGAGAAAGACAGAATTAACATTTGTACAATTGTTTTTCCTAGAGCCTCATTTTCAATCAAAAAATGAAATAAAACTATTAAAAATTCTTCAGTCTGTTGGCACACTGTATGATCTAATGCAAAAGGAAGAAGGCATTTCTGAGCCCTCATATTCATTTATTAAATCATATTACTCAAAAACACTACATTTCAAAAAATTATTAACACAAAACCCCTTTGGGTGGAAACTTTTGCCTTTTGAAGAAATGTGTTTGGGAAGAATACTGAAGGAAAAGAAAGAAATCTGAATAATGGCAAACATTTCTTCCTAAAGAAAAAAATCTTACTTAGAAATATAGCCTCAATTTTTACCTTTCTTTACAAGAAAACAAGTGAAGATCTACTATTTTTATATTAATTGTGTACACACCTACGAGTCTTGCAGTTTTGCACAAAAAGCAGCACGTAACTATTATTTACCAATAAATAAATACTACGTTCTGACCAAAATTATTCCGGGGAGCTCAAAAATTCTACACAGCAAAAATCCCAAGGGCAGCAGGATGTCTTCTGCTGAGTGAGTTCCATTAACTCCGAACCAACTGAACTGGGGCAAGCAAGGAACACACTGCAGTAAGATCTCATCCTTCACTGGCAGCAAGCAGTGTCCATGTCCTATAATTTAATCTTGAGACAGAGATAAGAACTCAAAACTTAATATTTTAGCTGAGGTCAGGTAAATATACTTGTGTTGCCACACCATACCCAGGCTCGCCCAGGTAGCCAGAGAGCAGCAGACCAGCCCAGGCACAGAACTCCCATGTGATCTAAGCAACCCAACATCTCAAGTAGGTTTTGCAAGCTTTGATGGAGTTTGTGGTGCAACAACTACGCTCCTAGCAAAACCTGAGCTTAACTAGCTTAGAATTGCCATGAGCTGTGACCCCTGCCTCACAGACATAGCTGCAAGGCTGTGGTTCAGCTTCCAGCCACAGTCCTGAGTCAACTCAGCATCATCCCTCCCTCCTGCTACTCAGTTCCACTGTCTCATCCTCCCAACCCCGACACAATCTGCTGACAGACATTTAACCACATTAGGGATCCACACAGGATGAAAAATAGTCCAGGAAAAAAAAAAAAAGGCAAAAAGGTCAATAAAGTTTGGGTTTAAGCTGGATCCCAGCTCAGTTGACTGAGCAGTGTCACAAATGTGCCACTCCAGAACTGCTAAAAGACTGAAAAAAGCAGACACATACAGAAAGATTAACAAGTGGTTCAAATATAAGTCACCTGGACAATTCACGTGATCTTTAAAGAAAATTTTGAACAAGTGTCTGAGACTGTTGCTCCTGTTGCAGCCTGTGCTACCAGACAAGAGGAACCACAGAAGCAGCACCTGCAGGGTGCAGCGCAGCGTCCCAATGCCCTCACCACACAAACACAAAGCCTTAGTGCATTTGCTGCTCTGAGGGCCTCAAGAGGCAAGCTCTGAGCCAGCACATCCACCTGCAACACTGGAGGCTCAGATTAAAACACAATACAATTTCACAACCTCAAAGGATGAAAGAAGTACTTGAGACAAGAAGCATCCAAATGGACCTGAGAAGACAGGTTACGAGCTTAGTTTATGGAATGAAGATCTGCAAAGACACTGAAGATGATTCCCAAATAGTACCCTGGTCACTGCATCTACTCTCAGCATCTGTAGACAGCTGGAAGAGCAGCACATTTCAGTAACATTTAAATTTTGTGCATGTAATCTCATCTACACATTTTAGTTACCAATGAGGTTGGACACACACAGGCTTGCCCTCTCTAGGATAAAGGCAATGCTCTTTAAACTCTTTTATGAATAGTCTCTTTCAATTACCATTAAAAAAACTACTGAAGATCTGTTAATTTATTTCACAACTCTTGACACTATATAAACTAGTGGGTATTTAATTCATACTAATAAGAACATGGACAAATATTGACTAAAAAAAGTAAAAGTGATGATCAATTAACACTGGAGGAACAGTACGTATTCCATAAAAAGCTTCCAAATAATGACTGAATTTGCCCTTTTACTTGAAAGCAGCACATGAGAAAACATTATTGGAACCACTGGACAGGGTGGAGTGTATGTCATTACAAGTTTCAAAAAAGGTAATTGTCCAGGTACCTTTAAAAAAGGAATATGGCAAATAAAGCTTCAGACAGGTTGTTTTTGAAAGGAGCACATCAAACCAAGCTTCAGACACTCTGTTCCCTTTTCTCAAACAGTTACTGTGCAAAATAAAGTCCTGCTGCACTGGTGGCTCATACCCAGGCTTCCTCTGGATTCTGTGAACTTGGACATAGGCTGGAAAAAGTGCAAACCATGGCAGACACTGCACTGGAAAGCACATCTGAGTCTCATCTGTGAGCCCGCAGGCAAGCACTTCCAGATTTCCAGTGGCTCCTGCAGCAGCGTCAAGTGTACAAGACCCTACTCAGCCTCACTGCTCTTTTTCAGACTGCAGGAACAGCTCGAAAACTGCCAAGTTGCTGATTTCATGGCACAGATATTACTTTGAAAAGACAAACAGAAGCAGTCAGCCCCAGAAGTAAATCATATAAGGAGAGAAAACAATTTTAAAAAGCGTAAGCTTAGGATTCTGTGATTTGTTTCTACATAACCCACCTACAGGTCAATTAACTGTCAACAAACTTAGTACCTAGAATCTTGAAAATCATTTGGAAACTGAAGATCATACAGTTCTATAATTTAAATTCATATAAATTAAGAATATGTCATAATGCACAATGGCCAATGAGTTACAGTAAGAGCTGCACTCAGTCTAATTGTGCTTTGCTGTCATGATGAGTGACAGGAGAGTCACTTCCTTGTCCTGATTTTCCTAAAAGGAAAATAAAAAAATGTGTTTGTCAGTGCAATACCAAAAAAAAAAAAATCATATTGCCATCTAATACTGGAATCCTTTAGATTCTCCATGCCTGTGTCTGCACTCTGTAAACGTCTCTTGGGTCTAATTGGTTCTGTAATGTCTCCCATTACGTGTATCGTCATTGCATTGCTCAGAAACTACAGAACATATCATCCCACTGTAAATTCACTGTCTACACAAGTCTTTCCAAATCACACACATCTGACTTGTCAACTTCCCATCAGTTAGTAATCCCAACCCACTTGATTGCAGGAACAAATGTATATCAAATATTAGGTTTAAAGGCAGGCCCTATAGCATGAGAAACCTCCTATTTAAATATTCATTTTATAATTCCTGTACTAACTTGCAATAGATTTACTGCAGTATTTTCAGCTAACATATATTGCTTTTGCAAGTAATCCATGATACATACATTACATTCTTCTTACAGAAATATTCCAAACTTTACGCAGGCATTGTGCTTCCAATGATGGTCTTTATCATGAAAATTACTAGATATTCTTCTATAATTTATCCCCAAGATACACATTCTAAGTCATGTTTTTATACAAAGTGCCTTTAGTAGGAGCACTGAAAATTGCTTTTAACAGTTTGGTCTTACTATCACCACAAATTAACAAGATGAAATCTGTCCAACAGGCAAGCAGTCCTAAACAAGAATTAAAATTACTTTTCGCCAGGGGTCCTAAACCTGGAAGTTGCAGCCTCCATCTGATTAAAGACAGAAAGTAGTGAACATCCTGTTCTTTTAGTATTTTTAAGCAGGAAGGAAGCCTCAGTCCACAAGTTCTCCAGGGCAGCTCTTTAGCACTTAGAAGCTCAAACCCATAGCTGAACCATGGTTGTACAATGGCCTGAGTGTTAAAATAACCAACCACGATTCAAATATTATCCTTAATGCTGCAGATAGGTACTGCTGTATTCCACGGTTCCACTAAAAGTTGCCTTCGGATTAATGTGAATAAATAGGTTTCCTTATACTTCATCAAGCATCACTGGGACAGCACAACATCCCAGTAATTAAAAGAAATGTATCTGCCTGCTTAAATGCCAGAGTACAGAGATATCATTCTGGCTAAGTAACTTTACTATTTGCTATGATCCTGACACTACAATTACTAGTTTACCAAAGTACAGGATATCTAATTCTCCTTCATCTTTGTGCTGAGACCAAAACAGGAGCCTTCAACTTCAGTGGTTTTGTGGGAAAAATACAGATCTCTGAGACAAGGCAGCTGAAATGAAAAGACCTCCTCCATCTTAAAATACAATATTTTTGTAACTGAAAATACCGTTGTAATCCAATTATATATATTCATTGCATAGAGGGAAAGTCTACTATATCTTCATCACGACACTCCATTGTAACCAAGATATGTAGTTCTTTAGTATAATTTCATATTGAAGCTGAAGTGTTCCATTTTTTTCAGCCAATTTGCAGAAATTATGTAAAGTTTCCCTATGATAAAATATAACTTTGGTACATCAGCCTAACAGAGGCTTAATTAATGGTCTCCTGGGCCTCTTTTCCACTGGAGCAGATCTGTTTAAGAAGAGTCTTAAACTTGCTTACAGAGGGGTCTTACCATGAACTGGGAATAATTCTCTGTGGCTACAGCAGATGTGTGCTTACACATTAGGCCTGACACTAATGTACCAGGGAAATTATTCTTCACCAGATTCCACCACCTTGACAATTAACCGAAGGAGCCCAGGCAGACGAGTTACTATCACCAGTTATTGGCATAATGGGTTCCTATCCATGCAGAACGGATGATGGGGAGGATTCCAGCAGACCCTCTCACTGTTCGTGCACATTAACGGTCAGGTGGCTACGCAGGTCTTTCAGTAATGACCTAATGGCTATTCAAAAGCAGACATGTTTATGCACACAGTACTCCAGACAAGGCACGTTTTTATACCACATAGGTGTTACTCACGTTTCTTAACTAAACCAGCATGTGACAAAACACAGGCCGAACATAAAATCTTCCATTGTAACTGCGGAACTCTAATGTGCATCTTACAATCTGCTTTAAAAATTTTTAATCACATGAGCAGAGAAAGTGAAAGATGTGCAGACTGGGCAAATGTATTTGTGTCAG
This sequence comes from Orthonyx spaldingii, assembly GCA_013397795.1. Classification (NCBI taxonomy): domain Eukaryota; kingdom Metazoa; phylum Chordata; class Aves; order Passeriformes; family Orthonychidae; genus Orthonyx; species Orthonyx spaldingii. The sequence goes on along the minus strand of VZTJ01003885.1, from coordinate 127,614 downwards.
TAACACCCTGCACATGACGACAAGTTATTTCCACAGGGGCTCCAGAGCCCACTGCAAGGCTGGAACCCACGAGCCCCAAATCACACTCCTTAGGTTTTCAGGGCCCACTTGAGTCAGATCATCAGTGTAATCCACAGGAAAAAGTAACCTGAGGTTTGTGCTATGGTCTCAGGTGGAACCAGCCTCTGAACTCTTGGGAGTAATTTTTGCAGCAGAGCCCGGTTCTTTGAAACCCATTTCAGATACAACCAATGCTTTTAAAGTCGAGTCACGAACAATTAAGTCTCGACACACCCTCTCTCCCAGCTGGCCCAGGAGCACGCTGGGCCCCGGGGTGGCGCAGGTCACAGACACGGCTGGGCCCTGCGCGGGCAGTTTTGAAGGCGTGACTGTCCCGGAGGCCAGAAAAATCACGGAGAGGTGTGAAGAGGATGAAAACGCGCGTTCACGGGCGCGCTGGTGCCCACGGGGGGCTGGGGCAGCACCGGGGCGGGGGGTGCGGGCAGGGCCGGGCCCGTGTGTCCCGGGGCGCTGCGTCCCCGGCCCGGTGTCCCAGTGTGTCCCGGTGTCCCAGCCCGGTGTCCCGGGGCTCTCCGCGTGTCCCGGCCCGGTGTCCCGGGGGTGCCCGGGGCTCTCCGCGTGCCCCGGCCCGGTGTCCCGGGGGTGCCCGGGGCTCTCCGCGTG
>VZTJ01003885.1:108764-126088 GCA_013397795.1 Orthonyx spaldingii | reverse complement strand
CCTCGGCGAGGGAGCGGCTCGGAAAGCGAGGGAGCGGCTGTAAGGCGCTGGGATGGGCCTGCACTGATCCCGGATCCGCGTACAGGCAGAGCGGTGTGTCCTTTGTAGCCGCGAGGTGCTGTCACAGTGACTGCCCTCGGGATGCCTGCTCTGGGGGTTGTGTGTGCACTGGCAGGGCGGCTGGCGGTGAATCATCATAGAACCGTGGAAGGGCTTGCGTTGGAAGGGAGCCTAAAGACAGGATTTTAGAACCAAGACAGAATCTTAGAATCACCAAGATTAGAAGACACCTTCGTGATCATCGCGTACAACCATCTGCTCAGCACTACCCCCGTAACCCCTAAACCACATCACCCAGATGCCTCTTAAACACCACCAGGGATGGTGACTCCATCACATCCCTGGGCAGCCCATTCCAATGCCTGACCACCCAAACAGTGAAAAAGCTTCTTTAAATCTCTAATCCAAATCCCCACATCCCCCCTTGCTGTGGGCAAGGACACTTTCTGCTAGACCAGGTTGCTCAGAGCCCTGTCCAACCTGGCCTTGAGTACTTCAAGGGATGGGGTGTCCACAACCTCTCTGGGCAACCTGTACTAAGGCTTCACCACCCTCACAGGGAAGAATTTCTTCCTAATATCTAACCTAAATTTCCGCTCTTTGCATTTTTACCCATTACACCTTGTCCTATCTCCACAGTGGGCTGCCGTGACCTGGCAGACTGCAAAATGTTCATTAAAATCACTTAGAGCAGCACTCAGGCTTGCCTCCATGGAAAACTCACTGCATAGGAAGTGAGTGGTGTACAGCCACCCTTGGAAAGCCACAGAGTAATTTATGAGCAGTAAGTTCACCAGCTAATTCTGTGGATGCCATCAGATACCTCCAGCGTACCATGTTGGCGCTGGAAGGGAGCCACGTGCTGGAAGGCAGCGCTGCTGGAGGCCTAAGCAGCCTCTCAGGGTGCTTGATGCCACCCTAGCAGGTGTATTTCAACTTGTACACTCCAAACACCACAGAGGTGTGTGCAGTCATAGACCTTGTGTTTAGTGCTGAACCTTTCCCTTGAGTGCATGTTTTACGTTTTCCAGTAGAGTTGAGGGGCTCATATTGTCTCCCCTAGAGAGATTAGTAAGGCATAAAGTGCAGGTACAAAGGCGCATCATGCCTACATTTAGATCAAGGGTTTCCCTCTCCTGCAGAAGAATCAACACTTCCTTTCCACAAGCAGAACTAACCCTGTACACACCACAAAACAACTGTTTGTGTTATACACATGACCCAGAAAGTGCTGTGCAATTTTCTAAATCCCTGTTCCCATCCCCCTTGAAGGGCTTGTTAAAGCTCTACAGATGAGGAATTTAGAAACAATTTTCAAAGCATGGTTACTCAAGCTGGAAGTTAGCTTTTAGCCAGACTTTAATACAGCTTCCAAATAAAAATTTGCAACTGCAGCTGAGTAGTTTGGTTTTTGAAATAACTACATCCATAATCTTCAAGAATAATTGAAAGTTAGCTAAAATCTCTGGCACATATTTGTCACTAAGGGAGGGATTCTGGGTTCTTTAAACGGACAAGAGACATCTATATATTCTCGTCAGAAAACAGCTCACCAGCAAAAGGATATCTCAAGTTTAATGAGGTTATACAAATCTTGCAGTCCTTCTAAATGCCTATTGTAAGTAACCCCCTTTCAGCCTGCTCAGAACCTCTTCTGAACTTCACTTCAGGGCTCACAGAGGAGATATTACAAATATCTGTTAATTTTTAAATGCTCTAGTTGATCCCATTTCATCTCAACTCAATTGGAGGATAAAACTGATGTACAATATAAAGATACAGTGTCTTATTTGAGATTTTAATTTTTTGCCTGACATAAAAAACCTTAAGTGACAAGAGGAGCCACAAAGTAGGCATTCTGTACCACAATATACTATTTTCTAAATAGAATGTAAAGACATGCAATCATTTCTCTTGGTTCCTCTTCCAAAGACTTCACCATTTCCTGTGCCTTGAGTACACCATGTAGTCACTGAAGGTGTTGGGTTGAAGGTCTCTGACAGTTCCAAAGTGAGAGCTATATCATTATCAGAGTAATGACTGCTTGCCTTTGGTTGTACTGATGATGGTATGGAATAGCTTACCACATCCTTTTGTACATTTTGTTTTTCATCTGCCAATGAAGAAATGTTCTAATAGTGACAAACAGATGGGACACAGCATTTGCCAAAGATGAGCATGGAGCCTTTCTCACATTCTTTTGCACTTATAACCTGTACAAAACCACTGTCACCAGCGAAACTCTATGGATTATAAAATAAATCAAATTGAAATTTGGCCTTCTAAGCTGCAGATTTTTGTTTACTTGTTTACTACATTAAATCTTTAGATGCCCTAACAGATGATTTTCATAAAACCTTGGAGAAAACTCTGGAGGACTCTCTGTAATTAAGTGAGGGAAGGCAAATAAGCAAAGCTGACATGTTCTCTTCCAAGTGTCTGGCTTAGTGCTCAGCAGACATGCCTGTACTGTAGCTGAAGACAGGGCTGCTGGCAGAGCTCCTTCCAAACCCCATGCTGGCTAGATCAGATGAACTTTTAGAATGAGAAATCATTGTCCTGTTTTCAGTTTTGGTATGAACAGGTCAGCTGTACCTGTGAGAGCAGGGGATTAGAAACAAAGTTTTGGAGAAGCCAAGTTAAGTCTGCAGCAGAAAACTTCACACCAGGGCTGTGGCTCAAAGACATTCTCCTTTGGCAAAGAAGTGTGTGCCTTCTCCCATACTCATTAAAAGTCATTCACCACCACTCTGCAAAGATAGCAGTCACAAGGGAAGAGGAAAACAAGGAGAGGACAAAAAGAAGAGACGTGGGAGAAAATGTCCCAGCTAGTCTTTCTGCTGAGAGAAACAAAGCTGAATCCATGACCCCTCTGTTTTGCAAAACCAGAGGCTTGGTTCTGAAAACATGGATTACAACAAAAAGGTGTGGATGAAGACAAGAGGGTTAAGATCCTTGGAGCTCACACACATGTGCACATACATGCAGAGCAGTGCTAAGAACAACAGTTGTGTGGGGATTGGCTGGAAAATGGGTACAGGGGAAAAGCAACAAGAAGGAGCTCATCATTATCAAGTGGGAGAAAAAGTTATCCTGGGACAGAGCTCCTGTGGGAGGAATGCACCTTTGGAAAACAAGATGTGAGCCATGTGGTCAGAGGTGTGACCACCTCTGTAGTCAGCACATGGAGACAGTCTGATAACAGGAACAGCGAATAAACTCCCCAGGCCATCAGCAGGCTCCCTGATCTGCTTTAGGGAAACTTCATACTCAGTCTTGTGTCATGAAATGCCCATGCTAGAACTGTTGGAAAGAAACCCAAACTAGTATCCTCTTGTTAAAGCCAACTCATAATCAAAAGCGCCATAAGACCAAGTCCATTTTAGAATTGTGTATATAATTCTGGCTGCAACACCCACTCTGCATGCTTATTATGAACTTTTAGTGATTCTTAAATTCCTGTGAAAGATTAAAAGCCTTTCCTTGTTGCTGTGACTTGCCAGGAGGATAAGTGCCCCAGCAAATATTTAAGAATAACTGTCTCCACTCCGCCAGCAATAATTGAATATTTTTTCTATCCAAAAGTTTTATTCTGAACAAGACCACTATTAACTTTTCTAATGAATGTTCTTTATGTTACAGATATGTCCTTTTGGGCCTCCCTGTTGCAAAAAAAAATATTACGGCCTTGAGTCCCCTTCCTTTTGTAATCAGGAAGGCAACCCAGTTCCACTGGAACTACTTAGAGGAGTGAAGCTCTGCAATGCTTGCAGAACCATGGTCAAAGCCTGCACCTCCTTCAGTTTAATCAGCCTGAAACAGCCAGTATTTTTGGTTCAGATAGTGACAATGGAGTCAAACTACTAGACACCTTTCATTGTCCAGACATAGAATAAGTGAGGTTTTTATTTGGTTGTTAGTCTGAAACATCATGGTACTGACATTAGCATGTTCTTCTCTCCTGTCCTTTCTCGTTAGAGAAAGGCTTCAGAGATGACACCACCAACATGCTACTCATTTCTTGGTTACGTACTTAAATACTTTTACTCATGTTTAAAATGTGAGTTATGGGGCACTAAGTGACAGCTAAATATTTATATGCTCTGTGTCACCAACTTAGCCTCTCCCTTGCTATCCATCCACACAACTATCCCATGTTTAACATTCTGGTATCTGAGAACCATCAAACTGATGTTCCCTTGGGTTCAGTTTTTGGACAAGATTATGTATTAAGTAGGTTGATGTTCATTTGTCTCTCTGTAGGGAGAACAAGAGGCCTGATTTTCTATTATATTATGGTTGAAGCTGCTGGACCGACCTTAAAGCCCATCAATACAGCGTGCTGTGTTTCTACACTGGTAGTGATGAGGAGGAGTCTGAATCTGTGTATTGGATTCAGTCAGGATACTGAAAATTGTCAAGAATAATCCATACCTGTGCAGACACACATACACATACATCACACACATCTGGGAGCAGCTAGTAAAAAAAAGCTGGGACATCTGTAGAAATTACATTTTTGCTAATAAAAAAGGCATCTATGTAAAATGTATATAAGGCAGGATAACCACTCTTAGTGTGCATTATGCTTTAACCTTATTATGTGTTTGCTACTAATAACAACATAGTTTGTTTTCATGTTACTATCACGCAATAAAGTTCTGGGCCCCTCGCAGCAACACAGCTGACTGTAGTCTGCTATTCTGTGAGTACTGTCATGGTTGGTTTAGTACATGAAACTTGGATGCTTTATTTGTATGCTTTGTAGTTGCTTCTGCCATCTTTGATTAGTATCACCTGGAAATCCCAGCTTTTCTGCATGTAGTCACACCCAAGAGGAAAGCTTGACTCGGAAAAGATTAGTGTCACTTTGCTTTTTCCACTCATCTTTTCCCTGTAAAGGAGGAGAGCTTTCTGATCATGGCAGTGTATCAGTAAAGATAGCCTAGATACCAAATACCTTAAGGGCCTCAATCTCCTCTCGTATGTCCCAGAATTAACGCTGAAATAACTCTGTTGACTTCACTGGTGATTTATACCCGCATTAGTGAAAGGAGAATCAGGTTCTGAGGTTTGTATGAGGGATACTATGAAATTTGTTCTTTTAGCTTGTTAAACAGACAGTACCAAATGCACATTTCCATTAACAATAAGATTGTGACATTAAGGTCTGTCTTTCTCCCAAACTATTTACTCCTGCACCCATGTGCTAAGGTGGCGATTGGGGTGGCAGCATCAGAGCTGCCCTTTTACAGGCCCAAGGGGCAGATTTAGAGATCTCCCACACCACAAATGCACAACTTCTTTTCTGATGTTTGGGTCACTTAACTCTCTTCAATATAACAACTGTCAAACAAGCACATACAAACCAAAGCTGGTAGCACATAAAGTTTGTGTGAAAGCAAAGTCTGCACTTCCCTTTTGCAAGCTAAAACCAGGCTGCCAGACCTTGGCCCGTAACAGTGTGTTTAATATAGGTCTTGCATCAGGTCCAGCACGAGCCAGCTGGGCCAGAGCCACAGAGAATTCTCAACCAGAAGCAGCCTTGTTAAATACTCTTTACTGAGTATGTTTTTCTGCCCATTATTGATCAAGGGCAGGTTATAGACCATTAATTTTTGCTGGAGCACAGGCAGCCAGTTTGACGCTGTTAATATCTCAGAAAACTCTTCCTGTGGTTTCCAGTTTGCAGGCACGTAGGAGGGGTACCTGCTAAGTGGGCATTCCCACTGCCTTCTTTCCAAGGGATCAAGGGGCATTTCTTCAAGTAAGTGGATTCTTGTCTCTACGACATAGCCAGCCAGCAGAGAAGCCCTAAGCTGCTTCCCAAATTTTTTACCTATGTTTCTGCGGCTGAAGTAAAGTTTGTAACTACAAAGGTTGGGTTTGTCATTACTTTCAATTAATAACTTTGTCTATCCTTTTAATTGTAATTTCTTATTCACTTCAGGGAACTATTTACATATATTTACATATATTTATTTATACACTTTAACAAATGTACTCATATTAAAACAGGGCATTTCCCTGACAAGCTTAAACCTGTTTCCCTATCATTCAACTTCTCTTTCATTTCACCTTTTGTTTCTTGGCATTTTTAATGCTTTAAAACACTGCATTTTGTTGCTAAAGACACCTTTGCTTTCCAGATAATTTTGTTTAATTCCTCTCAGTAAAATCACAAATGATATTAAGCATTACATTAATTTTTAACAAAACTGGGATGGGAATATGATAAACTGAAGGAAGCCAGAAACCACGGTCCTCTGCTTCTGCTGCTACAAACCAAAAGCATATTATAATTCATTCCTGCAAGGCCTTTGTTAAGCATGTAATCCCAGTTATGGACACAGTCCGCGTGGCTTCAGGGAACGTACCTTCATGATCCTGGACTCTCCTCAAGGGAGACAAATTCAATGACTTGTCTAGGAAAGAGTTTCTATGGCAGCTGTAGACTGAGGAGAGTCATAGCACGATTGGAACTCTTTTTTGCATAACCAGATCAAATCTGGCCTTGGGAATAGTGAGAAATTATTACCATCTGAATTCTAATCCATGGCATATGCAATCGGGGCTGGGTGGTCTCATTATAACTTCTAGGAGAGCAAACCTCATCTCATAAACCACCACTGCAGGTGGCACTTCAAATGGAAGTCTGTAGGCTCAGTGGTGTAACTCCACTTCTTGTTGAACTCACAGAGCTTTTTTAGCAAATGCAACAAAGTCGGTTGTCTTTATATTTTCTGACCTGTGAAGATTTCCGCTAGATGTTTTTGATCATTATTTAGGGAAAGGAAAAAAAATAAAAGACTTTAAGTGTATATTTTCTGTGGAGTGATGTCAACTACAAATATTTAAGCAAACATCAGTAAGATGACCCCAGCCCTTAAGGCAAGCAACCATGGACCCCAAAGAGGGGAATGCTTCCAAAGATGCAGTCTGTGTTTTCAGGGCACGTGTACAAATAAAACCAATTTTATAAAACACAACAAATTAGGATTTATTAGACTCCTATGCTAAAGGCAAGAAGGTATTTCCATATCCTTTGGCATATGGAATGTAAGTGACCTCGCTGACTAATAGTTTTGGAGACATTCAAAGTCTGTTAATCAACCTGAACTGAGCTCCATATCAATTTACATGAAGAGCCTTAATCAGTTTATTCCCATTTATTGGGTTCCATTGCAAGGAAGGTCCTGCCTGCCCATCTCACCTCATTTCTGTTTCCATCTCCATCAAACCTGGTCCGCTCTGCCCCCGCAACAGCTAGCAGGCATCCTTGAGTGGCATCCCCGTGGTTTAAAATTTGCATGCAAAATTATAGCTGGCCCAAAGGCAAGCCCAAAACATCATCACCCATGCTGGCAGGACGGGAAGGGCAGCACTTCCCAACACCCCCTCAGCAAGACACTTGATCAGTGGTGGCAGCTCAGTGCAGAGCAGATGCAGCTACATTTGCCATCCTCAGGAACAAAGAAGGTAAGGCTGCTTGTGCATGAAGAGCCCCCACTTTGGGCCAGACGTGTTTGCTCTTGGCTAAAAACCAAGTTTTTGACATGAGACAGCCTTGATAGGGAGGTTGCTGCTTAGACACAAAAGTGATGCCGGTGAACCGAAGACATTACTGTAGCTCAGTGAAGAGCAGATACTACTTTTACATTTGATTTCAATGTATTTTGAATTTATTTGTTTTCAAAAGCATCTAGAATTTAGGAGACACGTATACATATATAATAAATCAAAATAAGTGAGGAAGTGACAGCATAAAGAACTGAAGACTTTGAATAATATGTTTCATTTTAAAATTACAAGAGCATAAATGCACAAAATCTTGGAGGCCTCCATCCAACAAAGCACTTACATGTATACTTAATTTTAAGTCTCCCTACAGTCACGCTTTGCTGAATTGAGGCATAATAATGGTAAACTTCTAGGCCAAATTCTGGACTGAATTCAGTAGATGCAGATGTCTTTAAAAGGAAACAATATGTGTATGTGGAAAGCACATCTCTAGACACGCATGCCTGATCGCTTGCATTCATGTTCAGAAACTGTCAAACATAGGAACATTTGTTTCCCCTGATTTAAAATACTTGCCTTGTTTGACACAGAGCCACTTTGCCAGCAGACAAAAAATGGTCTCTGCCCAGAAGACCTTACAGTCTGAAATTTGGACAGATGAAAGGCAGGTAAAATACAGAAAAGGATGAGAACAGAGGAGAGCTGAAGTAATAGGCTCACATGGTTATTCATTATAGACATGTGCATTCCATGGCTGCCAAGTTTTAAGTTTTAAATATAGAAGTTTACTTTTATGTACAAGTAATAATTATTAACAGAACACAAATCTTAGGGGGCTCTACAGATCATTTTGACAATCCAGAGTGAATGGGAGTTTTGCCACTCATTGCAATAGAGTCAGGCTTTTATTCTCAGACTCTGCTTTAACCCATATGTCCCCAAAAGAAAGCACACACAAACCTTTACAGCCCAGCCAGCTCTGCCCTGACCTACAGAGCCTGGAAGCTTGGGTGCAAACATCTGGCAACGCCCAGCACTCGGAAAGAGGAAGCGTCATTCATCACACATCTGTAATAAACAGCAGCACGCCGAGCAGCAACAAACCTTCTCCAGCCCTTCTTTACAGCCAGGCCTCCCAATTAACCTTGCTGTCATCCAGGGGCTGAGTAGGAGACTCTCACAGAAGAAGATTTGCCCCACAATAGCTCAACCTGCAATTCTGCCATGGTTTTCTGAGATGAAAGGGGAAGCACACTGTGTGGAACTGCTGGGAAAGAATAGTCTGTGCACATGGCCGTGCTCACAGCTCCCACCCCCTCCTGCAACCCTGGGAGCTCCTAATGCCTCACACCCCCAGCTCACATAGGAAAAGGGATTTAAAACTGTCAGGCAGCAGCTTTCACTATTAACTTTCAGTTTTGAAACAGCTGAGACTTAGAGGAAATCTGGGTCCGATTTTTATTTTTAGATAAACTGCCAGGGAAATAAATCACACAATAATGATTTTCAGTAATTTTTATAGGAGAACTGACAACTCACTGTGGTGACTCAGTACTTGCAGAGTACTCTACAATATTGTATAAGCACTTTAATTTCATCCATGATTGAAAGAATTCAGGGGGTCTGGGCTTTGTTCCTTTAGTGCCTTTTTTCAGCATGAGGTGGGAAGAAGGAAGCAAAGGACAGACTTTGTCCATCTTGTTGCAGTAGACAATTTCAGGAATCATGCAAAGTTCTATGGAATTAACATTTCTTCTGCTGTATCAGAACTTTCACCTCACCGTAGAGAACTAAAATTTAGTTATTAACAGAGATAGAAACTAACCTTAATAAAGTCACTGGTAAGGTTGGAGTAATACAGGAGTTGGCCATGGTCTTGCCCCATTTCAGTAAATCTGTTGGGAAGGAAAGCTTCCAGAAAGAAAACTCTGATAAGCAAAGTATCTTTGGTTGTTTTTTTTTTTCTTTTGCAAGTTTGGCTTTGTTCCTTTTTTTTGGAGGGTTTTTTGTTTGGATGTTACCAAACTTCTCTCAAAAAAAGCAATGTTAAAGCCAAAGAGGAGGCTCTGACACCCCTCTAACCAAGGCACAGGCTCCTTGGGCTCTGACAAAGAAACTGGCATTAGTTCAGTGACTTCAACCTGGCTCCACGCTGTCTGAAAGGTCCTTTCACAGGGAAGTTAATGCAATATCTTGGCCTGAATTACCTCCTTTTTATCACTACCTCCATGCTATTTAGATATAGATTTTTTAGTTAAATGTACTTGTTAAATTTTAATGTTCTTTTGAAACACTGATGAATTCAAATACGGCTCTACGCAGCTTGCTGGGTCCAAAGAGTCACACAGTGGGAGTAAAGCTGTACTCGAGCCATGCTGAAGTAGTTTAGCTGGAGCAGAGCATTTTTGGTTTTTCACTATAGTCATGATGTAATAACCACCCATCTGATAAGCTTTAACTAATTTGCAGTTTCCCATTTATTCTTATAAAACACTACAGTGAGCTATGGCTGGAGTGGATCTTCCCCCAGATTCCGTACCCTGTGAGACGATTTTCCCCCTCCCACACGTTCAGCACCCCCAGACACTCAGCTGGCTGTGTGAGACAGGCGTGCCCTTGTCCGAGGGGTTGCACAGACAGTCACTGTCCCCTGGGCACGGGCCAGGCAGAAGGCAGCCACTGCCAAGCACACACAGCTGCAGAGCATTTCAAGTGTTGCACAAACTCAGACTTTGGAGAAAACTAACTCAATGTAACAATAATTGGAGAAACCAGATATTATGTGAATGAGAGGAAATAAATAGTGGATTCTTTACTTGCAAGTGTTCTTTTGGTTGGGGTGATGGTTTGTTATGCAACTGAAATGTGAGAAAAAACAAGGAACCAGTAATTTCCTCTTGCACTCACAAGACAGCATCAAATATTTGTTGAAGTTCAATTATGATGGACAAGGAAGTATAATGCCTAGGTCTGGTGATGTCAAGGCAAGAAAGGATTATTAGATCAGCTACCCCAACTAGCACAGCAAAGGCTCCTAGACCACCAAAACAGCTGTGCATTAAGTTTGATACTTTAGACTTTGATTAACAACTTCTACATAACTAAATGATACTGGTCAGAGACATGTACAATAATCTGAAGACCACCAAGACAGGCAGAACCCATCATGAAACCCAGCAGAGTTTCAGCAGGCACTTTGAAACAGCAGCTTTATTTCTAGTTTCCACTTCAGTTTACAGACATTGATTCTTCCAACACATTTCCCTGCTAGCTGAAAAGCTCCCTGGTACCCTGTATTTTCTTCCCATGAAGGTGCTTATACATTATAATTGAGTCACTTCTCAATCTTCTTTTTATAATGAAAGATAGAATAAAAACAGCCTGCGGCCTTTAGAGCATAGGCAGCTTTCCAGAAGAGTTTATGAAGGAGTAGAGGAAGTCTTAATTTCCCTATTTACAATACAGTATCAGTCATCTCCCTTTTTAAACTTGCCAGAAGCTTTTGATTGCTGTTGGAAAAAGCTATATACTCACATTAAAAAGCACGTAGGCACATATTAGCTCAGATAGCCCTTGGTCCCTCAGCCTGTTTTTGTGGACATGAGCACTATTTATGACAAACCAATTTGGACTCACATGGCAGGTAAAAATGTAAATCTTGTCTAAAGCTAAAGCTCTAGTGCTACTTCTAACAGCAGCTTTTATTTCACTGAAGTATTTTCTTTTCATAGAAGTGGATTTCAGCTAATCTTACACTGATTTGAGAAAACCCTTTGCAGATCCCAGTGTCATTACAGACTGTTTGCAAGGCTTGCCATTGATTGCTGCCAACACAGTCACTGATGGACAGGGGCTGCTCTCCCCACCAGCACCTTCTGGAGGGGCTGCCCAGACCTCTGACACAGAGCGATTTTCTGAACACAACAACCAGCGTGCTTCGGTTGGTTTCTAGCATAAGCACCTGTGTTTGATCTCATTATTAACAAAGGAGTCTGCGTGGAAAATTTGGTTGCACCTCTGGTGGCACCTCTGGTGGCACATCCCCCAAGAGCTGTGCCTCAGCCGCCCCTCCGGGGGCCGCCGGGGTGGCACAGCTGCACAGAGCCCTCTCAGCCAGGTGTGTGCCAGGTGGCCCCTCCGCAGCACCTGTGATGGTTGTACAAACCCATCCCTGCCCCTGCTGGTGCCCACCAGGGCTGTGCCCAACAGCTCCCTGTGAAAGCCGTGCTGTCCCCGTCCTGCTTCGCTGCCTGGGACAGCGGCTCTCCTTGCTCACTGGAGACCCACTTCCATGAAATCTAGCAGGGGAGGCTCCCCAGAGCCATGCAGAAGGGATGTGCCTGAGCCACTGGTAATCGTGGCTTGGAGGAGGAAAATGCTGCTCAGTTCCCTGACACAGCACAGCCACCGACGGCATCGCAAATCCCGTCAGGGCTTCCCTGTCTGGCACTAAAACCATACCTATTATTTATGGATACCCCTTTTTAAAATTAGATGATTACAAATTAGAAAATACATGTCCTTAAATCTGAAAGTGCAAAGAGGGGTTATAAATATGCTAAGTCATTCTTTTATGTGACCTGAATAATTATGAAAACTGTAAGAGTTGCAATTTAAACGGATTTTCAAAACACATCATCTTTCAAAAGATACATCAGTAGAAGGTCATCTGTGACCCCTGCATTGTGTGAATTTTCTGATGGAATAGATAGACCTAAAGTAAGATGACAGCTGCCCTCTCGTAATTAGCAAGTAGGAGGCTGAAACAAACTGAAAGCCACCCAAAATATCAATATCAAAGTGCACACAAACGAAGCAGCATGAAGATAAGCACTGTGCTTAAATCCCTACAAGATGCTGTACTGGGCTTAAAGGAAGACGCCGATTTTTAATGCAGACACAATACATCTGTAATTATTAAATACTACAATTATTGGAGCAGCATATGCAAATCTTGCGCCGTGCAGCCTGAGACCAGACTGAGCACACAGCCGAGTTCGTGCAGCCGTGGCAGTCGCGGCACACGCGGAGAGAATCCTGCCCGTGCGCCTCCGACTCCCCGCGTTTGGGAGCCCACGGACCCTCCCTTCAGTCCTGTTACCCGTGTGCCCATCAGCCTCGTGTCACAGCCACGTTCAGATGTTCAGAAATCAGGACTGTCAGTGCTAATGGTAAGGGACAAGTCCCATTGTCTTCTGGCATATCGCATTTTCTTTGAAATGACTTGTCCTAGATTTTCAGATTAAAAATAACGAGTATATAATTCATATATACCACATAAATTTTATATTAAAAAAAACCCAAACTTAAAACGATACCTACAGTACTTTAGTACCTGACTTGTATATTTATGTGACTATTGTTAGAAGTGACTAATTGGGTTTGATTAGCTTCATCATTAATATTCTGTCCATAATTTAACATGCTTCAATAAAATACCCTAAAGCAGTATAATGATTAGATTTCAGGAATATGTGTTTTGCAATTAAGTTGCTCTTGATTTTGATATGCAGATTAAGAAATGGTGGTCTCATTTTAAAAAAACTGCCCTTATTAACTCAGCAGTATACTCTGAAGATTAGGTAAGAAATCCAAGATTTTCTCTTTGTATATGCTAGTTAAAATGTATTTCAATCAAGCATATGTGGGCAAATCAGATTTGATTAGTTTAAGTTCACAGTCATTCTATCTAAATGAATAATGTGTCACCTAACATTGCAAAAATTTGATTAATAGTTTATCAGTTAATTAAAAATGGGGTTTAATTTTTCTTTTTTAGGAAAATGCAAGGTAGATATTCCTTGTCTTCATCATAAATGCAAATTATTTCAGCTTGAATCTATTGTTCCTTGCTCACTTCTTAGCCAACTGGCAAGAAAATAAAGCTTTTAAAACAATCTCTTTTAGAGAAGCAGTAAAACTTTGTTTGCTTACACATATGGCTGCCAGTTGTCCAAGTTCGAGTGGGATAATCCCTGTACATCCTTATTCCTCCCCCAAACTCTGCAGGGACTTTTTGGAGAGAGCCTTGGACTGTCTTTGCTGCATCCCACAGCAGGTCCAGGAGGACTCTGCGAGTGAGGAGCCCAGGTGAGACCCACCAAAGGGTTCAGGGAGAACAGAGGAGATTCCAGTCGTGCTGGGGAGTAAGAGGGAGAACCCCAGAGGACAGGCAGCCCTGGCAGCCCCAGAGTGGAGCACCACAGCCATGGGCAGCCCCCAGGGACTCCTGTTCGGCAGCAAGGGTGCCAGGCCTCCCCCTGCAGCAGCAGCTCCCCAGGGCCGTCAGCCCGACACAAACCCATCAGCCCATTGCAAACCCATCAGCCCATCGCAAACCCATCAGCCCGACGCAAACCCATCAGCCCGACACAAACTCATCAGCCCGACGCAAACCCATCAGCCCGACGCAAACCCATCAGCCCATCGCAAACCCAGGGGGGCACAGGAGGAGGGTGGCAGGCAGGGCTCCCAGGCAGCTGCTGTAGGGCTGCCCCGTGTGTGTGTATCTATGCTGTGTTTTATTATGTATATAATATAGAATATTATACAGCAGAGAGGAGAGCAGGGTGAAGCTCTCAGTGGTGTGTGCATTTGTGCAAGCGCTCTGTACTTGTCTGCTCTGTATCCTCAGCTCTTTGTGTGTGTGTGTACATATACACAGATATATATCTTTGTGGTGCATGCATTTGCCTACTGGAAATATATCTTCAGTGTTGCTGCTCGTTGGATCTGAGAGCATGAAGCTGCAGCAGCTTCACCTCTCTCAGGCTGTCAGATCCTGCTTGACATGTTTTCCTCCGACATTATGTACAGAGAACAACTTGGAAAGGAAGGGAAGGGAGACTTCCTCCATCTAAGGAGCTTTGAAAGTTATTTACAAACACCAACATTAAGAAAATGGCAGTGATACAAAAAGAAACAAATATGAGACGTTAAAAAATGGGAAAACATAAAACTGGTTTCCTTCAAGACCTCAATTAAGTTATTTGGTGTAGCCACATCATATAGTTTTAATTTTATCCTCCCATATTACACTTTCTGCATGATTTTACATTATGCAGTGCACAGCATGAATAGCACTCTCTGAATTAGCAAGTGTGAAATATGTACATCTACACATGACATTACCCAAGCACACAATTTAGGATGCTTAGCAGAGTCTCTCCTAAAGATGCTCCTACAAGTCCCCATGATACCCTAAGGAAAACAGCCAGGATTTTAGCAGGGAATGTAACACAGCCTTCACACTGCAGGAAACAGCCACAGGAGGTGCCTCTCATCACTCTAAGTGTGGGACTGCTATGCAGAGCAGCCTGTGTGCTCCCTGTAAGCATCACCGTCAGAGCAGGTGAGCTAGGCAGGGTGGTGCTTTCTCTGGTAACTGTTCAGCAATGATCCAGGAAATTTGCCTGCTTGTCTTCAAGAAGTCTGTTCCTTTTCTTTTTGCTGTTAAATTTTAATGTTAAAACCAGTCCAGAATATTAAAACTACCTACTCCTAAGCAGTTGGATGAACTCCTCATCCTCCAAGTTCCTTGCTTCTCACCTCCAGCACTGTCCTCCCTCTGGCTCATACACGCTGCCTCCAGTGCTCCAGGAATCCAGACTGTTCCACCCTGTTTTCGTCCACTCAAACATTTCTACATCCTTTGCAAATCAAACCTCTTATTTTAGTCCTCACTAACTCTTCTGTTTCCTTGTCACCTATACTTTATATCTTTATTTTCCTGCATAAGGCAGCCTCACAGAAATGACTGGAAAAACTATTACCCTTTCTCCTTCTCTCCATAGCCACTATTGCTGCCACATCAGGAAGAAATCAGCTACTTAATTACAGTGTATGAGACAGATAAAATGCCAATTTTGCCTCCTATTTATAATGATCACTTAATTTTGCAGGCACCCCACAAAGAGCAGAATCTGCATGCTGGTCCCTCGTATTTTCATATTGTTATTAATAATCTGAGCATGAGGGGGGTGAAAGACAGAAGAGATCATATTTGCTGCTGTACAGCTCTACACTAGCTATCATAACTGTAGCACAATAATCCTATTTGTGAGCAACTAAATGTATCTATATTAATCACTGGGTCATACAATTATTGAGGTTAGAAAGGACCTTTAATATCAAGTTCAACCGTTAGCCCAGCACTAACAAGCCCACCACTAAAATGTGTCCCTAAGTGCCACATCTACACATCTTTTAAACCCATCCAGGGGTGACAACTGCCCCACTGCCCTGGCCAGCCTGGTCCAGTGCCTGAGCACCCTTTAGTGAAGAAATCTTTCCAAATATCCAACCTAAACCTACCCTGGCACAACTTGAGGCCATTTCCTCTTGTTTTCCCTGTTCCCTGGGAGCAGAGCCTGACCCCCACCTGGCTGCACCCTCCTGTCAGAGTTGTAGAGAGTGATAAGGTCCTCTCAAGGCTCCTTTTGTCCAGGCTGAGCCCCACAGCTGCTCCTCATAATGCTTGTGCTCAGGGGGACAGTCATGCCCTGGTCCTGCTGGCCGTGTGCCATTGGCCTGTGTGCCCACCTGAGCACGCCTGGCTCACGTTCAGCTGCTGCCAACCAGCACCCCCAGGTCCTTCTCCACAGGCAGCTTTCCAGCCACTCTGCCCTCAGCCTGGAGCAGCACATGCTTTCCTGACATAAACAGTCCCTTCTGACCTTATAGACATCTTTTGATAAATCAAGTGGAAAGATGAAAAGGGAAAGAAAGGCATTATTTGATTATCCATTGAATAAAAATGGAAGAAAACCGTTAACAGTAAAGGAACTTAAAACTCTCCAACTGCAAATGGAAATGTACAATTACAGTGATGTGCTCACAGGTTGTGTTAGGGGTTGTATTGAGTAATCCTGAAACATGGATCCATCAGGAAACAATTCACTTCAGTGGAAGCTTAGGAATGCTGAGACTTCTTACAATCAGGTCCATAAAGACTAACACCTAGAGAAGTGTGTCCCTAAGATAGCCAGAAACTAATTGGTCATGGATAATAATGTAACATGCTTGCCCTCCACCATTAATATGGGGCTACATTAATATATCATGGCTTGGCAACATGGTGTGACTGGAATCTGCATCAAATGATTATGTCAATGGCCCATTAAGCAAATAGTATATTAAACCAATAGAAGAGCATCAGGTGTTTGCTCCATAGATGGGTCTATAACAGCAGGCTTAGGATTTAACTAGACTCCCCAATAAATGCAATACTATATAAGCTGCAGGTTAGCAACAAATTTGCTCTACCTCGTTGATTTCTATATAGAACCAGACATAAGGAGCCATTTTCTATCCTAAGGTTTGCACTGTAGCCAATTAATATGAAGTATTTTCCTATGAAAAGCCATACAAACATGACCATGTAATTCCCTTCTAACAGAAATGTTTCATTAGTGTTTCTGATAGAGGTCATCAATTCCTCTTCATCACATTACTTCTGTCTTGTCCAGCAATTATTTACAATACCAAAGTCACCAAACATGCCTCTTATGCCTTTTTCTCCCCACCAATGTTTGAGTTCAGCTTGTCACACAAGTTTAGTGGTGATGAGAACTCCTGAACAGGAGCCTGTGGCAGGATGAAAACAGGGCAAGCCTCCCCTTCCTGTAGTGCCCTGATGTTGAAAGGAAATTATTCAGATGAAAGAGGTTTGACTTCTGTACCCACTCCCCCTTCAGGGCTGCGATAAGGATGCTCCAAAAGAAAAAAAAAAAAAAAAAAAAAAA
>VZTJ01003885.1:65134-98922 GCA_013397795.1 Orthonyx spaldingii | reverse complement strand
CGGGCGGGGGCTGTGCCGGGACAGCCCGGCCCCGCCGCGCCGCGGGACCCGCCGCCTCCTGAGGGGTTTCAGGGAGCCGCGGGACCGGCCCGCCCGGGCGGGACCCCTGGCAGGGCTGGGCGGTGCGGGAGCATCTCCAGGCGGTACCTGGCAAGGAGGGACAGCATCCCCAGGCCGTACCGGAGCATCCCCAGCCGATACTGGAGAATTCCCAGGCGGTAGCTGGGGCTCGCCCCGAGGCGCGGGGGGCTCAGCCGTAAGAAGCCTCCAGCCCCCTCTGCCCCCGCCCCGGGACGCCTCCTCCCGCCGCCGCACTCGGCACGGCTGCTGCGGGGCTGCCGGAACGAGGAGCAACGTCATGTTGCTGAGATCTTGTAAACGTCACGAGA
This sequence comes from Orthonyx spaldingii, assembly GCA_013397795.1. Classification (NCBI taxonomy): domain Eukaryota; kingdom Metazoa; phylum Chordata; class Aves; order Passeriformes; family Orthonychidae; genus Orthonyx; species Orthonyx spaldingii. The sequence goes on along the minus strand of VZTJ01003885.1, from coordinate 98,533 downwards.
GGAGGAAATTGTGCCTGGAATACCTGTGGTTCCCGGGAACAGCCCCTCGGGGGAGCGGGGGACAGCCTGCCGGGCTCCCGGGGCTCTGGGGCTGCTGAGGACACGGCACTGCCGGGGCTCACGCGGTGCCTCGCCCGCCCCGTGCTGAAACAGGTTCCTCTTTTCCTCTTTTTCTGCTTCATCTGCCTGCTGGGGGCAAAATTAGCACCAAGCAGCCCTGCACTATGCACCCTCCTCCGGGAGCCGTGTCCTCGGGCACCACGGACGTGGGGACGCGGATCTGGGGCTGGGACAAGCGGGGCTGGGTTTGTCTGCAGCCACAAGGCACCATCAGCCCTACAAACCCAGACAGGGCACCACCAAAACTCAGCGGCTGCCGGCCGCACCTGGGGACCTGCGGGGTGACGGCAGATGGCAGAGGGAGTTTCTGTATAGGCTGAGAATGCAGACGTGGAATTGCTGTCCGCACTGATCCCCCCCTCCCCTCCCCAAAAAGAGCTCACGCGCTGATAGAGACTGCTGCACATCTCCGCAATTAAGCAGCCAAGACGTGCTGAATAATAAATGAGCGCAGGAAGGCCTGGGCTGCAGCTGGGACCGAGTTCTCCGGTAGCTGTGACGAGCGCAGCCGGCACACGCCGCGCTGGCAGCGCGCTCCCGGCCCCGGCCGCGCCAGGGCCGCTGCCTCCTCCATCGCCTCTCCCTCCTGGCCTCTCCCCCAGCAGCGGGGGCCAAGCCCAAAGGCCCAGTCGCTGTCCCCACCCGTCCCCTCACTGCTCCCAGAGACCACCTTTGCACCTCTGACACGCAGATCACTGCCCACTTGAAATGGGTTGGGGAGGTAGTGTGTATACACGGGAGAATAAAGTAAAAGGTAATTAAAACACGCGACCTACTTCAAGCAAGACCATCAAGAGCCTGTTACATTAAATGAGGTGGATGAGTCCTCCATCCTGCTCAGTTTTAGCATTTAATTTTGGGCAAAACATGAGCACAATGGTGTTTCACCTCCCGCTGAACACTTTGGGTGGCAATATACCTTTGTTTAAAAGACTGTAAGGAGCAGAGAAATGAAAGGAATGAATGTGGTTTGAGGTTATTGCTTGAGTGGGCAGGAGAACATGAAAATTCAAAGCATCCCAGAAGCCTATAGATGTAGGCAAACTCCTGGCTGTTCAGGCAACTGATTGTTCAATAAATGCAAATGGACAAAGCAAAGCATCACTGAACTTGAGAGATAAAGGTCCCCTAACAACAGAGGCTTTTTACAGCATTGAGTCAAATTTTTTTTTCCTGTTTATATAAGTAAAACCCAATTTGAGCAACTGGAGCATCAGCTCTTTACAGTGAAAGATAATTTGTCTGGAGCAGCCAATAAGATAGTGTAAGATCCTTTAAAGAAAGCCCAAAATATGTATCCTCATTTCATTAATAAATGGCTTGAATCCAAGCATAAAAACGATGTGACTTTAATGGTTTTTCCAACTGGTAGCCACATTCCTTGTTAGCCAGAGATCCCGTGTGGGAACATTAAAGTGAGACAACCCCACACAGGCTAGCAGTGATGAAACATGACTTAGCAGCTTCAGCACGCAACAGAGGATGGAGCTTGGTAATAAAATATTCAAATAAGCAACTCAGCCCTAAATGATGCTCACTGTCCAGATTTTGAAACTGGGATTTAAAGATCTTCATATTTTGAAGTGCCAAGTTTCCATAAGCAAATATGAAACTATGTCAAAAGCTGGTAATTACAACCTGGTTGTACCTGGATATCTGTCTGGCTAATTTAAACACATATTTTAGGTCAGTCCAGGAAAACCATCAAAATCTAGCATCTCTTTGTGAATAAATCTTTGTGAAGCTGGCATGCCACAGGTAGGAGAGGGGTCATGTGATATAGTATGTTCTCATTTTTTGCTTCAGTAGACTCATTTTTTATTGAATAGCAGAGTAAATATTTAAGCAAAACTAGTGTAAACTGCTGGCAGGTATGCCATGCTAAGTAGCAATCATTTACTTTTAAATAATTAAAAGTCAATATACAAGCATAGTGTTCTTGTTGCAGTGCAGCACACGGTGCCACTGCTCTGCCTACATGTCACTTCAGAGCCTGATTTACTAACAAAGCATTTAGTTCAGCTCATTTGGAGGAAAAGGAAAAAAAAAAAAGGAAGTTTTTAATAACCCACCCTCTCTGTTGTGTATGCTTGCAGGTATTTTGGCTACATGGACCCCAGCTATTTCTGAGTATGGCTGAGTCTGCATTACTTGTGGGGCTGGTAAGGAAAGCCCAGATTTCCTTTGCATTATGCATAGTGGAAGTGTCAGGATGGCTCTGATGGTGTTTAATTAAATATTTGGCAGTGTTTAATTAATTAAATATTTAAACATTAAATACTAAATAGGATGTGATGTCTGCTTAGTGGACATTATGTCTCAATAGCCATTAGTCATTAAATAGGACTCAAATTGGCCCTAGAAGACTCCCCTTAGCTAAGCAAGGTCTTAAGTACATGCACTTTTGGATCTTCATTAATAAGTAATAGAGGCCAATTCAGACTATGTAGCAACACAGAGATCCCTATTAATGGAAACATTAATGTCTCTGTTTGAGACCAGGCTCTCCAGTGCAGGCAGCAGATGAGCTGCTCAGGGTGGAGGGCTGGGATGTGGCTCCTGGGGCGTGCACAGGGCAGGAAGGCAGCGACAGGAAAAATCCCCACCAGGGCTGGGGGTGCTGCCAGCACTGCACCTTCTCTGGCAAGGACAAGGCACAGCCAGCACATGCCTGTGGTCTACCAGCACCACGACGTCTCTGTGGGACTATTTTGGGTTAACTTCGGGGGATTTTAAATTAATTGCATGGTTTAGTGTTCGCACACGCGCTCGCTCGCTGCACGAGCCCTGCTCGCCCAGGGAGCCCTGTGCAGCCACCTCGGTGTAAATGAGAATCAGGCTCCTCACACCCACCCTTGGCCAGATGCCCACGAGTGTTGGCCACAGGCTGATCCAGCCATACATTCCCACGTGGCAGCACTCTCAGCCTGCACTCTCACCACAGCACCCGCACAACAACTCACATGCTGAAAACTGAGCACAGGCAGAAGCGCCTGGTGAAGCAGGGTCTATAAAAGTGAGTGGGACTGATGTTTTAAAGATTTTTCTGTAATATAATTTTAGCAGGGAAGCAGCATTTTACAGGCCCGTGCGGTTTTGAATTTGCTAATTTATTATTCTCTATTCCCCAGACAACTACCAGTGGCAAACACTTCATACTTTTCACCTCGGTGGTAGTTTTGGTAAGATTTATTGTTTTTACCCTTAGATCCGACGCTGCACTCTAACACACATTCACACTGCCTTTCAGCACCACGCTGCTCAGCAGGCCTTGTGCAGCCCACACAAGGGACTCAGGCTCCCTGGGGACAGCAAGCGACCCTGGCACCCACCCTGACAGCGACCTGTGGCTTTTCAGGGCGTGATAAACTGATTGCAACTTAAAGCAACTCTGAGATTGCTTTAAATGATGCTAAAGTCAAATTATAATCCGGCAGGGGAATCCCTAATTAACTCAAGGTTCTACTCCTTTGGGGAACTGTGGTAACGCGGCATGTGCCATCAGCGGGGCTTTGTGGAGGGCCGGAGGTGGGCAGGCAGCAGGGTGTGCTCCTGCCCTGGTGCTTCTCCATGGATTCAGCGTTCATAGATCTCCCACGCCTCCCAGGCTGCAAACACGCCGGTAATCGGATTGTGCTTCTGCCTAGTAGCTCTTACTTGAAATATCATTGAGTTAGCTCTTGAGGGATTTGTGTCTGGTGACATATATATTGGTACTGAAGTCAGAGGTCGCCTATTGCAAAGATCATCTTGATGGGATGATTATGAAAAAAGCCATGCTGGTTAGAAGACCCTCTAACTAGATTTGGCCGTCTTCTTTCAGCGTCACATTAGCGGATCCTGGTTTCTCTCTCAGTTTCAGTGATCCAATCTTTCTTCTTCTGAATTTCTCCCTTGGGAGCTTTCTACACAGACATTTTAATATATCACACTATTCTCTGCAGAAATCATTTGCTTAATAAAGAGACTGGCTATTTTTTTAATTGTAACATTAGCAGTGTTCAACAGCAGCCACAATGCCCACACCTACACCTGGCACGGGCTGGGAAGGGCTGGTCCTGGATCAAAGCCATCACAACAGTGAGTCAGTGCTTTCACCTTCACATTTCCACCACTCCCCAGGGCAGCTGGGACTGGCTGTGGAGGGGCTGATGTGACTGCTGGGACCAGTGCTCTGCAGGAGATGTTCCTCCACCGTTTTGCTCCACGCAAACTCCAGCTGCACCTTCTGTAGATTTTAAGAAATTGTCAGTGATGGGATAGGCACTATAAAGCAAGCACCCTATCAAATATTAAGCAGCACAGTCAGTTGCTGAATTGCAGCTAACTGCCAGCGCAGGTTTATTTTTCAGTTTTAACGCTTCTTGTTGCACACTGTCAAGCTGTCAGAAGACACTGTCTGCAGAACACAAAACAAATATCAGCACCACGCTTCCTAACAATTCAGACAGCCTGCTCAGCATCCTCTGCCCACACCGCCTTCCCAGGTGACACCAGGTGAGCCCACACGGGCTGCAGGTGGGCTGCACTGCTCCCCACACTCACTGCTCTCCCAGTTATTTCTCCTGGTAGCTTTGCATGCTTGTTGCGTGCTGTTAAAAGGCTTTTCATTTCCTGACAATTTATAAATATGTATTGGGCCTGAAAGATGAGGGTAAAGCAACTGCTGTTTCTTTTTTTAAAGAAAATTAAACATGACAAACTTAGTTATTCATGCAAACCATCCGCCTGTTATCTCTGATTATGCAGGATCCAAATGGTGAAGCTGAGTGAATGAGTGCATTCATCAAAGTAAACTGTCAGAAGCAGGAACACTGGGTTTAACCTACCCCTACCTATTCTCTTTTGTACTTATGTTTCATCATCTTCAACAGGCAGTGCAGTAGCTTGGTATCAGGAGCACCTATTTCACTACCCTCTCTCCATTTAAGGGGGTTAATTAGCCTCCAGAAAACAGAAGAAAGGCTGTGTGTAGTGCTCTCCTGCTTTAAAACCTCACTTCACCAGGATATTTTAAGCTTGTGGGCCAGAACAAATGGTATTTCAGGGGCAGAAGCTGGAGGTACAGTGCACGTGTGTCCCTGCACTCACCTGGCATGGAAGGTGGTGTTTTGTTAAACCTGGGCACTCGTGTGTGGAGAAAGAAGTAGAAATAAACTTCACACTCTTGAAAGTGACAGATTGATTTTCACCCATCCACCAACCCGTCCCACAGCAACAGAGAAAACCTGGGACACATAAACATGAGAAAACAAGAAAGATTGTATCATACTGTCTGAAATTTGTGGCAAAGGCCACTGTTCACTTGTCTGTTTCAATCCAGAGAAGCTGCTTCAGACATCAGTTCTCATACTCAGGAACAGCTTTGATGTGTCTTATGAGGAAGATGCCCTTTACCTGGCCTGGGAAGATTGGATGTGGCCAGGTCCCTTCCTGAGGCACCAGAATCACAGAATAAACTGAGCTGGAAGGGACCGACGAGGACCACTGAGTCCAGCTCCTGGCCCTGCTCAGCACCATCCCCAAGAGTCACACCACGTGCCCAGGAGTGTTGTCCAAATGCTTCTTGACCTCTGTCAGGCTCAGTTACAAGCCATTCTTCCTTCTCCCCCACAGCCACTATCACTGCACTGAATGGTGCCTTCTAACTGGATGGTGCCCAGGTGACCACTCAGGCCCCCTCTGTCCTGCACCACCCTTCACTGTCAATTCTACTCATTTTGGTGCAAGCCAGGGACCAGAATTCTAAGCACCATGGTGCTGTGCCATGGCAGGGGAGGTTAAACTGGCCAGGGATTCTTAGGGTGGGCTGGAGGGCAAGGAGGGCTCCTTGCAACTTGCAATACCTTCTGTGGTACAACATAATGCTTTAGCACCAGGAAAAAGCCACAGCACTCTCCCAGCATGATTTACACTCTGGTTGAGTCAGTGTGACAGCAGGACTACTTAACGCTACCCTCCGCCCCCTCTGTTACAGAGTTATGACTTTAAACGCCGAATATGAATCAAAAATTTCCTTTCCATTCAAGTCCTCCTTCTGCCCTTCTTATCTGACTCATTTCCAGGCTGCCCACTGACCTTCATGCTAATTGATCATTACTAATAGATAAGGGTAATGCAGCTTTTGAACTGTGCTTACTGTGTGCTTTGTGCCTCTTGGTTGGCACAGGCGACATTTTTTTGCCTAGACTGAAATTAAACCTGCAGTCAGTGGACAACACCCCTGCAAGCTGGAGTGAACTGCCATGCTGCTACAGGCACTACCTGAAACGACTGGAAAAGCCCAATTCCATCAGAGGTGGGCATTTGCAGGCGGCTGGGTCTTCTCTAACACCCCCACAGAGCACGCTTAGTGTCACCAAGCCCTCTTACACCACCACACATCTCCCAGGAAGCTGCCTGAATTCACTGCTGGGGGTGTAGCACCCACTCGCTACCCTTCCCCCGAGAATGAGGTGTTTCACGGGTGTTAATGGGCTCAGGAAGCCACGCAGCACCCCAGGTATCTGCGGAGCTGAGCCGTGTCTGCCTCTGGATTCCGTGCACCAGAGAGGATTTAAGTGACTTGTCAAGAGTTATCGGGAGAGCCCGAGGTGCAGCTCAGAACACTCTTGGTGCCCGCAGCCTCCTCTGCAGCTATCAGATAACACCAGCCCTCTGCGAGGCACTAATACTGGGGAGCAGGTTTCATACACAAATGGATTATTACTGGAATCCTCTGGATAAAGCCATTCATCTTCTGAGGCCCTTGGGAGCCTGAGAAGTTAATACACATCGCAGCAAAAAGACATACAAAGCGTGCAACACAAAGACACAGTGAGAAGCACGTGCAGGAGTGCTGCAAGGGAGAAAAGAACCAGAGCAGGAGAGCAAGCCTGCATGAGATACACAAATGGACACACAAAGTCCATCAAAAAACCCCCAGATCTTCAAGCACTTTCAGGTGAAGCCTTCAAAAATATCAACATGAGCTTAAAACTTCAAACTCCTTTTGTTCAGCCACCAATTTTCTTGGAAAGACTGTGAACGATGCAGCAATTATCAGCCCTGTTCTCAGACTTGCCCATGCTCGGGAGCAGCCGCAGGTGGAAGAAGCTGGTGGGTGCTGGTGGCACAGGACACGCAGCCTGCCCAGCCCAGGTGTTTGTACATCTGCCCCTTTATCCAACCACGGTGACCAAAATAAAAGCAGAAATCCCAACGCCCCATTTTCGCCAGCTTACACCCTGGTGATGAGTGCTCTAAGAACCCATTTCAGGCAGAATAGAAAATTAATGAGGGAATAAAAGAGGTTGAGTCACACATCTTACATCTCAAATATGCCTTGCACAAATCGGCCGTGATGAATTGTTGTATGAAGTCTGGGCAAGGCTCCTCGCCGGTCAGAATACAGATAAAGCATGTGTGGGGCTTCTCACATGTTAAACAGAGCTCATTAAAGGAAAGATGCTGTTTGTCCTTTTAATTCTGACCACATCATTCACTCGTCATCTTATTTAGACCCTGTTTTTCCCCAGACTGGCAGGTGATATGATTGCATTGGCCTCAATACAATCACAGCTCACACTTTGCTTGACAATCCAGCAGCAGTGACCAGAGCTTTTGTGCTGGTGCAGCTGGGAGAGCCGAGTGCCTGCTCATGGACACCCCAGCCCGGCAAACTCACGCGGCCGGCATGGAAACAAAACCAGGCAACTTTGAGTCCATGAATATACATCTCATTCAGAGCAAAAAGGAGGCTCTCCAGCAGCAATGCCAAACATGCAGATTAATGACAATGCTTTGCCTGTGAAAATGGCCTTGCTGAGTCCAAACACGTTCTCCCGAGATGCCAGATTTTGTAAGTTAGCAAAAATGTTGAGCTGTCTGTTTGCTTTAAACAATTATGTCAGCTCTGCAAGTAAAATATGTTCTCTCGCCTGACCTCCCCATGCTGTTAGGTAGGGCCGCATTTGGCTGGCTCTTGCTTTAACACAGACATCAGGGGACAGCTGGAGAGTTTCCCTGAGAGAAGGGCACAGCCAGCGAGGGGAGAGGTGGCAGGACCAGCAGCACCCATGGGACCCTGCAGCAAGGAGTGTGATCACTTGCTGCATCCCAGCAAAGCCCTGGTACCCCAACAGAGTAAAAGCCCTGGTCAAGTGCGGGTTTAAGCCTCCAGTGGCAAGTAAAAACAGTTTTCGGAAGGCAACCCTTTAAACAGATACCTGGTGCCACAGTTTATTAAAAACAGAGTCCTAAAGAAGACAATACAAAGGAGCCTGTGGTTGCTGCTCCCACCTCTCTCTCCAAGGGAGAGCTGCTGCAGAAGGAGAGAGTAAATGATTTCTCCTAGGTCACAGTAGAAGTTAGTGGCAGAACTGGGAATTGCAAAGGTTCCTCCGGGTGCCCACCCAGTACATCAAGCACAAACTGAACCTTCTTGTCCACAGCAGTGGGTCAGAGGCCGGGTCAGGCATTCCCTGTGCTGGGACAGGCTGTCAGTGCCTGGCATGGGGCTGCTGAGCAGCAAACACTGGCTGTCAGTGCCCAGGGCAGGGCAGCAATATTCATGTCAGAGCTAACGGAGGCATCACTTCGCTGTGACTTGCAGCAAACACACCACAGCCACGCTGAGCCAGAGGAGCCCATCCCTCCACCACCTTTCCAAAACCAGCACCCCAAATCAATGGCACCAGGCTAGAGGCAGCCTGCACGGTACTTTCTCATGTTAGCAAACGCTCACTTGACAAACATTCAGTAAAATGAGTCACACAAACACAGCTTACCCTAGGGCTGATGCTTGATGTGAGAGCACATGAGGCTCCCAGCCTGGAAAGCACACAGGAGCACTGCTCACACAAATGTGGGCTAGATGGCCACAGCCTTGAGTGAACTGCAGTGGAAAAAAAACCAGAGGGCAACCGAGTGACAGGGCTCAAACACACATCCCAAACATTTCATTACCAGTATCTCCAGAGCCCATCTAGGCAGCTTTCTGGTATTCAGAAAATCAGGTTTGGGAGAGCCAAAAAAAAAAAAAATCTGGAATGGTACTGGGGGTTGTGTTGAAATGGTTGATTAGAACATGAGCCAATTCTGAACACATGGAGGGGGAAAAACCAAAACTCATGAAAAAAACAAATGAAAAAAACCCCAAGAAAAATAAAGAGGTTATTCAGATTTGCACTGCATTGAAGGAACTGTGGGATGGCACGTCTGGGAGTCCCTGGGCCACAAGAGCCACAAAGCTCCTGGACACTCCAGTACCTCAGCCTGCTCTGCAGATCTCTGCTCAAACAAAGCTCCCTGACCTGTTCATGGGACCTCCTGCACCTTTTAACTACTAATTCATAAAAGTAGCTTCTTGGGATGCAACTGCATACAAAGCCAATACTCATCTTGTCTCAAACACAGCGTAAAACTGTGTGAAAATACGCAATAGGAGGTACTTCCCATGCTAAAATCATGTGACAGTTCTTCAGAGAGAACAGAACTGTGCAACAAATCCAAAAGTCATGACACTTCTGACTGTGATGATTTCACTTCCAAGCTAGCAGCAGGTGAGGACAACACAGTTTGCACTTTCCAGTATTCAAAGACAGTTTAGCATCAAAAAATCTTCTAGAGTGATCACAGTCCAGGAGAATACATCTAATTCCCTTTAAAATAATTTGGAGCTTCACTGGGTAGAAAATTGCTATTTCTGCTCCAATGCCAGAGAATTCCACTTTTAATTATAGAAATTTCTGTTATGCACAATTATAATATTCTTTCATATTCTCCCTCACTCTTAGCTCAAACACACTATTAGCTTTTTAAACTACTGCTATGCATCGGGCAGACACAGGTCACTCCTGCTGCACAGGAATGCTGACAGTCCTGCCTCCAGGATCAGCTCAGACCAAATAACACAGGATGAAGCATCTTTTTTTGTATAGTCCAGGACCAATTATCCCAACAATCAATGACTGTTTGGATGCAACCTTCGGTCAGATATAATTAAAACACAAAAATGTTAAATACCTTCTCCAGAGTGCAGCTATATGGACTGATGCCTTGTGGAATGCAAGCTAAGGACCAAATTCAGTGAGCAGACTGAGAAATGCAACATGAGAATCCACAGCAGAAGTCATAGAGAAAGAGTGTCCCTTTGCTACTGCCTGTGTTTGCAGGATCAGGAGATAGAGGATAAATTCTCATGTCCCAAACCAATAAACACAAAATTATCTTTACAGAATAATTAATCATCCTGTAGAACGAATCAGCTGAACCAAAAAATACCAACCTGTTTCTGAGGAGCTGTTGGGGGCAGCAGCTGGAGATTCGCAGCTCCAACCTGTCCCAGTCAGACGAAACGAGAAGACTCCAAACACACAGGGCTGTGTCCAGACACACATCCCCGGGATTAGTGTTTGCAAAGATACAAAGATGATGAATGAGTTGCTTTAATCCGTGGCTGCATTAAACAGATTGTCTCTGTACATTTAGTGCCTGCTTTTCCAGTTCCAGCGGGAATTTAGTACCTATGCTGATCAGAATCGATAACTTTAATTGGTAGTTTAGAATTAGGTGCAAGGTGCATTGACACTAATGAAAATGAGTTGCTTAATTTGCCGGTGACACCAGGGAGCATGCTGGGGAAGGCGGTGGGAAAGCCAGGGAAGGCTGCTGCCCTCCGTGCCCCGTTCCTCGGGCACACAGTGAGGATGGGAAGGTGCTGACCCAGGCAGCAGCAGGGTGTGCAGGCAGCTGGCCAAGCACGCCCAGGAGCCCGGACAGGGCCACGTCGCCGTGTGGGCAGACACAAGGGCACAGAGCAGGGAGTCAGGTGTGAGTGTTTAGGAGAACCGTGCTCCTGCTGCTGCCCAGGGAGGTTGGAGCACACCTCAGGTGCCCTGGGACCCCAGGGAGGTGGGCTCCGGGGGCCCCAGGACCGAGGGAGGTGGGGTCTCCTTTGGCTGGCACAGCCAAGCTGCTCTGTAGCATCAGGGCTTTACGTGCACCAAGCACGTCCCTCGCTCCCTGAGGAGCAAACCTTTCCTTGTTGCTGAGCAAACACCCAGCAGAGCCCCACGGGCAGGAGAGGAGGCAGGGCCTGCCCACTGGAGCCTGGCAGGGAGCTCCTGGTGGCCAGGACAGCCACCCCACCATGCCAGGGACCACCGCTGGCCTCTGCTCCTGCAACAGCCGCTGCTCAGCAAATCCACCAAATCAAATCCATCCCACGTGCAACAACCCCCCAGTATCTTCCAATTAAGCTCTTTTGGTGTGGATCAAAATTAAAACACAGCTACCTGGCGGGCACATTTGAAGCCCTCACCAGCCAGCAATGAAAGGATTCTGGCTAGCCCCATTCCCTTTGAAGCATGCCTGCTGGCTGTAGGTTTCTCTTGTGCTCACTCGCAATTACAGCACTTTTCAGCTTCTCTCTCCCCTTTTTTCTTTAATTTAAATAGATTGAGAGGAATTAAAAAACTCTCATCAATCAGATTTATCAAATAAAACTGTAGAGGTAGGGCCAGCTGCGGCTACATGTGTCAAACTCAGCTGCAGATATGAAAGGAGAGGCTGTAATTCATAGGGTGCTCTGCTTTCTGAGGGTTTAGCAGCAAAGCTAATCCCATTGCTGTATTCCTAAACCTATAGAGATGCCTCTGAGCTAGGCATAGATCAGTCCCTGCATACACAGGTCTGTCTGGACTCTGCCCCCTGTGAAAGAGGGTGTCTATGCTCTACTTGCTGCCTGGGCACGTTCCTTCACAAGCTGCTGCAATGCCCCCTTCTCAGGGCTTGGGAAGGACTTGAGAGGCCTTTGGTTTCTTTCCTTGTCCAACGTGTGGCTGAACAACCTGGACACACCATGTGAGACAGGGTGCTCCAGTTTTAAGCTCAGGTGAAAGAGAAAAGTAGCAGCAAAACTTCTCATTATGAGCATGGGTCAGCATTCCTCCGGCCTTTGCAGTTTTTGGTTCACCAAGGTCCACGTCTGTTGAACACTATTAGCTGAGTGACAATGCAGCCAAAGAAATCTAAAAACAGGTAACACCCCCAGATACCTGCACAAAGATCTTGAGGTGTGGGTGAGAGCAGTCTTGAGGGGGCACAAGCTGACAATGAAGAGGAATAGATATCTTGGCCATGGAGAAAGTCAGAGGTGGAGCAGTCTTCCCCCATTCTGTTAAAGATTACTGCTATTACCATGTAACCCCCAAATGCCACTGCTCTGGGACACAAGTGATGCCCATGATTCTCCTGCATGTCCTGCTGGCCACCACTTTTTGCAACAACCCTCCTTCTGTCATGGCAAAGTGTCAAGGGGAGCACTGAGAAACCACAGCATCCTCTCCTCTCCCTCTGCTTCTCCACACTGCTGTGGAATGGGCAACTCTGTGCAAGGAACATCCCAGCGACTGCTGACCACAAATAACAACCCCAGAACATTCAGGGACAAACAAATGTAACAAGACACACTCAGGGATGCAAAAGTGTGGAGGTGCTTCATGGTTGTCCTCGTGGTTATTTTAACAAAACCACAATTTAAAATCTAAAAGGAGAGGTAAGGGCTTTCCCAGCTATGGAAATGCACAAACCTGGCCCAGGCCCTGCCCCTGAGCACTCACAGAGATGCTCTCTGACACATCACAGCCTGCCTTTGGACAGTGCAGTGCTGGACAGCACTTGTCCCAGCGTTGGACAGCATCTTCTGCTGGGAGCTGAGGCACGACATCCCCTGTCCCCTCATCCCACCCAGCAGCTCCCCGGCAGCACCGGAGCCGTCCCTCGGTGCCGGGCAGCTGCCGTGGCCCTGCACACCCAGGATGTGCTCTGGGGCTGCCCTGCAGAGCTGCTGACACCGGAAAATACCAGCTGCCTGCGCTGACATCAGAGCACGCGGGGTTTTGCACCACCCAGCAGAGAGAGGCAGCGATGGCACAAGCCCTCTGAGCACTGCTGGCCCAATCCCTCCTGCCAGGGGCACAGGATCCTGCCCCCGCTTGCCTGGGGGCCCAGCAAAGCTGCTCTCTGCGGGGGCAGGTGCTGCAGCATCCACCAGCTCCTTCAGCACAGGTCTCCAGACCACATCTCACATGGCAAATAAAGGCTGTCAGTCTCCCCTCGCTCGTACAAGCGAGCTGGTTCCTCAGGCTGCTGCCAGACCCTCATGTCCTCCAACAGACTCCATCTGCTGGATTTTTAGACAAGCAACTCCTGCAAGGACAAAATCTATCGAGTTCAATAATACACACTTCATCTTCTGTTTCTCTCAGCAAAACGGTGCAATTTTTGGAGATATTTTGTAAATTCAGATTTATGATGATTATTTTTCATGCTATGACTACCACAGTGACCACAGAGAATTTATAGAGGTAATAATGTATTTAAATAGCCAATTTTGAAAAAAATGGAGCCATTGCAATGGATTAACACTCAAACCATTAATATTCAAACATATTAAGTCACTTGAAGAATTTTTTTGTGTGTATATGCATATTTTGGGGTATATTCTCCTCATAATACGTGGAGAGAAGATATGCTTTACCGCTGACATTTAACACATTTTCTTTATTGCTTTTCATTTCATTGTGAGTAAAAGTGTTATTTGTCCACCCAGCCTTCCACAGGACAAATGCCATCATTTCTGTTTGCAGAAGCAACCAAAAATTAAAGGAAATATTTTAGATGTCAACATTAAAAGTCAAAAACTGATTTTAAGTAATTACTAATACCCTGGCACGTATGCATTTTATTCAGAAAATTCCTGTTAAAAATATTCATTGGGGGATATTCAAATTTATTATGTAGAACAACACAGCATTAACGTGCTGGCTTCTATTTAATGCTTTGGTTCATAGCAACAAAGATACCAATGGGAAATCATTAAACAAATATGAGATTTTTTGTTGCATAATGGGTCTATGTTTGGTATCACTCGAAAAAAACACAACCCCTCACCGAGCTCAAACTGACAGAAAAAAAATGCAATGATCAGGCAAACTACAGCAACATTATAAATGTTAACAGATTTCAGAAAGTGATTTTATGTTCATTCCAATGTTAACGCTGTCCGAGGCTGCTGAAGGGAGCGCGGGGCTGCGGGAGGAGATAGACACTGCCGGCAGGGAGCACAAAGGGCTGCCTCTCGTGGGGAGGGAGTTTTATTAATTATATTTCCTTTAGAGCCCTAACAATAACACGTCAGTAATCCGCACATTCTGTACTTAATTGACGCTAATGATTCGGCCGGGCGGGAGCCTCCCCGCGCCGTGAGAATCGCGGCCGTCCCGCGTTCCTCCCGCCCCGCGGCGCGGCCCCAATTAAGGCGATGAGCGTGGGGCCGCCGAGCTGCTCCGCCAGCCCCGCCCGGGCACCTCGCAGCAGCTCCGCAGCCCCGAGGAGCACGGCCCTGCACAAAGGGACATTCATGCACCCCCGGCAACGACCGCCCAGAGAGCTGGAAGTGTCCCTCTGGTTCCCCTCCGGCACGGCAGCTGGGTAGAGGCCGGGATTTCTCTCCCTGCAGGTGAGCAGCAGGTCCCAAAGCACGCACAGCCGTCCCCAACACAGCCATCCCCCGTGCCTGCAGCTGCCCTCGAGGCGCGACCCCGCCGCAGGCGCTCGGCAAAGCCAGGTACCCCGCCGTTCTAGCGGGGAAGTGACGCCTCCCAAAACCACCCCCTGCCTGGGTTGCTGTAGCATCTCTACCTGTTGTGTCACTCAGCCAGCACAGTGTCCCAGCCTCCCACAATTTACATCTCCGGAGACAGCAGTCCCAGCAAAGGTGGTTTCTCTTGGGCAGAAAGTCCAGTGGGCAGCAGCAGGATCCAAACCCGCTGCAGCTGCCAGCACCTCCACACCTTTTGCCGTCGGCAGACAGTCCTTTGACACAGGAGAAACCTGGAGTCCACTGCAGTCCAAGAGCACATGGAAGTTACAGCAGCACCACCACCACCAGGTTTGTTCTGGGCAGATGCACAACGGCTTCCTGGAGTGCTGGACCAGTGCATTCCGTGCATCCTCCCAGCACAACGGTATGGAAGGAACTCATGCAAGTTTCTCCATGAGGACCAGTAACAGAGCTGCTTTTGTGTATGGCGTTTCCTCCCTCCTCGGGACTCCTCTTAGCCTCTACGCATCCCCCTTCAGTAGCAGAAGTGCACCACAACTGCCAGTGCTACAGCCCCAATTCCTTCTTCTGCTCTTCCCCCCGTGCATCCTGCCAGCACAGAGCCTCCACCATCACCCATCCAGGGTGTGGCCAAGCACAGAGCACAGTGGCTGAGCCTGTACTGCTCCTTCGCATACAGGATCAGCAGCTTGTCCGACTCCTTTTTCTCCTTACCTGCATTAACAGAACTCAGATCTTCTTTATGTTACCCAATGGAAGAAACCGATAGACAGGGAAGTGGGAAAAGGAACCACAAAAAATCCCCATGAGTCCAGTTTTGGTAGGAAATCAGGCTGAAAAAACCCCTCATATACTGTCACGGCAAGCAAATACCACCCCCTACTAGGTGGTTTCTAGACCAGCCATCCCTCAGTAGCACCTCTCCCACTCCCAGCAGAACAGGGTGGCCCAGGCAGCAAAACATTCAACAAATTGTTCCGTTGCCACTTCTCAGGGGAAAACATTTGCTTAAAAACAGTCAGATGAATTTGGAGTGATCTACAGGGCACTTTGTTATGTTAATGACTGCTACCAACTGTCTGTTCTTTATATTAAAGTGTTGACTCATTGTCAGTTGGGGCGAGACAAGACAGCTTGCTTGTGCCTTGCAGTCCTTTTGCACTCACCCAAACTACTCATGTGAAGACACTTTAATATGAAGAGACACTGTCTGTGGCTATTATTAATCTCCTGACTGAGGCCCAGAATACTAATAACACCACGCAGGATCAGCTAACCTTTCCTCAGAGCATTCTTCATTCTGGAAGATTTTGGCCAAAACTAAAACATTTTTCTCTGCTCTCACAAGGCTGACAACCAGACTCCCCTATCAGAGATGTAAAAAGGTTTTCACTTGCCCTCTCCTGTGCTCAGATAACATCATCATTCTGGCAGGGGTACGAGGGGTGCCTCCTGCAAGCCCGGAAACATCAGCTTTACCCACATCAGACAGCAGCATTTGGCAGGTCTGGCTGAGGTGAGAAAGCAACTTGTTTATTCTCAGACTGATCTTAAACCCAAGTGTAACAACCAAACCTCACTGTGAGCTGTACAGGCCAAATATGACATTGGCAT
Organism: Orthonyx spaldingii; assembly: GCA_013397795.1. NCBI lineage: Eukaryota > Metazoa > Chordata > Aves > Passeriformes > Orthonychidae > Orthonyx > Orthonyx spaldingii. Next base: position 82,191 of record VZTJ01003885.1, on the reverse strand, counting down.
CTGGTGCATACTGGAAGATGGAAAATGGGGTGAACACATAAAGGTTATCTTTTAACTCTTGTCACAGTCAATAACCCTCAACACATGGAAAAATTGGGCTGAGGTGCTGAGCTGCAGAGGCTGGTGTCCTGCTAGAGTGCCCCCCCCCCAAAAAAGTTCCAAACACCTTGCACAGAACTGCAAAATAAAGCACCATAGCACTCTTCTCCATCTGATGTTGCTGCTCTGGGATCCAATCCAAGAAAGCTCAAACCATTTATCCTGGTCGCACGCAGAGCACGCCACAGGTAAGTTTGTGTAACTGGAGTCTGAACACGATAACCTGAGCAAATCACAGCTGTCCCTACTTCTTCTTTTGCCTTGGGGGGAGTCCAAACACGTTCTTACACAGTTTCATTACATTTTTGCTCTCTTTTTTCCAGCCAAGCCACTTATTTTCAGTTGTATGTGAGGCCTCTTCCATCCGTATTTAAGAACAAAGCAACAATCCTAGATCCAGATCAATGTCTGCTCCCTTCTCATGCAGACCAGCCAGTCTCACCCTGTCAGTTTTAGGGGATTTCACATCCTTGTGTCATCAACAGCTTCTTTCTGGGAACTCAGATCTGTACATAAATTACTTTGGGCTTCTGACCCTACTGAAAACAACAGAATCTGCCACCCAAAAGAAGAAAATATACCAAGCTATGTTTTTAGCACCAGGAAAATCATGTCTGTGGGGTGGCTGTTAACTGTGTGATTTTCCAGAAAATGTTTAGGCTTGTTGCTTTCCTCTATCAGGAAAATAGCTTAGCTCTTGATTAAACCCATTACCATTTCATTTTCAAGGAATGCTGCTGTATACAGTCTGTGAGCCACCCAAACATTTGATCCTTTGATGTTGCCTTTATAGTATAAAAGCATAACATATGTGACCAAACACTGAATTTTAAATGAAGAGTGACCAATTGTGATATTGCCAGAACAACACTGAATGCATTTAGATTTACAGAAGCATTTCCCCTCCCACAGCCACTGTAACTCCTCCCCTTTCAATACCCATGGGAATATAAGAAAGCAACCAAACCCTTACTTCTTTAGCCAAGCCAAGAGTTAACATGTGAGACTCAGAGCACAGGTGCACATGCTGATAAAGGAGATTTTTCCCCTCAAATAGAGACAGGTCTTGTCAGGCACCTGCTCTCCTCCATCCCAGGAGCAGGGGCTGGGGCACATCTCACAGAACAGGCACCAGGTGGGAGAAGCTCCACACATCATTTTTCCTTGTGTCCCAGGCAAACACATATCTTGAGGCAAACATTTTGGATTCCATGTTTTTCCTCCTTGAATATTATTGCCATCATGCTGAAATATCAAAAATCAGTGCATTATAAAAACATATTTGCCTTCTTACTATATGAGTTCCATGAGAATATGTTTGGGTTGGTAAAACAAACCCAGTTTTCAAGTAGAGTTGCAGTTCCAGCAGACAGTCTGCTCCCCTGCATTGCCAGCATCTGTAGGACCAAAGCCCCTGGGAGCAGAAAGGCTTTCCTTCCTTCCACAATAGCCATCTGATTTAATTTGCCCTCAAACACGCCAATCTGCAGAGTTTTGATATCCCTGGTTTTATTCAACCTACAAAGAATACTTCCTTTCTTTTTATAATGTGAAATTCACCTTAAACAGAAATAAAAAGCTTCATATACAAACCTATCCTTTGTGCTTTCAAGAGATTGAGAGGAGATAGCTCATGTAGCATTGCAATACTCTGCAGTCTTAGTTAAATGTTTGATTATGTATCAGTTGTGGCAATAGCAGACTACTCAAAACTTGGGAGAAACACATTTTGTACTTTAAACCTGGTTGGCAGATAGCATGGCTGAAAGAGCACAGGATCATCATCAAGATACTTACTGTTCATCAAGTCAAGACAAGTGGGTGCTCTGCTGTAGTTTTAACTTCAAAGCAGAGAAGTTTCAAAAGTTGCTACAAGAACAAGAAATGGACATTAAAGTCTTCTCAGATTTGTACATACTTACCTCCTGCCATCTCACGGACACACACACACACAAAAAATAAAACCCCCAAACCTCTCCATTACTCCATCCCATGGCTGGGGCAAGGGCAGGAGGACCAGAAGGGGAAGAACCCTGCTGCTTCCTGCCACAGGCAGCACATAACAGAGCTACATCCCCTATTTAAATGCCAAACCTGAACAGAGATTACAAGAGCTCAGGTCAGGCAGACCCTGGCCTTGCCAGTGAGGCAGAGCTGCTCTTAATCCCCAACAAATTCAAAGCTAGACAAAATTAACCTGCATTATTTCACAGCATATGCCAATGTCTCCCTTTTTTTGAGGGGAGAGGGTTGGGGAGGAGGGTTTTGGAAGATGAGGGTATGAATAATCTGATGCTTTAAATGCATGTTGATAAACACCTAGAGACAGCAGTTCCCAGAACAGAAGGTTCATGCCAACAAACGAGGTGAAGTGGGTGCATCCAATGTCAACTTGTGCACTTGCCAGTCCCCTGCTGCACTGCACACTGAGCCCCCACCTGTTCCACAGGGCTTGACCTTGCAGGTGTTACTCCCAGTAAAGTCTGGAAAAAAGCCCATTGTAGGCTGTGGCAACTCCCAACCTGACCTTCAGGTTCCTGACACTTCTCCCCAAGAGGGGAGGCTGCTGTAAAGCTCGGACACGGGCAGTGACGTCTGACCTCGCAGCCTGGCCCAAGGAAGTGTTCCATCCACCTGGATTCAGGCTGCTGCTGTCCTGTGTGGGCAGGAGATAGCACCCAGGAGTAGAGAGAACCCTGAGCCAGGCCATGAGGGCTGGCTCTTGCCTCCACCTTGTGCAAGCAGGGATGTAATAAACCCCTCGTGTTCTAATTCCTGAGAACCAAGAGGAGATGCTGACCCAAGACCTAGAAATAGACAGAACCAGAGAGAGACCATTCCCCTGCTTTAGGGCAGACAAGCTATGCAGAACTATTTCTATGAACTATTTATACCAGTAACTATTTCTGTAGGTACCTACTGCATTTACAAGAGCTGAGCATCTGGCTGACTCAGTGGGGACTGCCATGCCTCCATCCTTTCTGCTCACCAGCACTGTTCCTCCCCAGCCCACAACTGCAGCCTCAGCTCACTCATTTAGGGCTATTTCTTTCCATACACCCACAGCTACCCCCAACTTCCAATTTTATAGTAGCAGTAATGCAAAATTAGCACTGGATTCACTTCTGTTGTTGAGTTTCTCTGATGTCCCCAGCTTTCAGACCAAGGTGAGGGTTTGATGCATTGTTATGACAAACCTTTCAGGAGGAGAAGATAATCATGCACCACCTGGGTTACTGCAAATTCAATTTACTTTGCAGCATGCTTTATGCTGGTCTGAAGCTATTAAAGAGAGACAGTTTCCAGTTGAGGAGTGTGCAGCACTGCACAGCTAAATTGCTTTCTCAGGGTTGCCCAGTGCTGTCTCTCCCACATCACCCTGGTGCTGTTCACCCCTGTCCCCACCTCTTGGGGTAACACATCTGGGCTCAGAGACAGCCTGCAGAACACAATATTTGGTATCAGCTTATCTTTGTTGCACAAACATCAGCCCAAACACACCAAACCTTCTCTCACCTAGCCAGGCAGAACCATCCCTTTGCTTCCCCCCACCAGATGGGGCCTGGATCAGAAGTTAGAAGAATAGGATCCACAAGCAAAGAAATAGGGAGAAAACTCCCTCTTGGAGGTGGTTGGTTTTTTCTTTCTTCTAATAGGGACAACTATCTTCCTTAAAATTACCTGCACTCTTTCTAAGTTTTTTTTCAGCTTGTGGCAACCAATGCAGATCTTTTTCAAGCTACCCTAGAATGGCAGCACCAGACAGACACAGTATCCATGTGTTGCAATAAACAACCAGAAACAGGTTCTTGTAAAACGTGAGATAAAAGGTGAGAAAATAAGAAAATAGCTCTCAAGGTAAGTCCCCCTTGCTGGGATGTGACTGCATTCCTACCTGCGGAGCTGCAAAGCCATGGTGTCCACACTGAGCAGACTGCTTTCCATCAGAATGAAGGAGGCTGACCTTTCAAAAAAGAAAGAGTTATACAAATGAACAGGATTACCACCTGGATCAGAGATCAAATTTGGAGAGGCCTGTTGTCTGAACAAGTTTCATTCTCAGATCCTGGTTTCCCACAGAGCCCAGAAAACACATGCAACACCTGCATTCACCATAGTTAAATATTTTATCTTAAACTGAAAGTTAAAAGAGTTTACCATATCTCTAATATTACTACAGGACATTTTCTTGAACAGTTAAATGCAATCCCCATTTTTAAGAGGCCAGTTAAAAAGTAAGAAATGGAATTGTTGGGTTTTTTTGGTGAAACAACTGAAAGGGACTAAGATCTGAAAATGAACAGCAAAAGGCCTAGCTGAAGCATGCCTGGTGATTTAGGAATTAAGCCTAGAGACTACCCTTCAGGAGGATTAGTTTCCCTCATCCACCCCCATTTGGTTTTCTACATTTAAGGACAAAGCACCAAAATGTGTCTTGGCAAACCCTTCAATAACCAGCAAGTGTTACATCCCCTTCGTCTAGGACATGCAATTCTCTGAGAAATTAAAACCTCTCTGAACTGGCACCAGCAAATGTGTTCAGCTCACATTTACACTTGTTTTGTTAGCACAGAACTTACAACCATTCATTGCAAGGAAAAAAAGCCAGCAGCACCAAAGAACTTGCTTACCATTGATTACCATCGGCATTTTTATTACATTAAAGCTTTAACATTTATCAGAATACTAGGTCAGGGAAGAGAAAAAGGCAGAATAACTTAAAAAAATAATAAAAAGCAGCCTTGTTGGGAACTATTGTTTAAAAAAAAACCAAAAAACCAAACAACAGAGTAGGAGCTTCCTGAAATATTAAGTGTTGTAGCATTTATCTGCAGCAGGACATGATGAACCCTGGTAGCCTCACAGAAGTTTTCAGTATTATTGAACAGTCCTTCCAAGCAAACACTGAAAAACATGCAAAAAACAAGCAACCATTTCTGTGTTCCCCACTTCTCCAGAACCATGAGTTTCCAGAAAATGTCCTACTAGGACTTCTGAGATTCTCAGACACTGCAAAGGTCAAGGACCTTCCTGTAAAAAGGCACATACCTCTCCAGAATTTAACTCTGCACACAATGATCTGTCAAATACTATGCCAAAACTCCAATGTTTAAATGATTATTTAAGAAAAGGTAGACTTTCCCTGCTAATCACCTCTCAGCAACCATCACCTAAGGGTAACAATCCAGACAACCTGATTCAAGAATTTCCCAGTAAGCTGATCATTATAGAGTGTTATGGAAGGCTTCCCCATATACTTGTCATGTTTATTATCCCCTCCCTAGCCTCCTGTACCTGGCTAGAGGAAATCCAAGTAGCCCAACATGACAGTTTTACCTCAGTATCCAAGTAAAGAAGTTCCAATGGGTAAGCCACTAGTGGTAAATAAATAAAGCAATAGTTACTACACTATTCATCCCCAACTCCCACACTTATTAATAGTCACAGTCTGAAAAAATCTTAACTGGTCATAGTTAAAAGAAATATAGAAATATACATAAAACCAGCTGTCTTAGACAGCATTTTTATTAAAAATGAATACACAGAGACATAGCAGCTTTTACAATTAAAAGTTTTTTAAAAGACATCAAGTTGTAAGCCAACCATTCAAAAAAGAGGCTTTGAAATGTTGTCTTCCACAGCACTTTTTGCCCATTTGTCAACAAGGGAGAGAAATTTGCAGATTCCCCAAAGGACAAACAGGCACAGTAACTAATTTAAACTTCAAGCCCTTTTTCTGAACAGTTGATCAAGCATCACCCTCCGTAGCAGCATCTGGAGCACACTTCGGTGTTCTTTCAAGTGGCTGGTGTACTTGATCCATTTCTTTAAAATATTTTAACATTCAATAAAACTATTTCAAATAGAAAAAGCTTCTGTCACATGAAAGTAAGGTTTCCTTTTCAGATTCCATGAAAGCTTATGAACTTCACTGGCAGCATTTCTGTAATGGAGCAGGAGCTAAAACCAGCAGAACAGGCACTTCAGCAAAACTGTCTCTCAACAGTTTCTAAAGTCATAGTGATTGCAGTCCAGAAGACAGTTTCTTACTGCTCTGTGGTGGTGTAAGGACACCAGTGGGGAAAGGTGAAGTCCTATTTTGCTCAGCCAATATGGCTTGTTTTGCTTGAGCTCTGTCCTGAAAGCACATGAAGAAGAAATCTTTATTTTAGTGTGTCTATGCTACAGAAAAATATAATTCAGTGGTTTATACTTGACAAATTGCTAATCTGGAAATGCATCTCCATATCTAACCCTTCTAATAGTAACTGATAAATCATGTAGTACACAACAGGTACTTGTAGTTATCTTGCAGCACAACTCAGTATTAATTTTGGAATCTGATAATTAGCATTAGGTATTCATAAAATAGAAACACTCTTGTACCTTCAAGAAAGCAAAATTCAGAAACAACTAAATGGGAAGAACTTTAACTTCTACCCACAATTCAGTAACTTGAATAGAAAAAATAACCCAAATAGTTTAAACCACAGTTTGTTGAACAAGATTTTGATCCTCTGCAAGTTTTTCCCACTAAAAACCCCTCTTGCTCCACTGCTTGTCAATGATCATTTATAAAAAGATCACTCTCAAGTGATCAGTCTTTATTTTTCTCTTCATCAGACAAGACTAGTACTTCCTAGAGAGAAGGGTCTAACACATGGTATTTGAAGCATCCCAAAGGGTACAAAAATGCTTCTGATTTCTAGGGTAATTATATGCTGTTTGAGATGAGAGGCTGAAGGCACAATCACCTTTTCAAACTAAATACTGAACAAGTCAGTCCCATGACAAGTCTTTGTCTCAAGAATTTTGGATCTGGAGTACAACCTTATGCCTTTTATCATCTAAATACACTCAGTCTCAATCTGTTGATGCTTCACTTAAGTTTACTGTATATTCTAACCAAAGAAACAAGACTTCAGAGATTTTACAGACAGGTTTTTGTCTTCATTCTGCTCATACATACCAGCAAATCAAAGCTGTTTATGTGTGTCTGTATATTGTGCAAATCTTCAGGAGCTATCCCGCTAAAGTGTTTGAGTTTGGAGCTTCCTACTTCCCTTAGAGCCATGGCAAATGGGACCATCCATTTCACACACTCCTCTATCTCACAGAATTCATAACCTGGAACACAAGACACATGCTGATCTGCCTCAATGAAGGCATAACATCAACACACAAGATTTAAGTTTATAAATGCCAATACCTGAAACTTTCTGCATCAACTCAGATGAAGAAAAGTGATACAAAGCAGAAGCTGCAAGTATTCCATAGGTATATTCCAAGCAGCCAATATCCAGCACACAGAGATCCAAGAGCTACAAGACAGTAGATGTTTAGAAAGTCTGACATAAGACCACTTTTCCAGGTGAAACAGCATTTGAAGGAAATCAGTCTTACCTCTGTTATTTGTACAAATATCTGCTGTGGATATTGTGGCAGCATTACCTCATAAAGCTCATTTAAATATGCAACTTGCAGGTAAATGTTTAGCCATGATACAACTGTCAGTGGATTTAAGTTCCAATTAAGAGCCTGAAAGAATAGACATACACAAGACTTCAGTGTCAACTTAAGTTCCTAACTTAAACCATGCAAGATGTTTTAAGAATCAGAAGCTCTAATCCCAGTTGGTTAAGGCATCTTTGAAACATGCAAATCAAATATTCTCCTGTAGCTCTTCCTGCTGATACAGTCAGGGAACAAATAATTTTGTTAATACACACATACTGGTGGATGCTTCAGATCACTTGGTACCTAGAGAAAATACTGCCTTTTAATTAGTAAGAGAAATTGTGCCTTTTAGCAGCATCTAAGATTAACTGAGGAGCTCTGCTTTTAGTCTGATTATGCTACACACTTCTAAAATCTAATTCTGCTTTTAAATATTACCTTCATAATGATCAATTCCATACTGATGATTTCATCTTCTGTACAGGCTCCATCTGTAACATATGCAAACTGGTGCAACTTTGGTGGATAAATTTCCTGAAAGACAGGAGACCAAGTATTTAATTTGTGGAATAGGTTGCAACTAGTTTCATGTGTTACTTTAACAAAAAAATAAAAGAAATAAAAAGAACAACCACTGCTCCAGCCTGTCAAAACAGAATGAGGAGAGGGGAAAAAGGAACCACTCTCCCTTTCTGAATCCTGGTGTTCTCTGCCTTTAATAGACACAGATTTCTTGTTCATCATAGCCTTCAACGTTCACTATGGATGGATCACTACTAACCTACACTGTTTGACTACAGCACCACGCTGACTGTACAACAACTGACAAAGATTTTTTTAAACACCCTAAAGAAAAGGCCTTCTATTTCTTGCTTAAGAACAGATTGAAGAGCAGCTCTCTTAAATGACTAAGAACTTAAAAAGCACTGTGTATTTTAGTCATTCAAATTGTTCCACTAAGTAATAGCTCAGACTATCAGGAAGTAGGTACTCTATTGCAATGAAATTGCAACAAGTGGTCTCTGTATACAGCAGCCAGCCAAAAATTCATTCAGCAACTGCAATTAAACCTTTAGATTTATTCTAACACTGAATTCTCTAGTGAGAAAACTGGCTAACATCAGTGTAATTTCAGCCACTTCTAAAAAAAAGAATGTGGAAAAGGAAAAAAAGGATCCTTATTCTGTCTCCCACCTGAAAAAAATCATAGCAACTAACTTCATAAAGCTTTTCACAATGTGTCCAGCATACAATAAGTGTACAGTGTATCCATTCACATTTTCATGTGTAAGTAAAGGTGCAGATACTTACCTCAAGCTTTGCTGCTATGAATAAAGAAGTGACACCAACAAGCTGCAATAGTGTTTTTACAACATCCTGTTGTGTTGCCATAAACCGATCAAAGAAATCTTGTGCTAAATAAAAAGTTTCTCTATGAAGTTTGTAGGCTTCACAAACCTGGGGAGAGAACAGAGACTACAAAGGTCAAGAGAGGTGTTAAAGAGTCCAAACTAGATGCTACATATGTATTAAAAAAAAGTGTAAGATAGACACAAATTTTATATTGGGTTTCTACTTCACTGCTATTGTGAAGTAACATTAACTAAGAGCAAGAGGTAAACAGTTTCCTTTAACACAAGATGACTGTCATTATAATAACTCCCAAGAAAAAAAACAGATCAGAGTGAAAACCCTTTTAGGGCATGCCAGCACATGTTCCAACAATGTCAGAATATCAGTTCCTCATTTTTTGCAAAGATGCAGCATTCCAACACCTCAAAAGAGAAAATTCTTACAAGTACTTTAAAACTAAGAACAGAGATTATGCTACCAAGTCACCCAAACAGCAAAAAAGACTCAGACACAAGAGGAGTTGTAGCACATTCTGCATGACAAAAACAGGTAAAACGGCTGTGAGATGGATCTGATCTCTAAGCTGCACATCTTCCTTCTTACAGTCACTTTCGTAATTATTTGTTCAGCCTTTGTCTGCAGTATGACCTTAAAAAGGTTACCCTGTGCTAGGGTGATTATTATCCACTACCAATATAAATGAATAGCAGAATATATTGTCAGTTTGCAAATCATCACCTCAATACACCATATATTCTTTAAGTTCGGTGCCATTCATTGACAAAATTTAAGATGAAGACAAGTATCTGGAGCTGAATGTGCTCCTGAAGTGCACTCATGACAGTTATTAGTGCACTTCAACAAAAGCACACTTGAAACACTCACAAGCACAGAAAAGCTTACCTCCATTAGCCAGTCTAGAAGGATGGTTCTCATTTTAGGCTGCAGCTGAGGGTGCCTTTGCATGTAGAATTTATCCCTCACGTAAGTCTCTTCTTTGTTGATCATGTTCTTCCATACGTCATCCCTGTTTGCCCAGCTAGGAGAGACCAACGTTTAGTGTTGGATGATGAGACAAGAGGAAGGCAGAGCAGCAGCAGCCCAGCACACTCACCCTAGAGCTGGCAGCGGGGTAGCTCTGGTGGGAACAACGCTCAGCTGGACAAAGCGCGAGTAATCAACACCAACGGGATCGTCGTCTTTATCCGGAGTGGGGAGCAGCATGTGGGCGTTCTCGTGCATGGTGTTCCAGGACATCTGCTAAATGCAACAGGAGATTTTACACTGGGCACTTCTCAGTAATCATTTTAGTTGTAGATAGAAAATACTCATAACTTTTGTCACAATTTCTTGCCAATGTCTTATCTCTTTAAACTGCACAGAATCATAGAGGCTGTCAACCTTCCTGCTCGCAGGAGCACCAAGAACCAAGTGCCCAGGACCATGTCCAGAAGGCTTTTGAGTATCTCCAAGGATGGAGACTCCACAACTACTTTGGGCAACTTGTGCCATGCTTAGCTACCCTCACGGTAAAAAGTGTTGCACAATATTCAGAGGGAACCTCTTGTGCTTCAGTTTGTGTCCATCTCCTCTTGTCCCATCACACAAAAAAGAGTTTCGGTCCATCTTCTTTACATTTTCCCTTCAAATATTCATAAACAATTAACACAAATCTCCACAGACCTCCTTTTCTCCAGGCTAAACAGCCCCAGCTTCCTCAGCCTTTCACTATAGGAAAGATGCTCTGGTTCCTGAATTATCTTAATGGACTTTTTCTGGACTCTTTCTTGTATGCTCAAGTCTCTTTTTTTTATTGGGGAGTCCAGAACTGGACACAACACTACAGATGTGGCCTCACCTGTGCTGAGTAGGTATTGCTTATCTGCACAGTAGAGAAGTTTGGAACTACAGCTGACAAACATTCACCCTGTTCTCCTTTTGAAGGACCACAATTGTTTCATGGAAGGATACTGAAGTGAGAATCTCCTATTCTCATGCTGCATTTTGTTTTTACCAGAGATATACTTGCCCTCGGCTACAGAACAAGATGGAACTCAAAGACCCAAACATGAGGCCAGTATTTCTGGTAAGGAATATGTAGATAACATGCCTGAAGCCATGCTTTTATGCAGAGCATTTCAGACAATGAACACAGCAAAATATTTTGTAGAATTTTGTACTCATTCATTTAGCAGAGTTAAGATAAAAACCCAAAGCGTATATGACCCAATTTTCAGAATACAGCAAGCACATGTTAAGTAACTGCTACTAAACCATCAAGCTGATAATTTCATATGCAGAAATCTGCCATGCTCTGCAAAAATCAGATATCCAAAACTTCACCTGTCATGTCCCTTCAACGTTTATTTGGACCAGAACTGAAGTCTAGGTTTACTCTTTCACCACCTAACTGTTAAACAGTATCTTGTACACTTCACACAGTTCCCCAGGAAAATACTACTTTTTTTTTGCAGTAGAATACAAAGCCAGCACTGTGTCATTGTGCCTAAGCAAATTAAAATTTGGCATTTCTGCTTAACACTGAAGTCAGCCATCTTGCTTCAAATTTATCAGTTCTGCACCACTAAAGGGACAGAACTCCCTAATAAGATTTCTAATGTGCTAAAAAAAAAAACTAAAAATGAATTCAGAAGAATCATTAGGTGCTATCACATAAAACACTATGTGAAACTTTGCCTCTTGCAAAAAAGTTTCCACAGCTGATTTTTGCCATCTTTCTTACATATGACATCACTTTGCAGCAAAATGGCTCCCTCCTGCACCAGTTTCAGAAACAGAAACCACAGAGTTGATGAAACTAAAAAACCACATTTCACAGTTCTATCACAGCTAAGACTGCTTTGCACTTTGACTTACTGACACACAGATCAGTCTTTTTTCTTCTTGGGAGTTCTACATGCAAATACAGTGTAGCTACATACCCAGCCATGGCAGGATTTAATTTGGGTGGGCAGAAGGCAAAAAGAGGGAATAGTACCTTGATCTTTAAAATTACAGACTCCTTACAAATTGAAAGTTTGAATGAAAATGTCACATTGGCATTGCTTGAAGTTAATTTTTGTCCTCCCTCAAAACTAGACTTTAGTCACACTTTGTTCTCCAAACTGCACAACAAGCCCAGCTGCCAACAGCCTTTGGAGAAGTGCTGTCTTATCAGTTAATCAGCAAACAGAAAAACAGTAGATTATATAATATCTATTTAAAGGTGCCTACTACCCCAGCAGCTTCTGAAGGACCAAAGACTTGCTAACAAAGTTCTCAAAAAAAGCAGACACCTCACACACCACATGCAACAATTACTAAAGATATTTCACCACCCTAAATTTTCTATAAGGAAATAGCAGTCAAACCTCAAGAACCTCTTTGGTGTTTTGAGAAGATGGGAAAACAAAGTTTTTGTAATACATAATGTCACTTAACAAGACAACTGGGGAAAAGATGTGAGCAACACCAGAAGTGTATAGCTTAGCTAGAGACAAAAAAGGAAACTAATGTGCAGGGCCTCAAAAGAAAGAAGCTTATTGGGGAGGGAGACCAGAATTAGTGTAGGTGAGGGAGCACCATAGTTCTGGCACAGATTTTGGTTGAGGGAATGAACATATCCATCAGGCTCTTGAGTCTTTAAAGCAGATTTAGCAAGACACTCAATCAAAAGTAAGAAACACTATCAAGAAACTGCATTACCTCACACTGTAGCTGTAAGGAAATAGGAGACACCACTGAAAAAAGAAACAGTTTAAGGTGGGGAGGGTATAAGGAAACCATGAAGAACTTCCTTTGGGTTTGCACAGAGCCAATCTGAAAGTGGAGACCTGGCAGAAAGCAACAGATGTTACCCAGAATCTGTGCAGCCTAACAGAGGAAATATGACAGTCCTGGGCTTACTTCTAGGACAAACAGGAGCTGAACCAGCGTCCAAGCAAAAAATCAGTGAGAACTGCCTCTTCAAATCTATATGGAGCCCAGCCAGAAAGCTTGGTGACACCCACAGTAATATTCCAGATACAGGAACAACTAACCAGATGTAGATTTCTATCTCAGATCTTAGGATGAGACACAGGCTGGAGAAACTGAATTAAGCACATCAGAAGGCTCATTAGGAGCAGGGGTACCAGGAGGGCAGAAGGTGGGTGATAAGTCCATTAGAGAGCATCTAAACCCATACAGCTCCAGAGAGAAAACACAGGGGTTCAGAGGGGGGGAGCTTTTTAAAGCTGAAACATTACCAGGCCTCAGTTTTCTGCAGCATGTCACCATTCACTGATACACCAAATATTCATAGAAATTCATCTTTTTGAACAACCTTCAGAATATAGACCAGACACAGAACAGAGAAGGTAGTGACTGACCACTGGAGTTGTTGGTTACAGGCCAGGCAGGGCCTTCAGTGAAGACGAAACACCTGAAGGTACAAACTACTAAGACACCTGTGTACCTCAGTGTGAGCTACAACGAGCTTCCACACACCTAGGGCAAGGAGGGCAGCAGGAGAAGAAAAGAATGACACAGAACTTCATTCAAACAGCAGCATCAGAGGATTTCCAGCACAGAAATCAATGGCAGAGGAACAACCCTGTTTGTCTCACCCTAAAAGCAGCACCTTGTATCAGAGACACCAGTATCAATCTCAAGACAACAGCCTTAGTTTGCCCATCAGAAACAGTAAGACCTATAATTCCAGCCATTTTTCACTCACTGGATGCATTATTTTGAAATATTGAATTTTTCTTTGCCATCAGAGAGGAATCCCAGATTTAATAAATAGGAAAGAAAAGAGCAACTCACATTATTAAATTGTTCCAGTCCTCTTGGGATAGCACAGGAATTTCTACCTCTTAAGTAAGAGTCTAAATGTTGTCCTGACCCAGATTAGGGCCAAGTCAGGTTCTCAACCTGGGTATAGTTTACACCTTTTTTGTGGGCTTTCTTTTGTTTGTTGTTTTTTTTTTTATTGCATCTTCAAAAATTCATCTAGATTAGTCAAAAACTTTTTCAAAGATATTTTCAAAACACTTAGGTGGAACACTTTGACAATACTAAAATCAGATTCTGGAAAACATCTAGTGAGGAACAGATCAAAACTACTTCCTGGGAATTTACTCCACCTTTACACATGAAAACATTAGCTAGTTTCATCTAAAGAAGCTAACCTGTAGATTCAATTCTCCACTTTATATGGAGATGACCATGCAATTTGTATCACAATGGCACAGATTATTCTCATCTAGTTAGATGAATTTTGTTTTACACGGAGCCTTGGAAGTGTATTCATCCACAGAAAGCAGCCAGAATTAGTATGAGAATGGCTAGCAGAATTATAGCAGTGCCAGTTCTCCAAAATCAAACACAGAATTTATGCAATATTCTGCTGTCACAGACCTGATGATATAGCCACCCCTTCATCACATAAAGGGTAACAGCATCCTAATTAAGAACTGGGGCCTTATGTTCTACAGAAACAAACTAATGAATTGACTATGAAGATGTCATAAAGTGGGACATGACTCTGATATTTTGCCTTGTGGATAAACTAGTGTCAGTAAACAATTTATTTAATGTAGAAGTCATGTGGTATAGGCTGCAGTGGATTTATAGCTGCTTGCATTTTAGAATTGCTGTGTCTCCACAGAATAACTGTCGCCCTGGCTATCATTCCAGCCTGCTATACTGCTGCTGGAACCGTAAACATATTCTCATTAGTGGTCCATGGCAATTTATATCAGAGAATAGCTTGTGTCACGCCATAGACTGAAGAGCTGCTGCTGTGCAGCCAAATGTTAGCTTTTTTAACCAGATCTGGAACAATCTGGCTACTTTGTCACAACAAAAATGCCTTCTCTATGTAGGCAAAGATACCATAGGCACAGTATTATTTATTGTTCACAGAACAAAAGGGTCAAATTCCACCAGCATCCTATGATTAACTTGAAAAATGCCCAAGTAAAGATTTTGATGCCTACTGCCTAAATAATCTAAGTTTCAGTTTACCTATCATTCCTGAAGTAACACTGAATGGATACCAGGCCAAGACCACAAACAAGAAGACAAAATGGGAAGTCTCTATCTGCTTTCAAAGTTGAAGGTCAACATATGCAAAAGATATTTCAAGTTTCCTTCCACTGTGTGTCTGGAAGACTGTAAAACTGGGTCCCTGTTGAGATTTTCTAGTAACATCTTATTATTATGCAATAAAGATGCCCAAGAAGACCTTGTTCAGTTTAAACAGAATAAATCTTCTGGTGAAGGAGAAAGCAGCAGTGAAGGACAGGCAGCTCTTCCTTGTCAGAAGTGAGAAATTAGTTTAATATACTGTGCAAAAGAAAGACAGAAGGGAAGGAGAGATCCCCTCATTAAATGCTCACCATTTGAGCCCTGCTTAATATGTTGACTGATAACTAGTGTACGCAGTTGCAACAAGCAGAGGCCATTCCAAACAATGATGCCCATCTGTTATGGTAGCACTTCAGTCTTAGAACTTCCAGCTGCCACTTCGGGTTAGATGTGCCACATTATGCACAGCCTCACCTACCAAATGAGGACAGGCTGCACACCCTGACCGTGACTTCTGCAACTTCAGCATCACCCTGCGTGTGCAGTGACAGGCTGAAGGCTTAGTGACAGTGACTGAGCAGCCGTGTGTGTGTTCAGGGGAAAAAAGGGAGCGGAACAGAGCTATTCCAGAACTCTGCTCTATTTAGAGGGGCAACTCAAGGTACAAAACCATCGTGCTTTCAATACCTCACACCAACACAGCTTCCACAGAGATACCAAAAGCATTTCCTTTCTCAAGAATATGAAAAGCACACAAAGGGAACTAGAGGACACCACTAAAACTAGTTTTGACTTTGAAAGTCAGCTCATTCTAAATGCTTTGCTAAGAAAGCTGACAACAGTCACTATCAACCTCCACCGCAGAACTGAATTTCACAGGTAGAGTGACTTTACAGAAATTATTCCTTCCTTCTGCAGAGAAACAAAGCCTATTTTACTATGCCATTAGCATCTAGCATACACTTCCAAGCTCTAATCAGGAACCCCTTACCTAGTCTGTCTGGTAATTACCCTTGTGAATGGAAATGGAGCCGATGCTGGAAGAACAGGGGAAGCTTTCCTCTCTCCCAGATAATAAAGTAGTGACATGACTGCAAAGAGAAGCACCTCAAGAGATGATTCTACCTGCATGCTGAAGTGTCTCCTGCTTTGGCCAGCAGGCTACAGAAGCACATGTACAAGGTACGTGAACACATGACTGTACTTTTGCAACTCTCTACAGAAGTCAATGCAGGATAGGTCTAAAGGCCTGCCAGGTGCACCCTTGCAACCCCAGGACAGCTGAATATACTTCAGCATTAACACAAATGTTTCAGACCAACCCAGGCCTTGCCTCTTGCAAAGGCTCCAAAGCTACATATGTGAACTGAATTGTTTTGCACACTCCATCACCAAGCAGGGCCAACAGCCCCCCTCGCCCACTGCTATGCAGCATGTGGCAGCAGCAGACCTGTTTCACCCTGCTCACATTAATAATGAGGTAGTGCAAAACAAGAGCAGGGTTAAGTAAGATTACAAGATCTACATAGAAAGCCAAATCAATTACCTGTTTTTCACACTGCTTTTTCCTAGTCAGCTCCATTTTGGCAATTTCTTCATCAGGATCCTGTAAGAACTACAAAAAGCGACATGTAATTTCCGGCAGACAAACGGCGGGACGAGCAGCTGTTGGCCGCTGTGACACGCGCCGGGTCCCTCAGGGCCACAGCCCCGCAGCCCCTGGCCCACGGGCCCCGGCCACCGCGTGGGGCCCAGTCCCCCAACAAAAGGAGAAGGCGGCGAGGCCGCGGGGCCAGGCCGGCGGCGGGGCGGGCGCTGCTGCGGGCACCGGGCCGGGCCCGCACTCACCGTGGCCACATCAGCTTTCCTCTTGCGGGCTCGCATGGCGCACTCCGCACCCGCGTCGCCCTCGGCGGGTCCCTTCTCCTCCGCGCAGTCGCTGCCGAGAGAGGGGAAGCTGAGCAAGAAGCGCCGGCCGCGGGAACCTCCCGGGGTGCCCGGCGGGGCGCTCGGCCTGCAGGGCCCGGCACACTCACCGCTGCCGCCGCATGCTGCCCGCCGGGGCCGGCCGAGCC
>VZTJ01003885.1:24448-64599 GCA_013397795.1 Orthonyx spaldingii | reverse complement strand
TGAGGGGCTGCGGGTCCTGTCCCGGACTCGGTCCCGGCTCTGGTCCCCGGCCCGGACTCAGTCCCGGCCCGCGGCGGGAGGCGGGGCCGCCACCATGGCCTGCCCGGCCCTGCGCCGCTCACGCCCTCCTTCCCTCCCCGCAGGACATGCGGCGGCCCGGGCTGTTCGGGCGGCTGAGGGCGGCGGTGGTCGGGATGGTGCACGTGGCAGCGCTGCCAGGTAAGCGGCGGGCGGGCGGCACGGCCGGCGGGACCCCGATGCGGACCAGGAGCAGGCCTGGGTCGCCGGCGTCACCCCTTAGCCCGGCCGCGGCCCCCCGGGAAGCCTGGTCCTTCACCACAACCGCGGGCCCCTCATGAAGCAACCCAAGTTCGAGCGCTCCCCTTGAGAGGTAAAAAAGGCGGGAAACAGTTCCACATAGGGACCTGGGCTGGGAGAACAAGGGTTTGGGTTTGCCGAGCCCCGTGTTTCAAGAAACAGTGTTTAGGGAATTGCACAAATGGGCGGTGGGATAGGATGGAGGTTGGAGAGAGCTCTTTAGTGTCCATAGAGGTGCTGGGAAGCTCAGGCAGGGTCTGTTCCAGCCTGGCTGCCTCGTCGACCTTTCCATGGGCTCAGGGTGAGCAGAGCTGATCCTCCCTTTGGCAGGCTGATGCCCAGGGCTCAGAGTGCCCCCCGTTTTCCCAGAAGCAGCCCCCAGGCAGTACAGCCAGCTCTCCCCATGCTCTGAGATCAGGCCAGCCAACAAAGCTGACAGCGCTCTGCAAGTCCCCGTTTCAGACTCCCACTGCCTGACCCTAGGAGCCCAAATATGAGAAAAGACTTTGATCTTAAGGGAAGCTCATTGAACTCCAGCAAAATACATAAGTGTGTGTTTCTGTCATAAAGATACAATCAACCTTGCAGATTAAGGATGCTTTAACTGGTTTTAAACTCACTGTTGTTTAGCACAGGTATTCTGTGCTGACCTAGAGGTTGGTCTTGCCCATAGGTTGTATTGTCTGGAGCATCACTAATGCAGGATAAATTATAAGTACATGGATAGCAAGCTAAGAGCACACTTAGTGCAACAGGGACTGGGTGTCCTGACCCAGACTCGGGTTATAGCAGACATTCCTCAAGTCTGTGAATTAGACTTAGGAGCTGAATGGTTACAGCAGCTTTGCCAAGTTCAGCTAAATAAAGAGATGTCACTAAGGTGTGTCACAAGGAGATAGATAGATAGAACAGCCTTTGAGTTTGCCCTGTATGTCCCTGTTTCAGAATGTCAGTGCCCATGGATGTCCTACCCAAAGCTGCCACTGTCCATGGGTTTCGTTTGAGCATGCCCTGGAGTAAGCAGCATTATTCTTGCAGGGACACCAAGAAGTTCTCTTCCATTGACCCAGATCATTGATCAAGCTTGTCAAGAGGCAGAAGCTTACAAGGATGCTGGAGTTGTAAGTTTTGGTTTCCTTCTTCCCATGATGGCCATTACACAAAACCACTTCTGCATGGCCAGAATTTCATATTGAGCCCATAATTCATCAAAAGCATCTTAAACTACACCATTAGGGCGATGCTTAAACCCATGTCTTTTATTTCAGCATGGGAAATAGGCCTTCTAGATTACAAAAAAACCTCTAATATAAGTATCCCCTGCACCCATAACAATTGAAAAAGCTTAGATTCAAATTGTACAATTCAAGTTGCATTGGATGAATCAAGTAAATTAAAGGAGTTTAAAACAAAAAAGTGGCCCGAAATATGGGCTGTTGCTGGCATCCAAGGTCTCTGGCTGCAGAATGCTTCATCAATCCAGTCTGACAAGCAACTGTATTTTTAGCTCTGTACAAGACTCTGGTTTCCTGAGGTTGTGGAGGAACGCCATGTGCACAGCTGATACACTGCATGCATACCTCAGGAACCTGGAGGGTGCAGGATCACCCCACAGCTGTGTTTGTAGGAAAACAGCACAGATAATTCAGGTTTTAAAAAAAAAAAGGCTTAGGTCCTTTTCTGCCCTCTCTAAGCCTCTCTCCAGGCCCCTGGCAGCAAACATGCCTGCTTTGCACGTCCAGAAGAGCAGGCCCAAAAGGCCAGTCTCAGCCAGAGGCAAGAAGAGACTGCTGACAGAATTGCTGTTGGACCTAAAGTGGTGTAGTAATCTTCATAGGTCAGTAGATTTTAACAGGGTGTGTGTCCTTTTGAAAGGTCAGATATGTTTTAAACATTTCGCTACAACTTGTCTTGGGGTGTTGATGTGCTTTTTCTTTGACCTGCCCACAGCATTATGAACATTTTCTGGTGGTGTACTAATGTCCAAGGTTTGAAAATGTCTTCAGTGAACAAGCAGTCACTGCTCTGCGCTGCTGTTTCCAAAAAAACTTTATTAACAAGCCGGCTGAAACATTTTTAATCTATAAATTAGAATGATACTTTACAGACAGAACAAAATTGAATACAAGTGCTAAGTTTAAAGAATAGAAGACCAAGGTCAAAATGGAAGACAAGTCATACAAGGTAGGTTATAGGCAGAGCACTTGATTAGGAAAGAATGCTGAGAATAGAATCTTTGAAAGGATAAACAGCTTTGGGGTAAAATGATGTTAGCCTAGTGGGCTTCAGTGCCCGTGAACCAGGTGAACAGGCGTGAGATGTCTACCCAGTTAGAATAGTCTCTAACTGCAAGTTGAACAGAACAAGGAAGTTTTCTTCCTTTCCATGCCTGTTGAAAGAACAGGTGTGCAGTAGCTCTGTGTTCTGTACTGTGCATTTATAGTTTGTTGTTACAGTATCACCATGAGGTATAAGGTGATTCGATCTACATCACAAGAGTGGCAAATACTAGTCTGTGTCTTCCTGTGCCAGAAGAAGTGCTTGTACAAGTAATTTATAACTCATAAAGCCATTGCTCCTCATTCCAGTGCCTGTTTGCCCATTTCCTTACATAATGATCACATATTGAAACCTTCAGCAGCGGGGGGAAGACACCAAATATTCCTGAAGGTGAGGGAAGGTACAGAAACAGTTACTTTCATTGCTGACTTGCACAAAGCTGGAGCAGCTTTGAGACAAGCATTAAAATCAGTACTAACACAAAATTTTAATTTGGCTTTTATACTTTGTCTTTTCAACAGTTGTACTGAATCCTGCAGTTCCAAGTCTAAACTGGTTTACCTTTCCTGCAATGCATTGCAGTCTCTGAACTTGAATATATCTTTAAGCCTACCTGTCAGGTAGACAAAGGAGGTGAATGCAGTCATTTCTCTACACATTTGAACAAATTCAGGGCTTATAATTAGTCTGTTTTCCTGTAGAAGTCAGAAGAACATCAATATGCTTCCACACCAGTCTCCATTCTAAAGGTCTGTAGAGAAGAGTGTTAGAGCAATAAAACAAACAAATCCTTTATTAAGGCCATAAGTCTCAGAGATAATCAGGAGAGCCTCCATAAATATCAATAGGGTTGCTTAACACTTTCTGCAATTCACTTATTTAGTTTTTTGTAGTACTTTAAGAGAAATGCAAGTTTTCATGGTAGATGTTTCAGGAGCTTTCCAGCTTTTACACGGAGATGACCACTCTGCCGAACTACTCAGCTTCTGTAATGGGAATATATTTGGGTTTCTTCAACAGTATTCCAAAGGAACTGTTAAAGTTGTCTGTTTTTCATGTGCAAGAAGAGCTAGAAAAAGGTTTTTTCCCATGGATGTTTGCACTGACAGTGTTCCCAAATGCTGCCTGCAGTAACCCTTAAGAAGTATGTAACCATTTGCTGCTCTTTAGATGTTTACATATTGTCTCAAATTGCTTGAATTTGTGTTAACATTTTAAAATAAAGTATATGGTCTTGCTCACTCCATCTGTGTTGCACTTGGAAGTAAATCCTGGTATATTCAGAGTAAGGTGACTTGTCTGGCACATTCGCAGCTTCTCATAATAAATATGAAAGATTTGTGATATTAGAGCACAGTAATGAAAACAAGTGAGTGCTCAGTTAGGAAGCCATCTGTGCTCAAAATGTATATGCTTTGTACTTGTGTGTTGCTAAACAATGAAATTCCCTAGACAAGATTTTATAAGCAGCAGGCTATGAGGCATTATAATCCCTCCAATTTGTACCTGCTTCTCTTTAAAAAAGAGGCAAAATATATATTGAGGTTAACTTTTGTTCATTCCATTCAGCCTGGCTGACATTTGTTTTGTAGCTAGAAAGTAGAGCACAGGTTCCCACTTGACTGTTAGTTACTGTTCCTAACTGTAGCTACTGGAGTAGCTGACATTAAAAACAGTTACTAGTATATGTTTTACACTGATCTTTTTAAAAAGTAAAAGAGTGTTAAGCCTATTACTCTTATAACTACAGTGATAACTGGAATTCACAACACTTAGAATTTAATAACAGTGGAGATAGGATAAAGTGGTATTTCTGCATAGAAACATGTAGGTAGCTTTCACTTGGATTACAGAGGTTAACAATTGAAATCTGAGCTGTATTACAGGAAAATAAAACAGCACACAGACCTGCCCTCAGCTACCTCCTATGGTATGTGCAGGAGAACACGAGATAGTGGCTTACTTCTATTAAAGCAGTGATCTCCTGCTCTGGAGGTGAGTTTTTAAAGGAATGGCCAAGTGGCTGTGCTTACAAACAGCAATTAAATGTTCTGCAAAGGCACCTGATTTCCTTTATAAGGGGCACATGAGGGGGTGGGGGTAATTGCTGTAATTGTATTGCTCCCCAGGACACTGAGCTCAAGACACTGGTACCGAAGGTACTGAGCCTGTATAGTAACAGGGAGGGTGCAAGCCCTGCTCCCTTTCTGGAGGAAGGAGAAGAGTTAAGCTTGCAGAGGTTTGTACTGGGGGGCACGTGTTTGCAGGTAAAGCCTTTCTGTGGGGAGAAGCACTGGGGCTGAAGTTGCCCTGGGAAAAATAATGTTAGGTATATGCCGAGTTAAAACTTGTGCAATTGTTACATCAGTTGTGGTTTATAGTGTTGTTTCTATTTTTGAGGCCCTTCTGCTGTGATGTGTGTGCAGCGGAAGTGTTCTAAGAGGTTATTTCTCTAAGTGGAATACAGCTAAGGAAATTATTTTTCTATATAGTTAGAGAGCTATTTAAATGACCTATTTTTCAGTAGCTGTGATACAAAGGATGCTTCACGAGTGTAGCACTTGAGAAGTCATTCAGAGTCAAAAGGAAATATATTGTTTGAAAATTAGTTATAATAAGGCTATTACATATAAGCAACACTTAAATTATCTTAGTATTCAATGGAAAAGGAACACAGAAGGTACTTGCAAGAGTTTTATCTCACACTATCTAAATAAATTCTGCCCTAGAGGATATAATGGAGTCTAGGTTTCCATAGACTTCTAAACTATAAGCTTAAGTTCCAAGAACTTTAATTTAGCGTAACTGTTTTCTTTCCCCCATTTTAATTAGCTGTCTGATAGTACTGAAGTCTGTTTCATATACATACCAATTCAGTAAACACAGAAATCTGTGGTGTTATATTTTTATATAAAATGTGAAAGAAAGCTTTGACTTAATGCATCTGTAATTCAGCTTTCTGTATTGCAGAACATATGTTGTTCTTTTTTTAATTAAACAAAGCATAATATGCAAAAGAACAGTCGGGTGGTACCAAAAGAATAACACATTATTAAAGTTCCACCAAAAATATTCACTGTAACTGTGGGCCTTGAGGCCATAGGAAGAGGCAGTTGCTGAAAAGTGAATATAGTAAATTTAAAGCAGGAGAGAGAACTGTTGCAATCCTCCCATATGCTTGCATTTTGAGCTGGAATTCAATCAGTCTTTATGCATAGTACCATTGCTAGGGGTTTTTATAATTTATTAAATGAATTAATTCATTAATGTATCTAATGGACTAGTTTGCTTTATGTAAATCTTGAACTTGACTATCAGTCAAAGTAGTAGCAAGTTGTGAAAAGCTCAGTTTCACTGTGGAATTCTGCCAGCCCATTCTCTTGCCTTTTTTTTTGCTACTAGTGTGGTTCTTCAGGAGCTGAGCATCTGAAGCCCCAGTCCCAGTTGCCTTTCTTCCTGCTGAGGCTGATTCTTGACTGCCTGGAAGCCTGGGGATTGAGTTTTGCAGATCCTGGTTCCTGGCCTTTATGATAAGCTTGGAGTTTCCCTGATACCCAGATTTTGGTGAAGTCTGCCAAGTACAGCATTTCTGAGCCAAGGGCTTCTAGGCTTTTTGGCCTCAAGGAATTTAAAATCAAGGAATTACCTGATTTTGATAGTTCACTGCAGTTTTTTGAATTTGTTTTGTGACAGTATTGTAGTTCTACATTAGTCCTTTTGCCTCATGCAACTACTGACTAACTTTGCATTCTTGCTTAGACTGACCTAATATATTTATGTGTAGAGAGTGCAAAATATCAGCCATGGAATATGTTTGAAGGCTATACTTTTACTGTTGTTACTAATCCTTGAGAAAACTATGTATGATCTGTAGTTTTTGAGAACTTTTTGGTATATCCTATACAATGATTGGAAAAGTACATGGTATCAGGTAATGTGTACATTGTATCAGCAGAGTATTTTATCACTCCATTGTTTGCTAAGAGTATGTCCATGTGGATGGAGAGGTATAATAAATAGGAATATCTTCCTTCTGGTGATTCTGAATATGGAATGGGAGAAATATCCATAGGTAATATTGTGCATTTGGCACAATAGTAGTCAAAAAAATTCCTTTATTTATCCAAAATAACACTTATTTTCTGACATTAATTGAATTGAAAATTGCCCTGATTATCTCCGAATCTTCCGTTATCCAAACACACTCAGTATCCTGTATTCCCCTTGGATAACTGAAGTTTGACTTTACACTATTTTTAATGAGGTATAAGCTTTAACTCATTTGCCTATAGTTCACTTTTTAGGATGGATCAAAGGAACCCAAATTGATGAATGCATAATTAAAATCACATTTATTTCTCTTCATGATTTCCCTGCACATACCATGCTGTTGATGAAGGCACTCTTGTAAGTGGTTGTGTGCATCAAATGCATCAACACAACTTGCCGTAGATAATCCTTCCTTTGAAGGACAACCTTTACACTTGTGTGCCTCCATACACAACAGTATAATGGCAAACTGGCCATGGTTTTAAGCTCCCTTTGGCACAGTGCAATGATATTTTTGTGTGATTATTTCCCCAGGATGGTTTGATAGTGGAGAACATGCACGACGTGCCGTACACGGTGAGCCCGGGCCCGGAGGTCACTGCAGCCATGGCCGTGCTCGCCGCTGCCGTGAGACAGAGCTGTCCCCACATCCCCATGGGTGTCCAGGTGCTGTGTGCTGCAAACCAGCAGGCAATAGCCATAGCTCTGGCTGCAGGTAATCAAAGGGCTCCTCACTTATTGCTGTTGAGGTGTTCACTCTCCACAGACTGCACCTTGTGCTGACATAGGTACCGTGAAAAGTGAGACATGGAAAGCTCGCTGTACCCTGAAAAAGCAGCAATTAGATTTTGAGAAAGATGCCTGTTTGATTAGAATAGATGGGACTTGTGCACTGCTTCAGTTGGAGGCTGCTAAAAATCCCAAGGCTGCCACCACGGCTTTCTAGGTGAAACCTGTCTAAATATAATGATTAGTTTAAATCTACTCATGTCTAAAAGCCACCTTTGGTGTAACTCTTACTTACTTCAGTTATATTATATGTGAGGATCAATTTAACCCATGGTGGTTAAGCATTCTGTTTCAGCATCTAATTATATGTTGTTGCTGCTACTGTTATCCACTAAAACTAAGTTTTCATTGTCTTTTTTTAATGAATGGGTAGAATGAAGCTTTTTATGTAAAGACAAAAATTGAGTGTACAGATAGCCAAAGTACTTAAAATTAAATTGCATTTGGGGAAATTAAATATAAATTAATCTATTGTTATTGCATGAATCCTAGACTTGCTAAGCTTCCTGCTCCTACTGTTTGCTGAAGCAATTTTAGTTTTTCATATGTAACCCTCCATGATGTGAAGATGAAGACCAGCTTACTATGGAAAGCTTGTACTTCCTAAATTCATAAATTGAGGGTTAATGCATGTTTTTGCCCAAATTGATTGTCATTATGGTAAAGATGCACATTTTTGCATGTACAAATTTTATAGAACCAGGCAGAAGATGCTGGTGTTAACTGGAAGCCATACTTCGGGTAAAATCATGTAGACAACCTATCTGCAGTGGCAGTTTTAATTGTGCTGAATATGTTCTAAAAGTTTTAAGTTCTTGTTCAAAGATGTGTTTTGAACTGAGATTTGTTTTGTGAGTTTTAAAATCAGACGTAATTTTCGAAGTATCTAGCCACTTGACAAACTGACAAAACCTAATTTTTATTGCTACATCAGAACCTATATGAAAACCTCAAATAAAAATGGTAGCAGAATCCAGTTTTAGGTTTTAGAGGTTGCTGCATGTGGGACACTTGAGGTACATAGGTCTTTGGAAAAATAGTACACACCCTATTTTTAAAAGCACTGGTCAGACTGTTAGTTATGCATCCTTTGAGGAGCAAAAATCATCACTAAATAAGGGATATAGTCTGGGAGCAATGTATTTCTCTTTGCAATTATTAATGAAGGGGAGAATTCCTGGAGGGCTTGGGTTTTGCTCAGCTCTTCTGTTGTTCTGCACTATTTCCTCTAACTGGAGAACACCAACCAGGAAAGGCCTGTGTTTAATGCATTTCATTGCACTTCTCTAAAAATGATTGTCTCAAGTTCACTGAACAGGAAAGCAAAAAAAAAAAAATCACTTAAAGCAAAACTACAGTAAAGTGGGTACTACTTTGTAGGTAGCAAATCTTTGAATAGTTTTTCTGTAGCAACTTAGTAGTGACTTTAATGTCAATACAATTTTAATAGGTGGCTATTAACAAAGTGAGTCCTGTATGCTTTCACTGCAAAAATAACTTGCTGAAGGTGTTTTAGCTAAAAAACATGTAACATCTTCTGCCTACTATATGGTAATTTCATTTTCCCTGTGGAAATCCCTGTCTTTGGCAGGAATAACTGTTCTGAGGAGAACCACATGGGGAATCTATAGCTGGTCTCTAGGAGAAGGTAATGATTTTATTTTGTCAAGGGTGGGGTGAAATCCACCGGTCTGCAGAGTGACTAGGAGCTCAACTAGCTTGAGCAAGGACTGCAGGGTCCTGTGCCTGGGCAAGCCTGGGTCACTCACATGAATCAGGGCTCAATTTTTAAGTTTATCTTCTCTCATCTCATAAATTTAGAAAAAAAATTGTTCCATTGGAAGGGACTTCTAAGAGTTATCTAGTCCAACTGCCATCTCCACCTGAAGCTGCCCTTTTTCCTTTAAGAATCAAGTTACTGAAATTCCAATTCTGAATTAGTCTTCATGAATGATGATGGCACAGTTGACAGCTGATAAATGAGGCTTTATAGCAGGAGATACCCAGATCTCTCCATGTCTTTTGTAAATACAGCCTTGCTGTCTGAGACCATTCCTTTCCCTCCCCACCAGCAGAGTAGGAGTTCTCTTGCTGTCATCTATGATACTGTTTAGGGTAAGAGAGAATTAGACGGAGTTGTACACTGTGGTTTTTGCTGTCCTTTATAACTGCCACCATATTAATGCAGTGGTGAGGGGAGGCAGCTCAGCTGAGAACTGCAGCAGGGTGCCCATGCCTTGGGAGCTCCCACAGGTGCTGTGGAGCAAGGCAGGGAGTGCTGTGGATCCTGCTGGGAGCACTGCCGGAGACCCTTCTGGGCTGCAGTCTGTGCTGAGCACGGGAGGAGCTGCTGCAGGACAGTGTCCTGAGGAGTAAAGTATTTTTGCAGGCACACTGTGCCTCCAGTGTCAACAGCAAGGTCAGTGCTCCTCTGAAAGTTTTGTTTATTAGTTTTCATTGGAAATTCCCTGTTCTTGTTTTCCGGCCAGACTCCAAAATGTGTTGTTCCCATGTAAGTCAGAAGTGGGACTGCCTATTAACTACTCAACAGCTACTACTTTTCAACTTGCCAAATGTGAAAGTAAGCAGTAGTATCATTCTCACAATTTTATGGGCATAAAAATGAATTCATTAGCAGAATCTGATTATGGCTTCATAAAACAGAAGGGTAATGATATGGTGCCTGCACCTATTACACTTGGTTAAAAATTGTATTTTCATGGCCTCCAAAAACCCAGACAGAGAGTGCAGCCTTGTTAAACTAAGTACAATCCAATGTTTAGCAGAAAGTCGTATATTACTGAACTAAGGAAACACAAACCAAGCATCAACAAACAGTGTGTAAGCAGTGACTTCAAGAAATGAAATTACTCAGTGAATAGGCCTTGTCCTGAGTTAAACCCTGATTGCTGTGAAAGTGTAACATGTCTCTAGGCTCATCCATAGTCTCATGATTAGAGAAACAATTATTCTTACTTAACTCTGAATTGTACTTTAAGCTTGGGTGATTTAAATAGAAGCTATAGCTTCTGTTCCTGGATGTAGGAATCTCAGTGTCGCTATTTGCAGTGTGTTTATCACCAGGTGTCTACAAGCACCTGCAGTGGTACTTGTGCCACAGTCTTGTCTTTGGATCCTGAGAATACTCCATGCTTTGCACCCGCTAATCTCAAGGCACAGGACAGCTTGCATTTGATTTGGCATCCATCTGTGATGTTTCTTGTTAGCTGGAGTCTGTGTTGCTAAGCAATACAGGCTCTTCTCTATCAGGCGTAAGCTTCTGTTTCTGCAACTTCAGGGCTTTTGGAATGAAACTGGAATTTTAAAATAAACAGACACCTTGTCATTTGGTAAATAAATTTTCAAGATCATTTGTGTTTACAGTTGGAATGTGCTAAGGTGATGCCTCTGTTGCCTAATCAGTTCTCTGGTGGGTGGGATTGCATTCCTGATGACAGTTTCCACATGCATTGCTTTCCTTTGTATGATGTCAGCTCTAATTAAATGTGCATCTGACTCCAAAGCTGGAGCAGTAGCAGAGCTTCGGAAGGGCTCGGAAGACACCTCCAAAGCAAACTGGAAGAACAGCAAAACTGCACAAGACGAGTGCAGAGGTTTTACACAGATGTGTAAAAGAGGCAGGTTTTAAGTGACAGGTTCAAGGCTATGAAAGGAGAGAAGTGGGGAATGCAATAAGGGAGTCAGAATTCAATCTTGTGCCTCACAGCCGTGGGCTTATTACATTGTGGTCCAAGGCTTCAGTCTTGCCACAGAGATATTTCAAGACTGTGGAGGGGATCCCTGAATGTCAATGAATGGCCCTTGTGAGGTAATTACAATTCATAACCTTCTTCTTCAGCATCCATCCCACAAAACCTTCCTAGTGAATATGGTGGAGCCCATGTTACTACGGCACGACAGAATTGATGGTTGTTGTAAGTTTGGAGTAGAGGGGAAAATGCTTGGCTTTCTAAACCTTTGGCACAGCTCTAGAAGCAAATTGTTGATGTGGTGCCGTGTAGGAAACACACTACACTCAGATGGAGTCACATAGGTTGCATATAACATGTTTCAGGCTGTGTTTTCTTGCCTAATTTCCTAAAGAAAGATGGCAATGCTATTCCTCTCTGTCTGTAGCCTTGATGCATTTGACCTGATGGCCAACTTCAGACATATTTAACAGGGGAATAGATGTCAGAAAAGCAGTAATATAATGGAAGAGTTTCTGGAAAGAGACAAGAGATGCAAGTTAACGATGCTTTTTGGAGAGCAAGCACATCATTAGGATGAAGGAGCTGTGTTTTGACCCACCTGCTCCTCTGTCTGGCACATGGTGGCAGGAGGCAGGGCAGGGTGTGCAGCTGCCTGTTCTGAGCCACACAGGAACAAACCGAGGGGCTGAGAGAGAGAGGGGGACCAGGGGCTGGGGGAAAACTGGTGGGGTCAGTGGGAGAGATGGGAGCTGAAAGCAGTGAGATGGAAAGAAGTCAGAATAGGGGTGAAAATAAAGAATGTGAAACTTTAATGTGTGGAAGATGAGGTTGGCTAGTCCTAGAGCCAACATGAAGCAATTTGTGTTGGGATCAAATATGAAGGGCAATAAGGTGGATTTTGTTTTTCTTTTCCAGTTCTCAGTTTTAGCTAAAATGTTGCTTTTCACTGTTTTCAGGTCTTGATTTTATCCGGGCTGAAGGGTTTGTGTTTTCTCATGTGGCTGATGAAGGGATTATAAATGCCTGTGCAGGTGACCTGCTACGATACAGAAAACACATTGGAGCAGAGAACATTCAGATTTTTGCTGATATTAAAAAGAAACATAGGTAAATACAAGCAAAATTTTATGTAAATATGAATGCAATCATGATCTTACCTTTTTCTCCATTTTCTGATCTTTCTTTGTTTAATGCCAATTTTCTTTCAGGACAGTTAATCATATATGGAGAAGTTTATTATTTAAGCACTGTCTTGCAGTGATACTGGGGCATACATTTAAAAAGAAATTTGCTCCTGTAAGTTGCAGGTTGCGGTATCTGTGAAATTTGTAGTTGGTTAACCTTCAGGATTTAAAAATGCCAACTGCAAAAGCCTTGTCTCTGGCATTGTGACTTTGTATACATGTGTATATGTCTATTATGTTTAAAGAAGTTTTGTTTCTGAAAGTTAGGCATCCAAGGTTATTTTTTAGTTATGTAGGCAGTTGCCATATAAAAGCATCCAAGTGATAATATTGTGGCATTTTAAAAAGCTATTCTCTTTCTTCTCCTTCCTGCCAATAATACTGATTCCTGCTACTTAAATCAGTGCTGTCTGTGTAAGGGTTACATTCTATGATTATCAAACAGAAGGAACTTATGACAGATGAATCCAGTTTCTTTTCTGCTGATACTTTATCTTACCTGTCACATGGTACTTTCAGTTATTTAGATGTCATTCTTTGGGTTTGTTTTTTTTTCCCCCCCGAAAAACTGCTCAAGTGCTATGTATTATACATGCTAAATAACCTAATTAAAATGTGTGTGTGTAGTATGTGAGCAATCATGAGAATAATCAAGTTTGGAAGATCTTAAATATGTAATAAGTAGGTAATAAATTTCAAAAGAGAAAGGAAACAATGCAGTGCGGTGGTCAAATGAAGCTTTTCAGGTCCTTTCAGAGCAGTTTCTGATGATTTTTTATGTATATATATAAATATATACATATCAATAAAAATACATTGCATTAGACTTTCTGTAAATGAAATTGCATCACATCATTCTTTTTCTTAGTCTTGACAATTGATGAATTGATGTTTGGATTAAACCCTTTGAACAATGGGAAGTATGCCTTTTAAGAAAGGAAAAGAAGTTTTCATTTCAGGCAGAAACGTAAGCTCAGAAGGAAATGCTGAAGGACTTGTTGGTTGAGCTTTTTAATGTAGAAAAATACACCTGCCACTGAGAGCTGCTATGCTCCTGCTCTTTAAATGAGGAGAAACTGTTCTTGTGCCATCACCACTCAGCAGTGCAACGTGCTTGCCATAGCTGTTGTTTTCTGTTTAAATACAGAAACAACAGTGTCGGATGTTCAACCAGCAATGGCAGGAATTCTTTCCAGGTTTGGGACCACATAAATTAAGAGCAGCTATTGCTATAGGTTTCAGACAATGTGTCACCCATACATCAAAGCCTGCTGTTGAACAGCTGGGATGCAGGTGTAATTGATGTTTGTAATTGCTGTGTAAGATGATTCCTGTGGTTATATCATAGGTATTAACTATACTTTCTGTTAGTTGGACTTGTGGAGGCTGTTGATTCTGTCCTAGGCAACAGGATCTGATTTATGAATGAGGGCACATCCACAACTCCCACTTGTAGTCAGAGAGCTCTGTATGCTCAACACTTCTGCAGTACAGGTGCTCGACACGTAAGCAGCTGTCTCAATTGACACTTGGTGGTTCACACTTCGCACTCACTCTCTGGAGACAGGAGACCTGGAGCAATAACCCACCAATTCCAGAGCAATAACCCACCAATTCCAGAGCAATAACCCACCAATTCTGGCACTCTGAAGGGAAAGGTTGGCTTTAACTCTTGCTCAGGTTGCAGTGTTACCTGCCAGTGTAAAGCTGGGCACTTGTAAAGCAGCCCCTGGGGGTTCTGACTGCGGGAGGGTGTGGGTGCCATGGTGTGTGACAGGCTGTGCTTTGCAGTGCCCACGGGGTGTGTGACAGGCTGTGTCCTGCAGTGCCCACTGAGCCCCACAGTGTGTGACAGGCTGTGTCCTGCAGTGCCCACTGAGCCCCACAGTGTGTGACAGGCTGTGTCCTGCAGTGCCCACTGAGCCCCACAGTGTGTGATGAGCTGTGTTTGCAGTGCCCACTGAGCCCCACAGTGTGTGATGAGCTGTGTCCTGCAGTGCCCACGCCCTGACGGCCGATGTCAGCGTGGCGCAGACGGCGGCCGCTGCCCAGCTGTTCCTGGCCGATGCCGTGGTGCTGACGGGCTCGGCCACTGGACACCCCGCTGACCCCCAGCAGCTGCGAGGTAAGAGCTGGGATACCAAATTTTCATAACACTGCGTGATGCTAAGGCTTAAAGAAAATAGTTTCATTTCTAAAAAAGACCTAGTATATGAAAAAGCTACTTTATAGACCTAGAAAACTAACTATACTAAAAATAGCCATATTTAACTAACTAACCATAAATCTTTCCATTGGAGAGTTCAGTGTTTTTATCTTTCACAATGAAAATGGAATTCCTGCAAGAAAAGGGGCATTTTGATGAGGCAACATTCCAAACATTAATACTAGGGAAGGTACTGCTTGGAAGATTTTCGGAAAGAATACAAGTTAATTGGTAGACAGGAAGATACTAACATTAAAATAATTTTTAAATGGTGTGGACTTTTTATCAAGAAAGACTCATTTGACCTGTGAGTTCTGACCTTTGCAAAAGTGCTATGATTCTTGATATTTTTATATTGGCATAAGTTTGGGCTGTGTTCATGAAACTGTATTGCTCCCATGCTAGAGTTAAAGTTCTGTCATGGGGACATTTAATTTTCATCACTAATTTTAATGTAGATTAATGGCTTGAATTTGAATGTCTCACTACATAAAATAGAATGTGTAAAATTTTTTAGGTTTTATTTCACCTGACACGCTGTAACTTGGCATGTTTTGAAGTTCCAGTGCACTGTATTGTATTCAGCTTAAGTCAGCAGATCAGCGTGCAAAACATACTTTACTTGCCAGAGGTAACCTGGACCTCAAACATCTTTTGAAACAACATTAAATCATTCAGTGTTTTCAGGGCTTTATGTATATCACACATGCTTAAGAACATTTAAAATGAATGTTGAACTTGTCAAAATGGTTCTTATTTCATACATATTAAACTTTTTGCCAAATAACAAGTTATAAATTACTATGCTTCAGTCATCAATGTTAAAAAGAAAATGATGGCTTGGTGTGAACACTGAGGCTCTTTTGGTACAGTAAATTAGAAATGATCCATGGAACAGGTGATACTGAAGCTAAGCCTGCTTTAGAGACTAGATTAACAAAATTTTGCAGAGATCCATCCCTGTCTGCAGTTAATGTCCCCATCGCTGTTAATGCAGATTAAATAATTTTTAAAAAATATTTGATAAGTATTTGGGCAAAATCTTAGGTTAAATTATACTTTCCTATATGCACATGCAACATCCATTGATTTCCTGCATCAGAGAGCAAAACCTGACCTGTAGGCCCAGAGGTTTTTTTGTCACAGGACCTCAACCAGACAGAACCACAACTTCTGCTTTTCTTTCATGTAAACAAACATGTCAGTCTCTGTCTCTTTGTCTTTCTGGGTCCAAAGAACAAAATGAATTAGAGTTGGCAGCTGTAATGAAGTACACATTAATTCTGTGTTTGGATTTGTGTTATGAAAGCCAGAGTGTGCAGATCATGGGTTTATTGTACTTAGATCACAGCATTTTGGATGTTAGCAGGCCCTCTCATGAGAAAGATGTCTTAAAACAGTTAAGAGAAGAACTTAAAAATCAATATTCCACAGTGTAAGGAAAGACAAATTAGGCATATCTATGTCAGGAGATTCTTTAAAGGGATCAGATCTACAGTCTACAAAGTTGCTGTTGATGTGAGTAAGATTTTGCATTTCAGGAATTTATGCAGCCCTGGCAGTGCTGTATTACGGTGATACAATTGGGCACCTTTCATCACACTGCAAAGCAGCTCTTGAAAGCAGAGCTGAGAGACAGATGAGATTTTTGTCATGTCTCTTTTTCAGCTTTGTTGTGCAGTAATATAGAAGTGGTTTTACCTTTGTGTCTTTGTGTAGAATTGATTGATTTGTGATGGGCTGTGGGAAGTGTTTCCCTGTCAAGCCAGAGATCTGTGTTCAGCCAGGTTTTGTTTGCAGTTTGTGTCGCTGCCTTCTCTAGGCTGGCAAGCTCTGCTCCAGGGCTGCCTGGGCGCTCCAGGGCACCAGAGGTCGGTGGAGTATGAGGTCTGGAAATCAGGCTTTGTGTTGTTAACGAGCATTTTGAATTGCAGTTCATTAATAAACCATCTTTTTATTTAAGAGGTTATAGAAGTTCCAGTTTGCTGCCTTGTGGAATGTTTTGGTTGAAGTGTGTGAACCTATCAGGTCTTATCTTTGGCTATAACTGCTGCAATACCTGCTTTGCATTCAGTTTGTATTTTGAGTGACCAAAGCTTTACATAATGACTGCTCAGTTATCTCTTTGAACAAAACAAAGTGTCTCAGCTGAGTAACCTGTGGAAAACAGGTACATAATGAAATCCAACAGCTGGCTGTGACTGTCACCTCCTTAATTACTGTTCATAAAAGGGGCCTCAAGACTGACTCGCCCTCTCATCTTTTGATGGCCAAAATAGAGGCTGCTGCCTGTGCGGTACCCTCAGAGATAGAAAAAGTACTGATCGCTCACATCTTCTGTTTAAGCCCTAAATTTAATGACAGAGAAAAAGTCCTTTGAATTAAAAACCTAAAATGTGTTAGAGTGGAGCATTACCATAAACATAGTGTTGTGTACGGTACAGTGATCACTGCAATGAAAAAGCTGTTAAAGGAGAGTAGTCGAGCAAGTTATTGGCACAGTGGTGCTTCTTTTTACGCCGCTCCTCGCCATTGTTTTCAGGCTAGGAGCACTTGGCCTTTATTTCATGAAACTTGTGCATACCATAGTTCAAATGCTTTCATTGTGCTTTGCAAGCAAGCAGGATTTCATTGGGTTTTGTTAAAGACCTGCGTGCAGCTGTGCTGCCACAAGAAAGAGCACAGTGCCCTCTAGTTACAGTTCACTGGAACAGAGAAATCTGTGTAAACTTCAGGGTCTTGTTACTGTAGCATCACAAAATTGTCTCCTTTTTCTTACTGTGTCAAAAAAAAAAAGAAAAAGAATGCCAGGAAAACAGAGATTTGAAGCAGAGGTCTGTATTTAGAGACATTTTGACAGTGACTGAACATTGCCATACAAAAGCACATCTCACTGCTGTTGCTTTATGTTTTTTTACAGGTTAGAATTTGTATTAGCACAGCCAATAGACAAATCACCTTCTACTAATCAACTTTAGGCCTTGATGTGCTTGGAAAGCACTTAAAAGTAGCATCTGTAGCATACTTAATGAGGTAACACATCTCACTGCACACTGAGCACTCCCTTTGCCATTCTTCACACTGTCATTCTGAATAAATCTGCAGCCCAGGAGATGTGTGTGCACTCCGTGTGTCGTGTGTGGATCGCAGCAGCACTTGATACTTTCCCACTCTGGAAGGCTTTGGAATGTTCTGGAGTTTCATATCAGTCTCAGGTTTCACTGGGTTTTTCCCTTTGCCCAGTAGGTCTGTTGTCCCAGACCCATATGAACATGCTCTGTTTAATTATTTGGCTCTTTGTTTTTCCTGCTGATGTGAAATAATTATGAAACAATTCCCTGCTAATGTGCTTTGCGCACTTGTTGTAAGAACAAATATTGACTTGAAGCCCGATTCCTCTGGGGATTCAGTCAAGTACTGTCACAAATCTGTGGTCAGATGCACCTTAATTGTGCATTGGTATTGATGTAAAGCAGATGGGATATTCCTAAAAGCATATAGATATTATATAAATAAAATTCTGATTTTTTAGAACAGGATAGCAGTAATAATACTATAAGTAACTAGAAATTAATTATTTTGTTGCTGTAAGCAGAATGACTAAGAAACATGCACAGAAATAACTAAAGTTTTAATCATATATGCATGATCCATCTGATTTGTTTTACATTTACAGGAAGGGCTGTGTTGAACGGTTTTATTTTTGTGTTAAAATCTTTTTAAGAAGGAGTTATTGTTCCTGGATGGAAAAATGGTAGAGCATGTGACCTAAAAAGAGATTCAAGAGCATTTTAATTGATCCCCTTTCTTCAGTGAAGTAGGAAGGTGATAAATAATTAGTCTTCCCTGAAGCGTAATTAATAAGTTAGGCTTCTGATGAAACTTCATTTAAACAGTGTTTTGAAGCAGACTTTTATTTGTTGCATATGTGCTTTCCCTAGTTACCTCAAGCTATAACCACCTTACCATCAGCTTATCACTAATTAAGCCAATTTATATGTTTTTAAAAGGTCAGAAATAACGGCTCTCGACATTCCTCTAAGGGATGAAACATCCAGTCCTATGAGTCACTCTTTCGATGGTCAGTTTGACATAAAATGATGAGAAGGATGCTTTAGTAATTCTTGAACTAGGCTTTTTTTTCTCCTCCCAAAGCTAGTACTGACCCAAGTTCTGCAGAATAAACTGTAATAACATTTCATTTATCCATGGGGAACCTTCCCATTCTCAAATAACCATCTCCTAAAAAATGTGAATGCTGGTAACTGAGCCGTAGTTTGTGCACAGTTGGGTCTATCAGAACACACACATTTCAGTGTTTCAGCTGACTTGTGGGCTGAAGTCCACCCCTGTGCCTTGTCTGTAGTATTTTGAGCCTTGTTTTTGTCTGTTTCTCTTTTTGAAACCAGGTAAAAGGTCAGATGATTAAGTAACACTGTATATGGGAAAAATAAATGGCTTTTTTGATCCATTGTCATTCCTAGTACTGATAAAGACCACTTCTCTTTCTGGCTTTTGCTTTCTGGAAAACTAGCTGAGCTGTCAATGGTGCCTGTGTGATCCCAGTTCTTTCATGCAAGCAAATATAGGAAGCATTCCAGACAACAGAACGGAAAAAGTGAGATTTTTTTTTTTTCTTCTCAACAGCTGTTAAAGGTGTTTTTTATAGAGAACTTGTTTCATTCTGTAGCAGAAGTAATAAATACCATGGTAATGAATTTCTCGATACCTCTATTTTTCTGTTGAAAAACTAGGCAAATTGGAGTCTTTATGGATTGAGTTTCAAAGATGGGAATTAACCCTGGTTTTGTTTTCTTCTCTTCAGAGGTTAAGCATGCTGTGCAGATTCCTGTGCTGGTTGGGTCTGGAGTGACTCTGGAGAACGTGAGGAATTACTTGGATGCAGATGCTCTGATAATTGGTTCGTATTTCAAGAAAGAAGGATATTGGGCAAATGCTGTTGATCCTGACCGAGTAAAGAAATTCATGGAACACATCAGTAAACTGAGGGA
Source organism: Orthonyx spaldingii (assembly GCA_013397795.1). Classification (NCBI taxonomy): domain Eukaryota; kingdom Metazoa; phylum Chordata; class Aves; order Passeriformes; family Orthonychidae; genus Orthonyx; species Orthonyx spaldingii. Next base: position 45,047 of record VZTJ01003885.1, on the reverse strand, counting down.
ATGAGTTTGTCAGCAAACACTGTTTGTTTGTGTGTGTTTGTAGAAAGGCAGTATGGTACGTCCTACAGAATTAAAGCACAAATGGGTGGCTGAATGGCAAATAACAGCAAATAAAAATGCACATCGTCTCCATAACTAGCTGGGAAGCACGGTGACACTTTGCAATGACCCAGTGCTCTGATGTTTGCTTCTAGGCAGCACATTTCTGTGGTGCTCAAAGCTACCATCAATGCAAAGCCAACTCTGAAATCTTGTGTGAGATATTCTCTCGTATAAGTGAAACGCTTATGGAGTTTAAGACATTTTAGGAAATGTTCATCAGAGGTGAGATAAGTTCTGTTTTGCCTTTAAGTACAATAGGATGCCCTAAGTTTACAGCTAAAAGTGTTGTAAATTGGACAAGTTAATTGGCCTTTCAGTTTCCCCATCTGTAAAATGATGATAATAGCACCTACATCACACAGGGGCTGTAAGACATAATGAATGAAAGAATTTACAACACTTTCATCTCTCCAAATGAAGGGCTCTTTTAAAGTTCAAGATCATTATTTTTTTCATTAGAATTGTGCATTTATACAATTGCTCAATTTTTGTAATACCACACAAAAATTTAACATAATTGAGATATTGATTTACTTCCAATACTTATTAGAGAATAAATGTAAATATTTAATTACATTTTAAGTAGATTTGGAATGTAGTCAAAATGCCTTTGCAAAAATTGGAAATTTTAATAAAGGTTTGTTATTTTTCAGCAAACACCTGCAGCTTTGTACCTCTCTAGACTAGTATTAGTGATATAAAAAAACTTTCTTGGAATACACAAGATATAATTACAATAGAAACCTTTCTACCAAAGCCACAGGTAAACACAGATTTTTATTTTTTCATATAAAACATAGAGGGAAAATATTACAGTCTCACTGTGTATGTTGTAAGAGATTCCCCTTGAATTTGATCTTTTAGCTCTAAGGAATCTTAAAAGAACCCAAAGAATACCTGTTATGTCATGGCTGCACAAAATGTTGGGACTGGGAGCTAAGTTTGTCCTCTTTCCTTGATCGTGTGCACATCAGGCTTCTGCTGATGCTAATGGAAGTTAAATTGTGGCTGTCAAAGCAAGTATACAAATGTTGGGTTTGTGTCAGCTGGCAGAGCACCCATGCTTCTCTGAACAAAAGATACATCCTCCTTCCAAAAACAAAAAGGTTTTCAAGATATCTAGTTTTGTTCACATAATGGTGATTCCAGAACATCACGGTTTGAGGTTGTCTTCTCAGGTTTCTTTTTTCTGGACTAGTCTGTTTTGCACACAACTCCCATCAAAAGCAATGAAATGTCTTTGGTGTGTTGACCTGTTGGAAAAGAGGTTCTTTAGACCCTGTGGCAACCATGGCTTTTGTCCCTTTTTCTCCTAAATACACTGACACAGCTTCAGTTCAGGTGCCTGGTGGTTGTGGATGGCACTGCTTTGTCAAAGTCCACATTGACACAGGCATTTCAATCTGGGTGTGGTGGAGCTTCCCTCTGAACCAACAGCTGTGTCCCAGCCCTGTCCCCAGGAGCAGGAGCACCCCTGTGGCCTTTCAGGGGTCAGGAGGCTGATTCTGGCTGGAACCTGACCCATCTTGTACCAGCCACACTCAGGGGGTGGGGAGGGGAGAATTGAGGCCATCTTCCTCAGTCCTTGCATCTGCACCTCTCACTCCAGACTGCTGGTTTAGGCAGTGCAGAACTATTTAAGGATCATGAAGATGCTTTTTGAATTTAGCTTCCACAAAGCCACAGCATCTTTGCCAGGTAAAGCAATTATCTGGTTTAGTCTTGCAATTCCTAGCCTGAGTAATGAGTGTTATTTTATGTCCTCTGTATTGTGAAAAACACCATATTAAATTTAAAAAAAAGGTAAAATCACTTAGATACCAGTCATATCAGTGTGTTTAAATCAGTACATACTCTTGATCTTTGTGCATTTAGGACTGTTTTGTGTCTGTTTCTATACAGCATTGCACAGAAGATTTAATGAAGGTTGTCCCAACAGAGATGTACTAAAACAATTGTTACCAGCTTTAGAAGTTATTTTCAGTAAACCTGTAAGCTAGAAAGGCTGACATGCAAGCAAGAGCACTGGTGCTGCAGTGCCACAAGAGTAAATATCTTTACTCAGCTGCAGACTACAATGGATACATTGATAAGGGTCGTTCAGTGGTGATAGATGTTTTCAAAGAAACTGGTGCCTGTTGTCAAAAGTCACATCCAGCACTGAGTGTGAGAATTGTGTGTTACCAGTGCGTTTCTTGGATTGGTTCCTACTTACTTCAATCCTAAAAACTCAGAAGTGCCTGAAACTCAAATGGGTTTTCATCTGAATAAAAGGAGGGAGTGAGAACTTCTTCAGTGCTGCATGCAAGGTCTAAAGGCAGTAATGTTATACACAGTAGTTGCTTAAGACAGAAGCCTCAGTGAGCTGGTGTGATACTCATAACATGCAGTGAGTACTGTAGACAGCACTTTGTCAGGATTTCATGTAATGCACCACTGTGTAAGGAACACCACCACTTGTGCAAGGAACAGGTCATCATTTGAGTCTGTGTTGTTACGTATGAAAAGTAAGTGCAGAATTTAGGAAACAGAAGGAAAGGAAAGCTGATTTTCAAGCCTGAAAATGTGACTGATCACCAGCTCTGTATCATTCTTTGTGCCAAAAGTATTTGTCTAGCAGCATTAAGCGTCTGCTTGCCTGTTTCACACAGATGCTGTAAGTAGAATTTGACCTTTTGTTCAGCAAGTGTTTGAATATTTAACGTGAAAATATTAAGTTATCAGAAAGGCTGACTCTTTTGGGAAGACTGTTCAATTTTTATACAGCCCAAGTTGTTAAAGTACTTTGGAGCATGAACAACTTCAGAGCAGAACAAAGCAGGCAGTGCTAATGTGTAGAAACTCCAGAAGTAAATAACAGCTGTTCAAGAAGACTTCTATTAAATATGTATTAATTAACTTGAAGTGCATCACTTAAATATGTGAAGAGATTATCTTGTGTTAATTTACATTAAAACACACAGCACTTGTTAGGCTCATTACACTACCCTAAGTATATCCTAAGCTATCACCTCATCTTACACTGAGCGTTTTGTTGGGTGTTGATTGCTTTCGATTTGCCCTTTTAAAATGTCAGATAGTGGCCTCCATTTCTTGTTGGATCTCTTCTTTCTCTCAGGTTTTGCTCTTGCATAGTTACTGTTTGTGCTTGTGTCTGTTCTGTGCTGAGCAGAAAGAAAAACAACAATGGGTTGTGAAAATATAATAGTAATGGCCCACCCAAACTTCATGTGTGGCTCCTGCTGTTAACTTATGAACCAGCAGAGAATGTAAGTGTCCATTTGTATAGCAAAATTATTTTTACATGAAGATTCAGTATCACCTTTAGAATGGGAAAGATACATAATGAAATGGGGTCTCTTTTTAATCTGAAAATTACAGATAAATAAAACTCAATGGTAATAATAGTGTCTAAATCAATGTGTAAATCTTCATAAACTCTCATTCCATCCATACAACAAGTATTTTTAGGTGGACTTAAGTAAAAACCCATCTTTGTTTCTGTTTTGGTGCTGAAAATATATAAACTTGTAAGATTTTGTGTAGTGTCATTTTGGCAACTGATCCAGCTGCTGGGCTGTTCTTTCATCCATTACTTTGACTCCATAGATTCCTTGATAACAAGTTGGAGTCCAGTTCTTGTTTCCCACACTGATCCCAGCACACCCCTCACTGGGGGGGCCTGAGGAATGTGAGAACTCACAGACAGCTCCTGGCAGAGCGGGAAGGGCAAATGAAACCAAAATATTTGGCTTTAGCAGAATTTTGAAGTCCATGACAAGTTGCTGCATTGCATGGCTCTCCTGGGAGAAGTGAATGGGGGTGTTTGCTGTAGTTGCAGGTTGTTTGCAGCCTCTTCGGTTAAGACTTTGTGAATTTGCTTGTAGGTTGTGTTTCCAAGATTGTCTCTGCTGTATTTGTGCTTAGGGAAACATTTTTTCTTAAGTGAAAGCTGGCTTTGCAAGGTAATTATGGCAAGGGAAGTGCTGCCTGTAGGGAAATCCAGGCTTGGAATTCACAGCTCTTTGGTTCAAGAGCAGAATGTATCCTCAAAAGAAACCTTCAAAGGTGACTTAAGTTAAACCTTTAATTCCTTACTTTGCCCTGATACCCAGTCAGTGTTTGCTGTGCTGAGGAATGTGGAAGTTGAGTTTAGGAATAGAACTGACAGTGGCTTTTTTCCTGTGAATGTACAGTGCCTCTGTGACCTAAAGGATGTATTTTTGAGAAAGGGTGGAGAACTGGGCTGAGATATTGTTTTTGTGGGCTGAAATGCCATAGTGTGTAGTAGAATTGACCACCCTTACAGTGAAGACACTTTTCCTAATATCCAGCCTAAACCTCTCCTGGTGCAGCCAAACTAAAAGGCCAGGTGGTTTCTAGTGAAATCTTGAGAGTAGTAGATGCTTTTTCATCCTAATCTTTAAAAGCACAAATAATTTATGGTAGAAAAAAAGTATTTCTGCAATGCAAACAGGAAAGGCTTTCATGTGAAGCAAAAGGGTTGCAACTCACAACATAATCTGTTTCTTTGCTTACAGTTAGAAGCTTTAGAAGTAGTAGAGCTAAGGAGAGCTTAAGATGTTTCTTGTTAAACACTTAAGGATAGGAAAAGATGTGTGAGGGCAATTATCTTGATTAAAAAATTTGATCATCTTAGATAGAGAGTAGTAGTTTCAGCCCAAATCAGCAAAATCCCTTTTTAACACCTAGAAAAATATCTATATTTAACTCCTCTCTTTCCTGTCACTCCAACTTTCATTGTTTCATGAAGTAAATTCAGTGTCAGCCAGCAAATGTTAGTGTTTTATGATTTCTTTTTTAAAAGCATGTCACTCCTTTAAAAATGAGTGATGAATGAATGAGGGACATTCATGAATAGGACAGAGATGCTGTTTGGTGTGTGGATTACTGGGTTACTGGATGTTTTGTATATTAAAATGCAGTTTCTCCCTCTGTCCTACTACCTGTGCAAAGGGAAATGGAACATCCAGTGTAAGGAGTAGGTGGGTATTTAGGACCTTTTTATTACTCAGTGAACAACATTAAGTGTTAAAATGTAAGTTAAGTGTACAAAAATTTGTGTATCTAAATTTGGCAAATGTGATATGAAATCAAGTGTTCAGGATTGTAGTTGAAATCAGAATTGTTTGACTTTGTGCCTGGTCACTGTGTTAGATGTGCTATGTCATACTGCTCTCAGAAAGAGGTCACAGAACAGAGAATATTGAAATCACGTTTCATGCAAACGTAGGAGGAATCCCAAATTCAGCAGTAAACAAAGATGAAAAGGAAGGCAGCACAATAAGGGCAAGAAAAGATGCTTAAGTTTCCCGCAGTTCCTGCCTCATTGTTTATTCCAGCTTCCTGTTTTTTCAGTCTGCTTCTCAAGCCTTTCTTGTGCATATACACAGATTATAGCATGCACAAGAATAAGCTGAAGGCAGAAACTGACTTAATGAAGACATTCTTGTGAGAGAGAAAAGATTTTGTTGTCCACAGATGCGCAAAGAAAAATAGAAAAGCAGCTGCCCTTAGAAATGGAGTAAAAGTAGAGCTGAGTGCCACGTCATGATGCTTTAGTCAAAATCTGATGTGTTCAAAGTCTTTGAGAGCTTCTGTGCTGTTATGCAGGGATGTAACCAAGAGGTGAAATAAGAAGCTTCTGTAAGTCTCATGTCTTAGATACTATCCTGAGCAGTGTTGACTTTTTGCCAATTTTCAGATGGTAAATTAGGATAAAAGGAAATAGCTTTCAACTACTCTGTTATGGATGACACTATTAATAATCAGTTTTGTGTCAAAAACTTTTCTTTCCTTAAGACCAGGTTATAGAGGTATAGTCATTGCTGTCATCTTCCCGAGGAGGATTCTGAAGGGCTGAGGTCCTCAGCTCACTAGTTCCCATCTCTGTGGGAAATTAATCTGTCTTTTCTGAAAGCCTTTGAGGGCAGGGACAGCATAAATGTGGTGGAAAAAATTTGTGTGGCAAGTGGGTGGGGAGGTGAGGTGAAGTGGAGCTGAGCCACAGCACTCAAGTGGAGGCTTCTGGTCACTTGGCCTGCAGAGTTGAGGAACAGGGATGTTGGTTAGCCACAATTATTAAATTTAAGGAATATCTGCACTACACCCACAAGGCTGTGAGCACTGGCATCTGGGTGAATTGGGCTGGTTTATTCTGCTCCTTGTGTTATTTGTTTATCAGCTGAAGCATTTATGAGAGCAAATGCAGCTGGTGGCATTTGGGCTGTGGAAATTATAGTTTGTAATACTCTTCTAACAGTAATTTGAGAGTTTAAAGAATTCTATAACTAATAGTTCAGTCATTCACTGAACAAGTTTTAGGAATATTTTCTTTTTGCACTACCCTGATCAAATAGCCAAAAATATGATAGGATTCCTCTGAATCACTAACCATGGCTGCAGCAGCATACCTGGTGAAATAGATCAGTGGTCCAGTCTGCTTTGACAACTCCTATGTAACCAAATATAGGAGAAATGGAAGAGCAGATTTGTAGGGCTGGTAGTGGCTTGTATTTTTCAATAATTTATCAAGATTCGAGAGCACAGATTTCCTTTGGGAAATATTAGTTCTAAGGTTTACAAAGTGCCTCAGTTGTAAATACCCATAAAAATGACAATTTGGTAGGTCGTATTTATTCTTAAGCGGGTCGAAGGACATTAGCGTATTCCTACTGTATAAATCTGTCAAGTACAGAATTTCTTTATGCTCCCAAATCACAAAAGCACCTCTTACAGTCAAGGAGAAAGCGTCACATTATTGCCAATCAAGGACAACAAGCAAGAATATCGATCTCTACCCAATAACTTTTGCCCTGCTCACTAAGTTTTTATTACTGAAACTGGACACATCAAGGGATTGGATTTAATATATACATATAGTGCTGATTTATTACAGGAGGAGAAATATGGTCTGGCCTTACTTCTGGCTCAGTATTTTAACACTTATTTTATTCCTTGCATGGAAGCTTTTTCTACAGACAAAGTGTAAAATTTTCAGCCAGCCCTGGATGTGCACAAATCTTCAGCTCGCAGAGGTGCACTGACTTATGGGTGTACAAGCATCCTGCCTCTGGTGGCCTTACAGTCATGAGTCTTGATTTTAGGAGTTTATGTATGTGAAAGTCTGTATAGTGGGGTTGTTATTTCAGAGAGACATAACTAGAGATAAGCTTGGGGAGAGAGGAGGGGAGATTGAAGGGCAGATGGGCACAAAAGGTCTGTGTGTTGCTTGCTGAGCCTGGTGTGAAGATGTGTTGGCTTTATGCTCATCTGTGGAGCTGTGCATGTAAAGCCTTTTGTATAAGGGCTGTTTAGCAGTCACAGGTATTGGAGTGCAGCAGAGGGCCAGGATCATCCATCTTGGTCTCCTGTTGGTAAGATTTCATATTTTTTGGTCATTTTTGGTTGATCACTGCAGAGGATTTGGCATGCTCCACAAACATCTTTGAACTCTGTACACAGTGATAACTATGGCTTATGGCAGAAGTAGGATCATTCAGCTGCTTTTTAGAAGGGAAGTGCATCTTTAAAACTGAAGGGAAAGTTCTTCAGCACAGAATTACAGAACAGTGGTCATTGGAAGGAGCATCTAGTCTGGCCCACCAGCTCAAAGCACAGTCAGCAAGAAGAGGTTGCTCAGGATCTTGTCCAGACAGGTTTTGAATGCAAGGATGGTGTTTCCACAACCTCTCTGGGTAACCTGTTCCAGTATTTCAGTGGTCAAAGATAAGCTACTGAGTTAAAAATACAGGCTATGTAAGTCAGCATGACCAGATGTCTGCTTATTTTGCATCCTAGAGAGCATCCAGCGCCCTGTGTAATTATAAGCCCTGCTGGCTTTTTACCTGTCTAGCCAAAAGATGTGAGTTTTGATTGCTCTTTGGCCTTTCAAGAGCTGGTCAGCCCTTTCACAGAATAAATGCATGCAGAAGGAGCTGATGGATTTGCTGCTCATGTTCATAATGCTGTGGAGAGAGCTGGAGAGGCCATACCCTGCTCTCCATCATTTCCTGATGGAGCAGGCAGAGGGACGCGCGCTGAATTTCTGCAGACATGTCCTTCCCACGCCAGACATTTTGTCAAGAGCTTATGTGCAAGGATTATGTGTTTGTCAGGATTTCCAGATGTCAAATAATCCCAGCCTTTACTCGGCAGATGAGCAAATCCATCCTACTGTGCCTGTAGAGCAAACCTGTCCCTCCCTGGAAGTGCCCCCTGCACGTGGTGTGCACACTCACGCTGAACCCGATGTGGCTGGGGGTCCTGTGCATGTGCCCTCCTGTGGATTGCCACAAGCACAACAAATTGGATGTGACCCAACTATTTTGGATTAACTCTGCATGTTCAGACCATCTGTGCAGCACATGTACTGCTGGGCTGGTGGTGCTTTGAGGGTTGGACACAGTGCTTCTACTACACAGCTCCTGGCAATGCATTTCAGTGTAGGAGGAGTTCAGAACAGGATCAGGGCACAATCAGAAACCATGCTTTTTGCTGGGAGCCTCTAGGAAGAATTCTGCCATGGGAAGAAGCTGATTTTTCAGGTTCTTCAGCCTCCTGACTCGTTACAGGTAGTTTAGTAAGCCTTACCCTACCTTCAGGGTGCTTTCCTATGGCATAGATTTCAAAAGAATCTGAGAAGGCAGTGGCTTTTGATTTTGCATCTGTGTGTCTTAACTAGAACATATTTTCTTCACTAGTGGGAATTCAAACCAGAAAAGGAGAGTGAACAATTTGGAGTTGAGATGAAAATATGACCCAGGGTATGCACTGTCTACTTCCAGTGTCAGGTGAAAATGCTGAGCTCTGCCAGCTGCCTTCCAATCACCTCTCAGAACCAAGCCTAGAATGAGAAAGTGACAATGACTTCCACGTCACCTTTTCAGGTAAATACAGAAAGCTGTAGTTGCCAGAGCAGTGATGAATCATGATTTCCTTCTATCCGAAGAGCCTTGGGCTTTTTCCTCATTCAGACATTTAACTTACTTGCAGGGCTGACAGAAAAGCAGTAGATTTTTTTTCCAAATATCCATTTGCCTTTCCATTTATCTACTTTGATCTAAAATATAGAACCTGATAGATGCCCTAGGTAAATCAAACATTTTCCGTCTGCCAAAACGGTTTTGCAAATGCTTATTTCATGCCATTACCATTTTTCTGTTTCTAGCAATAAATCAAAAAGTATCAGCCATTCATCCACTTTAAAAGTAATGCCTTTCCTTTGCATAATTACACATACCCAGTGGAGATCTGTGTGCACAGTAAATCTATTCCTTTAAAAGGTTTCGCCTTAAGTACCACAGTGACATAAATTGGTGAAGCGCAAATTTATTTATTTAAAAGGTTTATTCTTTTAACTGATCGGGTAACTGTTACACATCCATTGTTTGGTTTGGGTGGGGAGGGCTTTAATTAATGTACCAGATTTAATTTTGCAGCAGATGTTTAGGTAGAAAGGTCTCACTCCTTACAGGACTTGTAGCAATTGATATGCGTGTGTAATTTATTCTCATTACAGGTTTATTCTTAACTGGTGTTCAGGGGGTCTTCACTGCATCTCCAGTAGATCCTTGAGAATTAAATAGTTTAATGAATGTAATGAGCAAACCTGAAAGAAGTACACGTGAAGCAGAATATGTATTTGGATATTACCTCTCCAAATTTGCAAATGACATAAGTACAGTATTTAAAAGGGAGTGAGAAATTGCCAAAAATAAATGTCTTCAAGTAATAAATACCCCGGATGGTATTTTGGCAAAGCAAAGATTAAAAAAATGGATCTTCTCATCATTCTCATGTAAACTTGCTCATCTTTGTAAGTCATGCTTGTAGCTCTCAGGGGTGTCAAACCTAAAGCAGACAAGCCCAGCTGGTGGAAGCCTGGGAGTGAAATGATGAATTTTTTAGCAGATCTGAGTTTATTTTTAGGCTTTATAGAATTATGTTTCATTTCCCTGTGAGTGAAATTGTAGGAAGTAGCTTAGAAGAAAAACAAATTAAGAAACTTCACCAGAAAAGCAAAAAACAGCAAAACACTGGACCCTAACTACAGTTGAGCACAACATATCCTGATTGCATTTGAAATTGTGGCTACAGTTTAGTCCTGCAAATATTTACATACATGTTCAGTTTAATGCATATGAAAATTCTTGAAACAAGCAGTAAGTCTGAAGAGACAGCAGACTGCAGGTTAGGCTACAGCATGGGGAACTGAACAAAATTTCTAGTGTGAATACGTTTTCTGTGGATCTGTTTTCCATGGTCCTGAATGTGGGGGCCAGATTCCAGGTGTCTGGGTTTTGTTAGGTTATGCAATAAAAGAAGTGCAGAAACATTTTGGGGGGAGAGGAGGGTTCATAGGAAGGTTTTGGGTCAGGAATCTTGTTTGGTTAGTGAAGTTAACTTCATTAACACAATCAGTATATTCAACCCTATGATTTCACACTGTCCACTTTTTGCTGGCATTACAGGGCTGTCGACTCGCTTTCCTGCAGTTAGAAAAGAAAAACTGCATTAGGATCCAAGGCAAATCTGGGAAAATGCCATGGACCTGGGATGAGAAGATGCATATGATAGTTACAGATCTAGCAAAGGCTGTTTTCTCGAAGTTTATTACATGCAGCTACACATCCCATGTCCATGAAAGTCACTCTTTTGAAATTTTGTTTTAAGTGGATTTGGCTTTTTGGGGTCTTTTCTGCTACGTAGAGTAGATCAGAGGTTGCCAACTGTCCTTTTTTGTCAGAATTGATGGTGGTGTTGCCATGTGGTTGCCTGTGACAGAAAGTGGATTAGTAAGTGACAAAGATGCCTCTTTGAATCCCATGTCCTAGAATGTGCTCCTGGGAGTGCTGGGGACCGCAGCCTTCCCCACTGGAACAGCCTCCCCTCTGTTCTGCAGTTGGGAACCAAAGGAGTCACCTTAAAGGGTGAGAGAGTACCTCAGCTTCCAAACTGGCTCAATCTTTGTCTTCCCATGCTGTTTGCATCGATGCTAATCAATGTTAATTATGGTAGTGGGGCTTGTGATGCACTCATTATAAAAGCCATCCTATTTTTCTGTGCTTGTACAGTCTGTCACACAATAGAGCCCTGATTGGGGTTCCCCAGATGCTACAAATAGTAATACAATTTGTTATAATAATGAATATGTGGTTCATGGAGTAAGACTACCAAACTCAGTTCATGGAGCTTGGAAGCATCACTTGATAATTCTGTTTGGTGTTACCACTGCCTATGGCATTCTGGATGTGTCTTGACAGTTGGGGTCTCAGCAGTAAACCAGTTAAGCTTTTGTTCATGTTTCAATAGGTGCTTCTTTTTTAAATTTGCATTTGTGTCTGTGGGTTTTAAGGTAAATATATGCTTGAAGTTAGCTGTGCTTAAAAACTCTTCTGATTCAGCATCTTCACTGTGCTGGGGTCATGATCCCACCACCACTCCCTGGCTATACTGGGAGCTGGTGGCTGCTGAAGGATGGGGTGCCAAGGTGTTTCTTTCCTAGGCTGAAGGTCAGAGGTGCAAGAGTAGGAAGGTGCTTCCTCCCAGGTGCTGAGCGGCTGCTGGGTGTAGTTTTTGGCAAGGGTTCCCAGCTCCTGCAGGGGCTGGAAGTGGGTGGAAGCCCAGAGCTGAGAGTTGATGCTTTCCTTCCTCCCGAGGCTGCAGCCTCCTCCTCTTTTACTAAGAGCTGACACCTGGGAGGTGCAGTTTCCTGTGATGAATTTGGTTCAGTCCTCGCTGGACATTTCAGCACCATTGTTTATATTAATTAATTTGTATACATAACTACAATTCATCCCCTCACTCTGCACCCCCAGGCCTTACCTTTGTGAGTTTTGATGACTTATATAGACTCTTTTTTCTTTTTTTTTTCCGGAGAAAGTTTTCCACAATGTTATTGCTTGTTACCCGATTTGTTATGGATATTGGTTCTAGTCCCATTTTTTCAATTCCCACCAGACTGTGTGTTTGAATTTTAGTTACCTATGTGCAGTTTAGGTGTGTGATTATCTGCCTGACTCTACTTTTCTGCTAAAGTGCTGACCAAGCCTGTGTACAAAAATGTTTTAAATTGTTTAGATGTTACATTACCTCTCTGGAGTGTGTATGTTGTTTTAAGAGGAATTCAAGTCAGTGTAGAGCTGCTTCTGTGTTTGTAATTAATTTAAAATATTTATTATAGCAGCGAGATTTTTCCCTGTTAATGGTGCTTTACTGAAATTTTGTGATCTACAGCACACCCTAGTGATATTTGGAAATCATGAAGTTACACCCAGTCAATTTTATTTCCTTTGTGGTGAAGCACATCTTAGGACTCCAATAAGCAAAGTCTGGGAAAGTAAATGGCAAAATGCCTTCGTATCCAAGATGGGAAGTGGGTTTATAAAGCAAAAAACAGCCTTAGAAATTGAGACTACAGGCTACTCCTGTGTGAAAAGAACATCTGTATAATGAGTTCATCTGGCTTGCAATCTATAATGTTTGACATATTTAACAATAGATCATGGGGAAACGCTGCCCAAGGTTATGTGAGAAGAGTGAGGAATAGCTGTTGGGTTCCCATTTAGACTGGAGAGAGCAACCAGATACAAATACAAGAATTGTGGAGGCAGATTTCATAGGTCAGAAGCACGAATGATCGTTTACTGCCTTATAGCCAGAACATTAAAATTTATGCTATATATGTATTAAATTCCTCCTTTTGCAGAATGTTAGGTCACTTGGTTTCTCAGGTGGTGGTGGTACCTGTATTTGGTTTTGAGTGGCCATCAGGCTCCATATGATCCTGCAGAGCTGTGTGCACCTTCCTAACTTTTTAGGCTATTGTCCACTCAGTTTTTCCTGGATTTCCGTATTTCAGTCCTTTGTTTTCTTCTGATTTGTCTAAACACACAGATTGCCAAGGGTTCTGAGTTGGCTTCTGTTGACCCCATGATGGGGTGAGAGGAGAAAGCAGGTTTGAGAAGGAATCTGACAAAGAAGTGTAATTAAATAGTCAAGAAGGAAGGCAAATATTTATCAGAGGTGAAATCAAATTGATGACGTGGATGACACTGAAAGAAAGTGAAAGTAGTATGAGCTCCAGCTTGGCTCAACTGGAAGATCTGATCCCATATCTCTGTTTCATGTACAGAGCATTCCTTGTCTATGTAAGGCAAAGCTGAAGATGGGGTCCTGCTTTCAGGCTCTCTCATGCATGAGAAATCTGTAATACTTTAGGGAGAGACAAGTTTCCTCTCAGACCTCTGCATTTCACTCTTGTCAGGTAATCCAAACAATAATGGAAATGCGTATTTCGTTTTATGTAAATAAAAACAAAAAGTTTGCAATAATTTATTGTATTTATTTAAATGACATGCAAATTACTTTGTGAAACTTAGGGGGAAAAGCAGCACAACTGAAACAGCACAATTGTTTCCAAGAACATTCATTTCAAATCCACATACAATATTTCATTCATGCTTAATTATTTCCCCAATGCTAGTCTAAGCATTACTAGTTTCCTTTGTCTTTTTGCTTTTGCATGCAGCGTGATTAGCAAAACTGCTTGTGCTCTACCAACTCCTGCACATGGGGTTTAGCCTCATTGTTCAAGGGGTGGAGCAACAAGCAATATGAACACTTGTGTTGCCAAATTTGGCACACGTGAGCCCTCCAAAGTATACAGATATCATCCGTTTCATTTAAATCCCTGTCTATATTTTGCATTGCTACCATAACGGCAGCTCCATTGTCTGGGTGTAGTATTTGAAGCAGCTTTTCTCCCATTGTTTGTGCACTGTAATCCTGGAGGTTTCCGTAGTCACCGTGAGCAGCTTACGTGAAGGAAATCACTTAGCTCGCAGTGATCACTCTCCCTGAACCTGCTGGCGAAGGAACGGGCCATGACTCAAGCATGAGACCTGTGATCTTTCTGAAGAAAATCTCTTCAGCAGATTGCATAATTTCTTGCTTTCATGAGACTCTGTTCTCAGGTTTGGACTCAGGATTTTCTTTCATCACGTCTGAGGCATGATGGGAATATCGGCTGAAGAAAAGAGTAGTGATGCTGGCTGTGGATGTGGACCCTAACACCACTTTACACACGTCTCAAATAGTAGCAAAGAGACACAGCTACTGTTTGATAGAAATTTAGGACAGTTGTTTATTCTAACTGCAGTGAAGTCTTGGCCTTTTATTCTTCTGTGGTATTGATTGAATTGGCACATCCAGCTGTGAGTCTTTCCAACAGACTTTGAGAACTTAATGCTTGTCTGCTTAGGGAAGAATAAAGAATCTCCTGGAACTTACCATAGAGAAAGGGCTGCCCAGTTCTTTCCCTTTCTAGCATTCAGTCGTCTGCCTGGGCAGTGCCCTCTCCTCCAGTGGCACTTGCCTCTCATGATTGTGTATACACACCCACCGTTGTCAGTAAAGCCATTCAGCATTAGCTGTTCTTTATAAATTATGCCCATTACTGGTTTTGCATGCACATCATTTTACTCCTTTACAGTCATTTGTGACGTTTTTAAGGCAGTGGTTTCCAAGATGAGGTCTGCAGAAAGCCAGCAAAAGGTTGCTTTGTCGTTTGCAAAGAGTTTCCAGTTCATTTTGTTTCCAAAGTCTAGCTCATGTTAGAGGACAGCTGTAAGTGTGATACAAACACTGCCCTACTCTTCATTTAGCTTAGTTCTTCAGAGAACCCTGTTGCAGCCACATAGGCATTATGTGATCCCAAATGGTGACACCTTTATGGTTGCAAGTATTAAAGGAGACAGTATTAAAATGTCCTAACTGTGTAAATCTGAAAATCCCATTGTAACTTATTTGAGTATTTGCAATGACTTCTGGAAGCTTCAAATCTGGTCCGTCATTGTAGGGAGTGATTCAAATTCACCTTTTCACATTTTTGCCTCCAACTTAGCACATGAGAAAAGAAAATAAGGCAATGTAATCTGTACAGGCTAGCCTCTTCCACACTACTGCCCAGCTGACTGCGAGTTCCCCTCCTGCCTGCCACATTATCAGAACGCACATTCAGGAATGCTGGAGAAAATTATTCCTTGTTCCTTTGTAAAACTGGGGCTCTCATTCAGCACCTGTGTATGTGAATGGGTGTAAGGTTGGAAATGAAGTCAGCCAAGGACCCTTGGCTCTGGTGGGACTGAAATCAGCTTCTTTGCACTTACTGTGTGTCTCCAATGTGTGTTGGGGGCAGAATTGCACACAGCTGAACACTTACTGCTCTCAGACTCCAGAAGCACCAGGACACATCTCTCACACCACTGAATAGTACCACGCATGGAAGTGTATCGCTGATGTTATTCCAGACACCTTCAGATGTCATCCATCCTTGATACTCAAATGGTCTGTTCCTGAACTGAATTTACAACTTGCATTTTAGATCTGATTTTGACAGATTTAGATCTAATTTTGACATTTTAGATCGGACTTTATGTATGTCCTTTAATTAGAGTTTTGACAAAACCTCACATTTTAGACACATTCTGCAAAAGAGTGGCTGTAGGAGATGGGGATTTTTTTAGCTCCTCTCTGGGAATCTTGCAGGTATTTTGTGTAGCTATTTTTTAACCAGGTTTTTATTTCCACGTCAATGTTCGTCCATGCTGTAACATACAAACATGTAAGCTAATTTCAGGACACTGACTTTTACATTCAGATTGCTGTGGCTTTTTTCTGAAAAGGTCACAAAATGACTACTCTGTACCAGTAAACACAATTAGTTAATTAGGTTGCTGAGGAAGTAAAAAACCAGCATAAATGACTACTGTAAAAGAGGCTAAAAGAGCAGGAGATAGGTTATTCCATTTGCAGGTAAGACCATGCCTGAAGTACCTTTAACAGCTTGCTTGGGTAGTGCTAGCTAGCTCTGTTCCAAAGCACCAGCCTATATTTTTGGATCATCTTTCAAGACTGAGATGATATAAGGCAATTAATAGTGTTTTGTGACCTTCTGTACCAGTAGTCCATCTTTTTGGCATTGAAACTGATTTTGCCCAACTTGGCATTTTATCACCTAGGAATGCATGGGGAGATCAAAGAGACACCTTTTACAGCAGCAGTGGAATGATTTAGTTCTGTCACACTGTTCTTCAAATTCACCATTTCTTACAAGCTGATGAGGCAAACCTCTTCTTTGCTTAATATCACATAAGGTACGTTGAAAGGCTGTGAAGAGGCAGATGTTCTATAGTTTCACTTCATATGCAAAAACCTGTTATTCTTTATTTGCATTCAATTAGAAGTCAGACCCCAATGAATATCTAATGTAGGAAATGGGGAAAAGATTTGCCATCAAGCATATGCTTTGCTTGTAGTGGATCTCAGTAACCTGCTATTGTGTCTTCCTGCAGTGATGCAGTCATTTCTACTGTATTATTTACACCTTCCAGCTCAGGGGTAAAGAATGTTAATAGGTGACAACTGGAGTTACGTTCCTGCTTTTAGAAATGTTGCCTTTCCTTGTTCCTTTTAAAAAGTCATTCTGCAGTTGCAAAATTTCCCTTACTAAGTAGCTCTGTTTAAGGATTTAAATGCTGTAGCATTACTTTCATACTCATTTTCTTTTTTGGTATAGTTGTGCCTTGTTGGATCTTGTGAAGGCTGGCCATTCTCCTGGCAATCCTGAATATAATATGAGGAGCTCAGACATTATAAAACTGTTGCACTGTCAAGAAGGGAAGGTTCAAATGATCATTGTAATATGAAGCAGAAGTGGCAGACTCTTCCAGAACAGCTGCTGTGATTGCTGTGACCCTGTAAGAGCACACATACCAGGGTATTACAATACCAAGGGAGAGATGGAAGTTATCTGGAGCCCGAGACATCCGACAGGGATAAGCAAAGCAGCTTTTCATCACTGCAGTACGGGGTTTTCCAGACTTGAGGGGAAAGCGACAGAAATCTCATACCCTCCCAAACTAGGATGTGATTAGAAACGTGCTTTGTTACATCTTCCATCCCCTTTCTTCTCTGTGGATCACTCCTAACATGTTCTGGAGAACACATGACATTTCGTCCTTTTTCCTCTTTTCCTTTTCCTTTGATGTAACATTGTAAATTAAACCATCCTCGCCCGTATCCAAGCAATGCATTGACACAAAAGGGAACCTTGAGAGTATTTTTAGGTGCTTTGCAAACTTAGGCAAATTGATCAATATTACTTCACACGTGCCTCAGGTTTGGAATGTTCTTTTGTCCTGCCATTATGATAATAAAAAATTTAAAGATTTTAAGGAGAAAAAAAAAAAAAGTGCAACGAGGTGAAATGATGAAACTAATTCTGTCACATACAGTTGCCTAATCCTCGTGTTTTTTCCGGGAATCTCTAGCACAGAATAAAATGTAGAGAAACAATGTTTTTTCTGTGCAACAATATTAAGTGCCTCATCTTAAAAAAAAAAATCTGTCATGGTTTCCTGTGAAGGTAATAGGTATTCCAGATAATTGGATCGGGTGTTTCTGGGCAGTTTCTCCAGACTGAGCCTGCTTCTGATGGGCGTTTTCTCAAGATGCAGTAAAGGACAGGCTGAAAGCCAGAATGAATCATTGTTTTGGTAGCAACAGTCCATCTGCATCTGCAATCATTCATGGTGCCCCTTAGCCTATCTCTTAGTATGTCAAAAGTTGTGAAAACATGAGGCTGAGGACAGACAGAAGGGGCTTGCAGTCGTTTTGGGTTCTGCTGTATGTTAGGGAAGCACTTGACAGAAATCTGCCAAGTGGCTCATCAGACCAGAATGCCAGTGCACCACTGCTGTGGTTGATTTCGGATGCCTGCTTTTGACACATAATGAGGATTTTTGGGGGTGAAAGGGAATGTAGTTTTCATCTGGATTTTTAAAAGCACGGAGTTCCTAGTAACCTGAAGAGGAAAAATATATAAACCATCCTGATACAGGAAATGAAATAGTGAATCAATGCTGATAAAAGGGATGGGGGAACAGCAATGACATCTAGTATTTATTAAGAGCCCAGCTCACTGCAGTGAATATGGAATCACAGAATGGGTCATGTTGGGAGGGCCCACAGTGGTCATATGGTGGTCCCACCTCCCTGCTCAAGCAGGGCCATCCCAGAGCTCATGGCACAGGATTGTGTCCAGGTGGTTCTGGAATATCCCCAGGGAGGGAGACTCCACGTCCTCCCGGGGCAGCCTGGTCAGTGCTGGGTCACTGCACAGGGAAGAAATTCTTCCTCGTGTTCAGGTGGAACTTCTGGGCATCAGCTCCTGCCTGTTCCTCCTGTGCCATTGCTGGGCCCCACGGAGCAGAGCCTGGGCCCTGCTCTGACACCTCCCCTGGGACACTGACAGACAGGGATGAGCTCCCCTCTCAGTCGTCTCTCCTCGAGGCCGAGCAGCCCCAGCTCCCTCAGCCTTTCCTCACCAGAGTTGCTCCAGTCCCTAAATATAGAGAGAATACAGTGAGATTGTTGCCAGGATCTGATTTGCAGCAGGACCACCTTGAACTGCTCTCACTCCACCAGCTCCTAGAATTAAAAAGCACATGAACGTCTGTACCCAGAGCAAAGCTGCTG
Organism: Orthonyx spaldingii; assembly: GCA_013397795.1. NCBI lineage: Eukaryota > Metazoa > Chordata > Aves > Passeriformes > Orthonychidae > Orthonyx > Orthonyx spaldingii. The sequence goes on along the minus strand of VZTJ01003885.1, from coordinate 26,384 downwards.
CTCTTGCTTGTGTTCAGGAGGCCCTTCCCGAGGTGCAGGTGAGGAGGTGCGGGCGTTCCCCGGACCCACGAGGGGCGGTGCGGGGGTTCCCCAGACCCACGAGGGAAGGTGCGGGTGCTCCCCAGACCCACGAGGGGAGGTGCGGGGGTTCCCCAGACCCACGAGGGGCGGTGCGGGCTCTCCCGAGGTGCGGCTGCCGCCAGATGGAGCCGCCGGGCAGCGGGACCTGGGTGCGAGAAAAACCGGTGGCGGAGAGACCGACACAGCGCCGGGATCCAGCCCAAACCCAGCGAGCCAGAGCTGTGCTGATACACGAGCATCGGGGAGCGCTCACCACGGAGAGGAACAGGCATATTGCATCAGATCCTGGCTGGGAAACACGGACACAGTCGAATCTTAACCCAGCTGATGCAAGAGCCAGGTTCCCGTTAGAATCAGATTTCCCTTGACTTCAGCTGAGTCAGAGTTTGTGTAAGAGTGTAGTGCGACTGCAACAGCATAAATGCATTAAAGGATACACTCTGCACAGTTACCTTACATTTTGGTTTTAGCAATCTCTATCACACTAAAAAATAGGCCTAATAAATCCTACTGGTGTAGCCCTAATAACTCGTGTGTATTTTTAATTGGAGTAGTGAAGTAATGCTTCAGTTTGGCATAGTGATAAAAATTCCCTCCTTTGATGGTTGACAGACTTCATTGCTTTTAATTTTGCCACTTGGAAAGCTGCTTGCAGCTGGAATTTGGGGTGTTACTTTTTAAAATGTACATGGCATTTAGGTTCTTTGCTCATTTTAGGAATTACATTTGTTTTACATCCAAATCATAAAAATCAAGAGCATCAGTAGACCTGTAACATTTTGAGTTGTTACACAGAGAGTTATTTTATGTGATCATATAAAGCATGGGGAGGTTAAGAAGTCCCCAGTGCAGCCACAGGAAAGGGACAAAAATTGTGAGTTATATTTCTCCTTTATTTTCTCATCTTGCATTTTCATCTTCTGAACAAAGAACTGACGGAAGATGGTTTATCTTAAATCAGAAATGAAATCATAGTAAAGGCTTAGTTTACAAAGCCCAAAACCTCTGTTATTAAACCATTCTTGAGGAAATGGCAGCATTTTTAACATTTGGCAGTAACTTTTCCAAGACTGTACTGGTATTACAAACCAGTGTGGTATTTCAGGAGCCATATGTGACACAGCTGTTTTAATGCTCATTTGATTGCTCTATCAGACTAACATGCTGCATTTTACTGAGCTGGTGACTGCAAGAAACCAGGATGACAAGCACGCAAAAATATTCTGAGATTAAATTCTCAGAGTAGGGTGTCAGGCATGTCCTAACACCATTCTGTGGCAGGCAGCCCCTTTCCTCCTCCTCTATCTCAGCTGAGATGGAATTGGCATGTGTTGTTCCACCACCATATTCCTAAAATCATAGCATCATAGAATGGTTTAGCTTAGAAGCAGACCTTGAGGAACATCTTGTTCCAACCCTCTGCCACGGGCAGGGACACCCTGCACTAGCCCAGGTTGCTCCAAGCCCCGTCCAACCTGGCCTTGAGCACTTACTGGGGATGGGGCAGCCACAATGCCTGTCCTTCCCTATTCCAACGCCTCACCACAACCAAAGAATTTTTTCCTAATCTCTAATCTAAACCTACTCTCTGCCAGTGTGAACCCATTCTCCCTTGGCCTGTCACTACATGCTCTAATAAATAGTCTTGCCCCATTTTTCCTCCAAGATCCCTGCGATCTGCACTGGAAGGCCACAGTTAGGTCACCCCAAAGCTCCTCTTCTCCAGGCAGAACAATGCCAGCTCTCCCAGCCTTTCCTCACAGCAGAGGCGCTCCACGGCTCCGATCCCCCTGGAGCCTGCCCTGGGCGCGTCCCCGCGTGTGCCGCCCGCCCCGAGCCGTGTCCGCCCCGAGCC
>VZTJ01003885.1:0-24333 GCA_013397795.1 Orthonyx spaldingii | reverse complement strand
GCCCCTCCTCCGGCGCCGCCGCTGTTTCCTGCGCGGCCGGCGCAGAGCTGGGCGCTGCCGGCGGAGGTAGGCGGGGGAAGGAACGAAGGAGGGAGGGAAAGGCCGCGGCGGAGCGGGGCGCTGGCGCTGTCCGAGCGGGCCGGAGCCCCGGCCGGGCCCGCTCCGCTCCCGGGCAGCGCCGTCGGCCCGCGGGGGTGCCCCGGGAGGGAGCCCCACAGCCCCGGGGCCGGCCCGGGGCCACCGCGCGGTTGCGGCGCTGAAGCCACTAAAGGCCTTGGGGCCCCACTGAGCTGCCCTTGAGCTGCACAGAATCCCGGCGGCGTTAGGGTGGAAGGGAGCTCTGGAGATCCTCCAGCCCAGCCCTCCTGCCCAGGCAGGGTCACCCTGAGCAGGTGACACGGGAGCGCGTCGGTGCGTTTGGAATGCACACCTGATTCCTCATTTCTCCGAGTCACATTGCGGCTGGAGCAATGCTTCAGCAATAGTAAACCTGAAATTGGCAGGAAAACAAATAAAGCAATAACTATAGTGTAATTAAATTTTGGCTATTTGAAAGGATTTATAATTACATTTTATGCTCAGCCTATTGTAGTCATAACATTTTTAATAAATTTTAAAACATTCAGAACATGTTGATTAATTTTAATGAGATGAAGTTTTATGTTTTTGCAATGAGTTAGGGAAAAGCATCTTTTATTTTCAGGCTTGGTTCAGATTTTGAAGATACCACCGCAGTGTGCTGCGCCAAGTACCTCTACAGGGGAACAGCTCTGCTGTTTGTGTTGCTGAGTGTCAGCTTTTTTCTCTTTTCTTAACTGAAAGTCTCATTATTGGCTTCAGTATCAGCTAACTGATGAAAGCGACCTGTAACTTTTTTGAATACCGCCTTCAAAATGGAGAAACCGGCTAGGAAATGGGAAAAAAAAGACTCTTAGTTTATAATTAGAAGGATGATGAGTAGGCCTATAAAAATTCAAGGGCAGGAGGAGTTATGGCCAGTCTTTCATAGATGCTTTTTAATTTAGCAGGCCAGGTAAGCTGGGTATCCTAAGTGCCTAGAAAGGTTAGGTACCAGATTTCCTTTTATCTCAGTGGAATGAGAATATTTACATGCATTTTTAGGCATCCAAGAACCTTGTAAAATCAGCTTCTAGAAGTAGTTTGCTCATCTAATGAGTAAATTTGTTACCTCTTGTGTTAAATAAACCAGTTAAGTGCTTTGATTATATTACATGCTTTGATAAATACACAGAAGAAGAGCAATGCTCTTAAGGTCTCAGTTCTTATGAAGCAATATTAAAGTGCTCTTTTATGCATTTCAATTGAATTCAGATTGTCTAGCAAATACAAGAGTTCCTTACCATCTCCTAATATAATTGAAACTAAAAAAAATCGGAGTAAATATATAGTCAGTAACATAGTATTACAGGAAATATTTGTAGATATAGTGAATCCTCGTGGCTAGGAAAGAAGAGTGCCAAGTGCTGAGGTGACAAGGGCAGTAAGCATATTTTAATCTTTATGCCACCAGGTAGGAGTAAACCTTTTCTTAGCTAAATAAATGAAAATTACAAATGCGAGCAGGTTCAAAACTGGTATATTTACTGGCTGCTGATGCCAGTCATGATTTATATCAGACAGACCACCTGCTTTGCAGATTCCAAGTACTAGACCAGGCTCTAAAGGTAGGATTTTCAGAAAGTGGTGATTTAGGAGCACAGATGCTACTCATGCCTACAGGGTGTGTATGAACCAGTGATGAAACAGCCCTCCTTTGCAGATGGGAGTATCTTGAGTTCCTGTCTGTGCATTGGCTGTTTTTGAAATAATTGAGGGACTTCTGGCCTGTTTAATTATCAGGTGACGTCTTGCACACCATTGTTTGTGAAGTCGTGTTCTTCAGTCTGTCTCAGCTGCTGAGTACCTTGTGTTTGGATTTGCTCCAGTGCTGTTCTCGTATTTCTGATAAAAGGTTGCAGTACATACAGAGCTGTGGCTCTACAGTTGAGACAGAAGAAATTGCCTTGGGATTTGTGCTTGCATAAATGTTTGCTGAGGTCTTGAAGTTTCGGTTTGAAGGTCTACCCAGATCACTTGTATGCTTTCTAGCACTTGCATGGGGATTGTCACCTCACACTCTTATTGATCACCATATGGTGTCCACCATGATAAAGACAGCTCCAGGTAAGAGGACTCATCTCTGTATCTTCACTGTCTGGTGGGTTTGGAATGTGTTGGTGGTTTTTGTGCTGTGTACATGCACATGGCTGAGAGATTCACTCAGTTACCTCAGTGAGAAGCTGTGAGGAGCAGTGAGGACAGCTCAGTGGTGGGCCAGGCCATGTGCTGGTGAGAATATCTCCTGTGTGGACATTCGGGAAGAGACTCATTTTTCTGTAAGTGGGATGCTGAGCCCAGGGACAGAAGGGCTTTTGCTTGTCTGAAGTCATCACCTGGTGAAGGGGGAAATAGGGTAATGAGGTGGGAATGTTAAACTGGAAAGAGCTGGAATGAGGTTCACACCATGGAGTTATCTGGGGACTCTCTTCCATTATTTGTGTTAGCAGGACTTTCGGTGAGTTGGGTATGATGTTGTTGTTTTAATTCTTTCTATGGCATTTTTCTTCTTGAAAACCTGCTGGTTATAGGTTCAAAGTTGAGTTCTTCTAACATGATGTTACCATTCCCTTTGGGTAGGGAGAGCAGGAGCATTGCTCAGTTTGTTCCCTTGTCCCTGGGGTGAAAGTGAGAGAGGGAGCATCAACTGAAGTACAGAATCTGAGACTTCAGATGATTGTTTGGGGAGACCACAATGACGCAAGGAAAGCAGCCACTGAACTGCAATAGAACAAAAAAAGTTACACACCACAGCTTGGTTTCTCAGAAACTGTCGGGTTTCATTTTGGTTTTTTTCTTGAGGTGCTGAAGATTCTTGGTACCATGTGAAGTCAGTAGGAGCTGTGGGGACTCGGCAGCTCTGAAAGCTGGGCACAATTTTATGGATGTTGACATTTCTATTCCTTCATTAGATCAAACCCAGTATTTTACAATCCTGGTGTTTCCAAATGTCTGGGTGAATTCAGTAGGGAATAATTTGGTACCAGAATCAAATTGCACTTTAAGTTACTCGTCAGTTACACAATCAGAGTTTTTTTATGCTTCTGGCTATCGTGATTCTACCTCTAACACACAAAGCTTTACGGCTCCCTCTGTGCTATTCTGGTGTAGGATCCTTGCTCCCTTGTAGCACCACTGGCATTTTGCAACATACTTCTCTTCCTATTCTGCTTGCAGTTCTGATCAGTAGGTTGATGTCAGATGCAACTTTGTGCTCCACGTTCTTGCAGTTGGCTTCTTACAGACCTTGCCAGTCTGTGAGGTGTTAGACATTTGCAGCTGCAGAGCTTTATAAGCCTTTTGTTTGATTTCCTCAGCCTGACTGGATGCTGACAGTTATTTAGTTGTTTTTTTGGTGGGGACTGCTTATCCTAATGGCAGGTTAAACACTTTTGTGGTGCCTCTGTGCTGCAGCTTGTTAGTGTAAAGTCAAAATATCCTTTCATGGCCTGTAGCGTGTAGTTAAATAAATACCTGCTCACTGAAAATTACCTGATTGATCGTCTAGATTCTTTATTGGAGTGTGAATTTTTTTTCAAGGAATTCATAATTCTATGTGCTGAATGTAGGAATCTGGGATTACTTTACATGTTAGGACATGGTTTATGTTTCCGTGTCTCCCACTAGTGCTCTGTATGTACAGTTAAAGAAAACCTCCTTTGTATGTGCTGTGCCTCAGGTAGTGTTCACTAATGTTCTCTGCAGGACTTAAAATACAGTGAATATGACAAGAGATCATAGAAATACTTGTAACAGTTTAGAGAAAATGGGTGCTCCTTGTAAAGTCTTTGAGAGTTTTGGTCACATCCAGAATTAAGCAGGAACTGCTGTGATATGCCAAGAACTTTGTTCAGTCAAGCCAAAAAAACCCAAATAAATGCTAATTGGAATGAGGTGAAGTTTTTGTCTCAGAGGGATTGTTCTCGGGGACAGGTCTCTGTCCCTTGCTGAGGACACATGATGGCATTTTTCAAGCTGAGGTCCTGTGTCTCTGCTTCCTCCTACATGAGATTCCTCTGGCATCTCTGCTCTGAGTCCTGACTGCCTTACACATCCACCCCTGCATTTCTGATGGCCTGACTCCAGAGCACCCCATTTAGTCCTAGTACCAGGTCTTTCCTCCAACACTTCTTCAGGCACTTCTTGGTTGCTACAGACAGCCTCCTGTCTTCAGAAATCAGCATGGAAGTGCTTAAGCATGTAACAAAACTGATAAGTGAAAATAATTGACTGATTTGTGGTAAAAATTAGGACAATGAGAAGATACCTGACAGATTTGTCAATTATAATCTGCTAGTTGTGATAGAGTGAAGCTCTTTTTCCAAGGGCTGTGTGTGATGCTGAACACACATGGGAATTGCTCAGGCCAAAAGCAATGTAGTGAAGAATTAGATACTGTAGAATCTCTAAATTTATTGTAAACCCATTTTTTTTCTGGTCTACTCTGAGATCTCATTGTTTCTGTTTCAGCACCCTCCAGCAACTGGCCAGTAGGGGTGGTTTTCCCAGAAGTGAAAAAGAAAGCAGTTGTTGCTCTGGTGTCTGTCCTTGAACACTAGGGTTTTTTTCCCTAAAATTAATTTAGCAGCTAGGTTTAGTCTCTGTTGTAGTGATCAAAAGATAACCTAAAACATCTTTTCCAGGATCTGGAGTCGCCAAGATGCCCATCCCTGTAGATGATGTGATGCAGGTGCTCTGCCATGTCTCCGAGGTCAAGGGCATGAAAGCTGCTGTCAAGCATTCTGGTCGGGGAGCACTGCTGGCAGGTGCAACAGCCTTTCTGGGGGGGCTCATGGGAGGCCCACCTGGAATCGCTGTAGGTAAGTGTGCTTTGCTTCAGGAGCAAGAGGGTGGTGAAATCCCTGAGTGAAAAAATGAGGACGTCTGTGTAGGAGGTGTGGGTTGAAGGAAAGGGACATCCATTGTTGAGATTTCCTGCTGCGGTGGGAAGTGGAGAGGGGTGAGGCAGGGGTGTAGGGTGAGGGTGAATAAGTATTCTTAGTCAGCCTTAGCATGGGGCAGGATCATTTTCCAAACGGTCTTACTAAAATTGATGCTTATTTCTGTATTTTAAAAGTTGCTGTTACCCACGTCTCGATGCACTTGGTTTTTTCGCTCTGGGATTCACTATTCTGTCACTTTGCTTTTCTTCTTGTTGTGGAAAGTTAGAGGAAAGCCAAAGTCTAACAGTAAAGAGTTGTCTCTCCTCTCTAGCTCTGGAATTCAGAGTTGTTTAGTTTGAAAGCTGCCTTGTCACTGAAGTCATGTGGGCCCTGGCCCTTGAATGTTCCTTACTCCTGTGAGCAGTTTCAGCAATTTCAGGGGCTTATGTGAATTTCAGTGTGCTTGGTGAGGCTGAGTTACAAAAATTAGCAAATAATATGTGAGGAGTGATAACAGCAAATGCAAAGTGAAGCTGTGTATTTACTCCTTTTACAAGTACAAAGCTTAATTAATAGCCAGAATAGTATTTTGATAAATACATGACTGAAGTTATCGGGAACAAAGAAGGGAAATTAAGCTTTTGTAAGAAATCTATAAGCTTAAAATCTAAAGTAAGTGACCTCATTCTTGAGTGAGATGATGAGAAATACTGAAGTTATTCTTGGGTGTGTTTTCATGTTTAAGTGTTAGTTTAAGCTTTCATAGTGTCTCCCAGTCAAGCTTGATGTTCTTCAGTCACTGAGGAAGGCACTGGAACAAGTTCACCTGTTACTTTATACTGAAAGGATACAGTAATAAGCATATATAATAAGAGTAATAAGTACTAACTAAACTAAATGCCGTGACTCAATTACAGTGCAACTAAATCATAACCCCCTCGTTCAACTTTTAAAATTGCAAAGGTAAATAAGCCAAATAAGTTTAGGACAGTTAAGAGAGACATTTGCAATCAAGTGCACTTTCACTTGCACAGACAGCCTGGATAGGTGTGGGACTGTGTGGCAGGGACTGCCCCTCTTGCTGCTTTGCACCAGGAATGAGAGGATGAGTTCCCTGCCGTGTGCAGCGTGGCTGGAGAAGCTGGCAGTCATCATGCTTCCCGAGGACTGCCTGCTCTGAGAAGAGTGGACTGTGGGTTTGATGCTTGGGGGAAAAAGTGTGATCATATAACAAATCTTGTCTCAATGGACGAGGAGCTTAGACATCAATACTTCTAGTGGCTTTTGCATTAAGTGCCCCTAAATCAGTTATTGATGTTCTCATAAAAGTCCCTTGAAGATGAATTCAGCCATCGTAGGCTTTCAAGTATTTCTAGGGTATCATGGGAAAAATTGCTAACTGAGTAGAAGCTGCAAATTAAGAATTTTTGTCTAATGAAAAACTGCATCCCTGTGAGTGCATAAATGACTTTTTAGGAGCAGTGACTGGGGGTGGCAGTTTTGGAGGCAGGGTCAGTTCTGACACCACTCCGTTGTGAGGGTTCTCCTTCCTTCCTGCCTTGCAGCAGGCTGTGTGTGCTCTGGGAATTGCTGTGCTGCAATCAGACTGCTGATGGATAAGAGCCCTGCAGGGCTGGTTTCTCAGCAGCCACGGGCACATCAGCTGGAGATGATCCATCCCTCTGCTGTTATCCTGATAACCTGGGACCCTCTACTTAGCCAAGCATGTCTTGTCCACCTGGGGTGGGTGGGGTGTGGATTTGATAGATGAAAGCCTGAATGTGTCTAATGGGTTTGGTCTCTGAGCATCTGCCCGGGTGGACTTGATAGGTGTAGGAGGCTGTAGATGAGTGACTCTTAGAGAAGCAGAAGGCTTTGATCAGTCTGGGAGTATCTAGTAAGAGATTATGTGTTAATGACTCTGATAAGGCAGTTGTTGGTCTGGTGTTTTCCTTGGGCAAGGTTTTATTTAGTGGTAGAGCTTATCCTAAGAGTGTTCCAGGGAGTGTTTTGTTTCTGCTTTCTAGCTGGAAACTATTAGTGTTGATTGTATAAAGGGTTTCTTTGTGATTGCTGTGGATGTAAAGAGCTTTTAAAATGCTTTCTGGTGCTTTGACTATCATGTATAAATCTAGCTGAAGTAGACACATATACAACTCTATATGTTGATTTCTAATCAAGGTGGGAACATTGTTGATGAAGGCTATGGATAGAATTTCAGACTTTAACTGGTAAAGACTAATGACTCACTGTCTTTCCTAGGAGGAGCGTTTGGTGGATTGCTTGGTGCCTGGATGACTTCTGGACAGTTCAAGCCAGTCCCTCAGATTTTACTGGAATTGCCTCCTGCTGAGCAGCAGAAACTCTATGATGAAGCTGTGGATATTATCAGGCACTTAGACTGGACTGATGTTGCTCAGCTGACTGCTCTTGTAATGTCAAATGCTAGTCTCCAGCAGAAGCTGACAGGAGTGGTGATCAATTACCTTTCCAAGGAGCTGAGAGCACAAATAGAGTACGGAGAATAATCCTCTGCAGAGAGGCTTTTTACACTGGAATGAATTCTGCTGTGATAGTTGTGAATCTTCAACACAGCAATTACTAGTTATCAGTACAATTATAAATACAGGCTGATCTAAGTATTTTTTGAGTCTTGGGTTTTGGTGTTCGGGGTTTTTTTAATTTCCATTACTATTATTATTTTTGATTTGTGTGGATTTGTAAGGATAGTATTAGATTACTGCATTTTCCTGACACTGACCTGCTATGTAATTTTGGATTGCTCTGCACTAGGACTAATTCAAATCGTTGAAGGGAATTATGCTGCTCTTAGGCTAATGTGTCACTTGTGAAAAATTTCAAAGTAATTTTATTTAGGAGACTTAATTCTGTTTAAGTGCTTTAATTTTTTTTTCCTTGTGAATGACACGTAAGGTGCCAAAGTAGCTTGGGCACTTTGAAGGGTTTTACCAATTGTCTGTTTCAGCCATGCAAAGGAAAGTTTTACAAGAAAGTACACTACTGTGAACTCAAAGGACTCAATCCTTACTTTATTGTTTGTCACATTTTTATTGTAATTATTATCTTTTTATGTAAGAAGTAAAGCAAATACCTAAACAAGATTTCAAGTAACAGGAAGACAAACTGTGAACAATTTCAATTCAATTTTCGCCAAGTTCCTGGTGCCCTAGAACGGGAAGGTGTGGCAAGAATACTCTTTTAAGAAATGGGGAGCTGAATCTGCCAGTTTTATATTAGCCCCAGGATTAGGGTTGTCATTTCAGCATTGGTTCCTTGACCAAGTCTGAACAGCAGGTCCTCTGTTTTCAATAAAATATTCATAAGAAGCATCATAGTGGTCTGTGTGTTGCTTTAAATTAAATGAACACTTTAAGAACTCATCCAGGCCTGTACTGGGCACCCAGCAGTTGGCAGCAGCAGTGCTGCTGGGGTGGGGTGATGTGCCAGCTGCATTATTACTGTGAGCACCAAATGCCATGGAGCTGAATGGCCCAGCCAGTTGTTCACATTTGGTTTCAAGGCACTCATAAGACAAGTTTGTGGGTATAAAAAAGTGCAGGTGTGTCTTCTTTTTATGTAAAGACAAGTGAAACTGCTCTGACAAGTTCATTTTTTTGCCTGAAATAAAGATCTGTCTCTCTTGGTGTGTGATGAGGTTTCTGGAAGTTAAGGTTTAAATGGTAAAGCTTTAAACTCAGAAGTTGCTGTTGTATGCATTTGATTAATTTATTTCTGCAGGTACCACTTGCCTTTGATAAATTCAGTGGAGTGCAGGGCAGTGATTGTTCTCAGCATTTAATAACACTTTTTCAGTGATGTGAAAAGGAGGTGGAAATGAATGGTAAGTGGGCACTCCTAACCTTGTCAGAGTTTCATAAGGCCAAGCCTGAAATCAGTGGGGTTTCAGTTTCACTGGCAGATCGTTAAAAGGTTTTTAAAACTATATCCTTTAAAAAATATTGCAACTTGTTAAAAGATTTTTAAAACTATATCCTTTAAAAAATACTGTTTTTATGAATCCAGTTACTTGTATTTGCAATTTTCTGGTTATTTCACAAATTAAATTCAGTCTTTCCAAAATAACACACTGCTAGCAGTGGCAGATGATTGAATGATCCAGTGGGATGGAGTTGGCATCCTATGCTCAGCTGTTCAAACCCAGAAAGAACAGAGCTGACAACTGATTGTAAAGCAGGCCATAGGAAAAATGGGGGCTCCAGCTCATCTGTAATAGTATTTAGTATTTAAACAGACCATTACAAGTTTCAGAATGGTTTCAGACATCGATATCATGACCCCCATTTTACAGGTATTCATAAATTTGGGCCCAAATGTAGGTAGTGAATTGATTTTTATCACTTGTATCAGTGTAATAGATGTGGATGGAGTTTAGATCATTTACTCTCATCCTCTGCTCTCCTGTGATACTCTGAGGGTATTCTTTGAAGTGCTTTTTATTATACCCTTAGAAATTATGAACCAGTGAGAACTACACTCTTTTAGCCTTCACTGTGGTGTAAAAGAGGCATGTGATGGATGCCAACAGAACTTGGGTCCAAGTAGTTCAGATCAGTCCTAGCTTATGTTAAACCCCACTGCAGCTGAGCTCCTGAGAAGCTTTATGCCACAGAGGAGCGTGCTCTTAGTCATTATAATAAATTTAACTTCTAGAGGTTTCCAGATGACTGAAGTAGAACCAGAAGAAACTAATTGAATTCTGTTTGTATCTTTATTTAACAGGTTTGATGCTCTTGGAACTCCTTGGAAGGTGGCAGGTACCTGTTCTCAAAGTGGTAGCATTAGGTTTGCAGACTGGTCTGAAACACATTTCACTGCTGGCAGTGGAAGAACAGAAATGAGCTCAAGTGCTCATCTCACGTGAGTTTGGGCATAAGAGAATTAGGAAATGACCACTCCTGCTGGATACTTAACTACAGAGGGAGAATGAGCATGGCACCCACAAAGATTATGTTGTTTGTGTTTCAGTGGTTTATGACAGTTTATATTGCTGAATGCTGCAGAAAGAGCAGATTGGACCTTTAGTGCTCTGACTGCAGCCCTATGCTGTCGTACTGAGGTCACCATATCACGGTCTGTAGCCTCATGTGGGGATTTGGGCGAGTTAAAAGCACCCTTCAGCAGATTTGACCATCTGAGGGAAAAGAGCAGCTGCACGGGAATGTTTTAACATCCATCTGTTGCTGTTCTTGGGTACAGACTGCCTGTCCACCACTGCATCCCTTGCTGGTGTTGGAAACAGCCACAGGCGGGGGATGGCATCTTCTGAAATGCATTCCAGCTGCATAATGTCCAGGCTGAGTGTGAGGCACAGCCATTGCCTAGGAAACGAGGTAAGGCAGTGCCAGCAGTTGTGGGAAGCAGCTGAGAGAGTCAGTGTGGGGAGATGTACATATTTATATAAAGAAACCATCTGTGATGCTGGTTATTAACCTGGTTTGGTTGTAGATGTGACAGAATCAAGCTATGATTTCACTGACAGATGGTGTATTTTTAGTTAAAAATTCTTTTTTTTTTATGTGGGTTTTTTTTGAGCTTTCTGATTTCAAAATAGAAAGCAACGCTAAGTGTTACGTTAGTAAGGACAGGGAATATATATGCTTTTTTAAAAGGCAGTCCTGAATTCAAATACAGATTAGTAATTGAGATGTGCCATCTAGTGGCAATTAGATTATTTCTTAACTCAGCCTCTCGAGGCTGCCTCAGTGCCTGGATAACACAGTTAGTTACCTTTTGCCATGAAAAGTAAGGTTATGTTCTTTTTTTGCTCTTACTCTGTCAAATTCCTGGCTTTAGTGAATTTGTGTTAGGCTAAAAATACCAGCCCAGCTACAGACTAGACTGGAATTTATATGCAGTCCCTGCTGAAGTTGGCTCTTTGGTGATTATCATATGTGAGCTGTGACAGCACAAATATTTACTGCAGCTGCATGTCACATTTAATTATAGTGAGAAAATACAGAATCAGGCAGAGGAGGGCAGTTTACTTCTTGATTACTGAAGGACAAGTGCATTTTGTGAGCTGAGCAGCAGCCAGTCTGCAAAGGCAGATTGTCCACAGTGGAACTGGCAAGCCAGTGAGGAGTTTGTTACTTGGGGGGCTGCATTTCTTTGTGCCTCACAAAGGCGGGTGGCTCTTGGCTCAGCCTGTTCACACCGTATTTGTCACATCACCTCTCCCCTCTCACTCCAGTATGAAAAGTAACAGGGATTAGCATTCCGTGGGCAGTTTTTCCAAGGACAGCCTCTCCCCTTGCAGGGCTGCACACCTACACCTGCAGAGGGCTTTGCTGGGAAGAACATTCCCAAAGGAGACGATCTCCTTCTCTCTCAGAGAGGCCTCCAAAGTGCTGCTGGCAGATGGGGTGCTGTGCCACCCTCTGTGCAGGGGCACACCCGTGTGTGCTTCCTTTCCAGGGCAGCTGGGCTGGGGTTCCCCCGAGGCAGGGCTGGAGAGGTGCTTTGCTGCCTGAGTCCCTTTGTGCAAGGACGCTGAACATGCTCCAGGGTAGTTTGCTGGATGGCTTGGGACACTCACACAGCTTCCCCATCAGCTGCTTTGGTGTGAGGGGCTGAGGACAGCACCCAGCTGGTGAGGGGGGCTGTGTGAGCTGCGTGAGGTAACGGTGAGGTGTGATACCACCAGCACGTTGTGTTTGGTTGTTTCTCAGCACGTCACTTCAGATGGCTCCAGCAGTGTGCTGTGTGGTACTGTGCTCTGCAGCTGGATTCCAGCCCGCTGTGCCCTGGCAGAACTCCTGCCCCTCTTTCTCGCAGGTCACCATTTGTGGCTCCTGCCGTATGTGCTCCAGCACGTGGGGCACAGGTGGGGTGGAATGACTGCCATCACCTGCTCCCACTAACCCTCACCTCTTTAGGGAGGGAACTTCGTGCTGCAGAGGGCTGGGTAGGCCAGGATAGCTGCTCTTTTGAGGCACAATTCCGTTTAGCACATGTGGCATAAAGCTGTTGAGACCCAGTGTGTGTGTCCACATTTCTGTCGGATGACACCCCCCTGATGATTGCAACCCAGTGGAGATGAGCATGCCTTTTCTACCTTTAGTTGATTTATGGGAAATTAGAATTACAAAACCCACTGAAATATTATTGGAAGGGGATTGTAATATTCAAAGTCATTAAGGAAATTGATTTCACACAGCCTTACTCTCATGGCATACCTGCTTCGATGGTCTGACCAGGACTGCTTGTGCACAAAGTGGAGGATGAGTCAAATCCTCACTTCATCTCCTGGTTCTTCTTGATTGTCAATGATTAGCTAACTTTTTGGACAAATCTTTTACATCCTACAGCTACTGCCTTCCTGCTAGCCTTCCTGTGAGCCCCTTGGCTTGTTGGGCTGGCAGGAGGACTGGCACATGTGGTTTGCTGAAACTCCTGTGACTGTCCTGCTGTCAGTCAGAGTTTTGTTCAGGAGCTGCCTGTGCTGGGTTCTCACCAGTGGGCCTCCTGGGTTGGGCAGCAGGAATGAATCCTCCACTTGATGGAATGGCAACCCTCACTGTCCAGAGAGGCCTCTCTGTTAATTGTTCTGGTGCTTTCACATGCATACACTTCTGGTCATACATCATTTAGTCCAATGTTAACATTTCTGTTAAAAAATGTGTAGATTCATGTGAATGTTAAATTTTCCCATTTTTTCCTTGCAGAGTAGCTCCAGCAGGGCTCACTGGTGACGTAGGGGCAGGCTCAGGGGTCTGATCCTGTGTAGCTGCAGTCGTAGGACCTGCTGAGCTCAGTCTGCATCAGCAGTTTGGCAGCACTGGTGCAGCCAGAGGATGTAAAATCAGTGCGTTTTTTCCCCAACTAAAAGCTCTTACAGAGAAAGCAATAGCTTAGGCTGTCACTGCTTGATCAGCTGATGTATAACTCCAGACTAATTGAGTAGCAGCCTTTCAGCTGGGTTGGAAAGCTTTTAAAAAACCAAAGGCCTTTGCATTGAAGTGAACTAAAGCTATTAGCCCCTAATTAAAACATGAGGTTTCATCTTTACCTTTCTAGAGATCACAGAAATCTATGTATTTTTCAGGCTGTAAGCCAGAAATCAAACATTCATCATGTAATTGCAGTAAGTGTGTGCTAATACTTCTCATTAAGTGTGATTTATGAATTCCAGAAGAGCCTACGAGGTAAATATATAAAATTATTCTGAAGTCTGCAAAAATGAAGGTATTCATTTCTTTGGATGCCTGTTGAGCAGGAAGAATTTAACGTGAACATTACAGCTTTCAACATTCAGCACAGACACTGCACCTGGACACCTGGACCTTTGCAGTTCCCTCCGTGTCACTGCTGATCTTTCACCCGAGATCACCCTTCAGCTCTCAGCAGGGAAAGCAGTGTGGCTTTGAGGCAAGCCCATTCTGCTGGGCCTCAGAAGAACTATCACCTTCTCTGGCTCTTCTGCTTGTTTGCTGGGTGACCTTGAGTAACCTCCCATCTAGGTCCTGAATGCGCTTTTTGTGAAACACTTTGTAATCTATCAATAGGAAATGGTGTGTTACCGAAACGTGACAGCACTGCTCTATAGCTAACCCCTCTCTGATCCTGCAGTCAGGACATGAGCATCAAAGAAGGAATGTAATAAATGTTAGCAGAGGATCACAGCAATCAGGACAAAGAAGAAACTGCTAAGTTTTGAAATGTAGCTACTTTCTTTGTGGCAGGGGAGTGAAAGATTTACAGTGATGTTTGACCTTAACTAATTAGACCCTGTACAGGAGTGTCTAACAGGATGCAAATGTTTTGTATTCCTTATTTCCTGCTCAGCTTCAGTGGGCAGGAGTGATTTAGGGTGAAATTAAATCTGTCCTATGCTCTGACATGCTGCTTTGCAGTAGAGCACTCTCAGATTACTCTGTACGTGTAATCTGAAGACAGAATGAAGGGTTTGATATTTCTGTATCAGTGAAATATGATGAATAGTCTTTGTAATTTGGGTTCATTCTAACCAAACAAAAGCTTTGAAGGTCTCACTTTTACCTCGCCCTGCTGAAGCTCCCTGAGCAGCTCCTTGTGCTGAGATGTTAAGGCAAAATAATTGGAGAGTCAGAGTCAGAAGCAGCTCCTGAACATTTATGGAGATCTGAGTGTTTGCAGTGGGAGAGACCATGGAGCCAGTGCAGGTGTGTGTTTAGCCTCACCTGTACCTGCCCAGGTGCTGGCATTCCCTCACAGCTGGAGGAGATCTGTGTCTCCTTACAAAAGGGTAAAGCCTGTCCTGGGTGTAGGTGAGCTCATTCTTCAGGTATTTGTATAAATTCTCAAATCTTTTGGAGCAGTGAAGGATACAAAACACAAAACAGCTGAATGTAATATTTGGGTCAGAGGGAGATGGGGTGCTTTGTTACTCAACAAAGCAGGGGACAGGGCAAAATGGCCCAGGAAATAGTGCACTGAAGTAGAATACTTGCTGGAGTATCAGTAGGAACCAGCTGCCTGCTCTGTGCCTGTGAGCCACAGTTCATGCAGCAGAGTTTGACCAACCTGAAGTTTATTAATGGCTTATGCAGGAACAAAGTCAGTAATAAAAGGCTAACTAGGGTGCTGGTGAAGAAGGCTCCTGGATCTGATTTTGCTGGCTTCCATAAAACAGGCTTGCATGCTTTTTCCCAGCCATTCTCTCCAGGAATCTGTGTACAAAAATATTTGTTCCATAACCACAGCGAGCAGCCTCCCATCGCCTGGCAGCCGCCTGCATACTTAAGGCTTGCTGCTGTCTCTGAAGTTTAACTCTGCAGGAGCCTGTGCTGACGCTGAGTCTAATCCTGATTTCGGACTTTCATGTCCTCAGCCCGGCCCCGTGGGACTGGTGAGTGTGGGGTGAAGATTAGCCTTCACATTGTGCCGCTAATGATAAGTAGCAGCGAGGATAATAAGGAGCACTCTTGTAGTGCTTTACGTCTTCAAAGTGCTCTGCTCTTACGAACTAATTAAGCTGCCTTGTGACAAAGGTATGTATTTGTGTTGTGCCTAATGTAACCGTGCTGTATTGTTATGCAATAGACCAAAATTGGATGGTGTCTGCAGATAGCGATCAGGAAATCAATTAACCAACTACTGGCTGCTCACACCCCAACAACAGAGCCAGCTTCAAAGCTGCCCCCTGTCTTTTGGTTACCCTGGGCGCATCTTTGGGAACCTGGGATATTCATGGAAAGCAGCATGTGCCAAGTGTTTTACGATGTGTGTGCAGTGTTTTGCAGCAGCTGTTTCCAGCCGCACCGTCTCTTAACCCTGCCCAGAGGATGCAGTCCCAGCGCTGCTGAGTTAAACCCAGGCACTGCTGGGCTGGGCCAAAGAGCCCCAGCTCTGTGCTGCTGGTGCTGAGTGCGAAGTGCAGGATCGTCCTGGTGTGTGCTGCTCACAAAGGCAAACAGGGTCACACCCTGCTGTGCTGCCGTGGCAAGGAACAGAGAGGGTGCTCTGCTGTATCTGTAAGATTTCCAAACCTTACTGGGCAGCAAAGCCACCTTCCCACAGCACTCCAGGTCCTGCCAGCCGCTGCAAACGTTGCCATGAGCCTGCAGTCAGCAGAACCCTGGGTATTGCTAAGTGCCACCAGAAGGGTAACCCTGACTATACAGTGCCGACCTGTTTTCTCTCAGGAAAGAGCTTGAGGTCACTGGACAGATTTCTGACAGTGCAAGCTCAGTGCTCAGCAGTGAGTCACAAGGCAACAAGAAGGTTAGGACAGATGGGAAAGGAAACCAAGAAGTAAATGTAGTTAGGTCATTGAATAAATCCAGGTAGCAGCCACATCTGGAATAGTCTGTGCAGCCTGCTTGGTCCACTTGGGTTTGTCCTTTTGGAGCCGAAGAGGGCATTGCAGAGCTGTGAAGGTAACAGAGAAGGATGACACTGTATGGGAGGGCACCCGTGTAAAGAGAGATGGGCTGGTTTAAACTGTCTGACCTGGAAAAGGCACAAATGGAGGGAGATTTGGTCACAGCTGTGACAGAGATGAATATGAGGAACAATAGTGTGGTGTAGAAGGCAAGGTGCACCCCCTGAGCTGGCAGAGGGGAAGGGAAGTGCTTGTTCACACGGTGTGACAGGGAATTGTGGAGCTAATTGGCACAGGATGCTCTGAGTGCCAAAACAAAAATGTGTTCAGAAAGGGATTAGGCAGATTGATGGTGAGGGCTGGAGACCAACCACTGCCTCCACAAGTTTCTCACCAGGCTGACAAGAGACTAAAGCAGCAGAAGTGTTGCTCTGTAGGTGCCTCTTAGATGCTGTCCCTCATAACTTTGGGATAGGTGAACTCTGGCTCTGGTTAGGTAAAACTGCTTTCATGTTCTCCCAAACCCATGCATTCCTGCAGTGCTGTGCCAACACATGTGCCACTGCGACTGAAATACAACGCATGAGCTGCCCAAGCAACCGCAATCTGAAAAAAGTGTGGCATGGTTTGTGTTGTACAAAAGGGATTTCCTGTCCTAGGCAAGACCTGCCCATTTGCCTTTGTGCCTTTTATTCTGCTCAGGAGTGGAGCCTTCCTCCCTGACTGCTTTCCCACGTACAAACAAGTGATTAAGCAAAGGACCTGACCTCTCCTGGTCCATCAGTTGCAGTCAGTTATTTCATGATCTCAAAACTGCAATATCAAGTTAAAAATTAAACCAAATGCCCTTATTACTTGCACCACAGAGAAAATATCTCCATGCCACCAGACCCCAGAGCACTAGGCATGTATTTTTAAAACAGAAATCTTTATTCACACCCTTATAAAGTGGAAGTTGTACTAAGATATGGTCATGCTATTGCTTTGTTTTGCAGAAGGGAAAGTTGTTTGACAAAGAGAGATTACATGAGTCAAGTTTCTTGTTTCATTTTGAATGTTTAAGTATTCTCACAGAACTGATTTAAAATGTGTGTGTGTGTGTGTGTATCCCCTGTCTTGCTCTCATTCCTAAACCTTCAGCCAGGAACCCTCCAGCTCACAGAGGTACCTGTTGTGCAGAGCTGGTACAGCTCAGAAGGATGCCCTGCTTGCTGCAGCCTCATCCCAGTGTAGCTGGATGAGCTGGCCCCAGGAAATCCAACCTCCAGAGGCAAATTCTGGTGGGGAGGATGAGCAGGAGGAGAAAGTTCAAGTGCTCTGAGTGGGAGGCAGGGCTGTGCTGGAGATGATGAGCGTGCAGTGCTCCAGACAGCTGTTAACAGCACATCTGTTCTGGAGCAGCCTGTCCAAGTCCGTGTGTGGGGTGCTGTGTTGCTTGTGTTTGGGCAATGACCAGCTCCTCTGCCAGCTCCCAAGGGGAGCAGCATTTCCAGTGCTGGGAGCTCCCCGCTCTTCAGGCACTGCCCAGGTGGTTCTCCCGAGGGGTGAGGGTGCTGAAACGGGGGAAGCTCTGTGGAGCTCTAACTTGTGAGGTCTCAACCAACAAGCACGTCCTTTCGGATCCCTTCTGTGACACAGCCATGCGCTGGGCTTTGGCTGTTGAGCGTCCCTGAGGAGAGAGGGAGGATGTCAGCTGCTGTGAGGGGTGCCTGTTGCTGACTGTCGGGTGCCTGCAGCACTGCTGCTCCGGAGGGCTGTCCCTGGGCTCCAGGGTGTGCTGTGAGGGCTGCCCCTGCTCGAGGGCTACAGCTGCACTCCAGATCCCGGTTTTGTGGAGGTAACACACCTCCAAAGGCTGTATTATAGGGAGCAGCAGCAGCACTGTTAAGTCCTGAAGTAGCCAAGTGTGACAGTCTCCATTTGTCGTCCTCCCCAGATTAACAGCGTCGCTCTTCGCCAGTGGGTTTTGTAGAACCTCTCATCGTCGAAGCTGCAACCTTGCAAACAGATGGCTGCAGCGTGACATCCCGAGTGCCTGTGGGACCCAGCGCAGACAGAGGGCTGGCTCAGCCCGCGGGGGTTGTATCTGCCTGGAAGCTGGTGCTGGAGAATGAACAAACGCAGCTGCAGCCTCACACCCTGCGGGACGGATGTGACTGACACCAGCCCGTCTCTGCTGAGCTTTGAGGGGCGCATGTGCCCTGTTCGAGCCCCAGCAGGGTTAGTGCACAGCCTCCCTCCGCCTCGGCTCCCCCGGCTCCACAGCCAGCCGTGGGCGGGAGTGCGGCAGGGAGAGCAGCTGGATCCTGCCCGGCCAGTGCAAAGCAGCCTCTCCCCAGAGAGGCGATACCCCTCAGGAGGTGTGAGGCTCCCTGCTGCCCGTGGAGCTGCGCAGGGGGAGGATGCTGTGGCCCAGCCCCAGAGGCTGGAGCGGGGACTGGCTCTGGGTGCCTGGGGAGCAGGGCTGGCTCACACAGCCCTGCAGGAGCCTGTGAAAGGTCTCTGGGCTATGAACACCACCTGGCTCCTAGGGGCTGCTCAAACAGGAAACAGGTGTGCTCAAGGACATTCTGGGGAGGATCTAGAGATTGACATTGATTTGCCTGGAACTTGCTGCTGAGCACTCATCAAGTCAGAGGCTCTGACGGAAGGCAGGAAGCTGTGACCTGGGTGCTGGTGGCTCTGGTTTGTGGGTTGGCTCCAGCTCTCACCCCACTACTGGAGCTGGTTGAGCCATCTGAGGATGACTGTGAGGGGCACTCCTGAAAGCACTCTGGAAGATCCTTTTTGTAGGAAGCCTCTAAGGCTCTGGTTTTATCTTATGTGTAAAAAACACGTGAATTTTTTTTCTTGTTTCTGTTGGAAGGAAAGAGACCTGTCTGGCCTTGAGTTAATGCTTTTTCCTTCTCAAATCCATTTCTTCCATAGGTTGTCACCAAAACATATTGTGTTTGTGATTAGAAAAAGGAGAGGTTGGCCAAAGCTCAGCAATCCCTCGCTGCACTGGGCAGTCTGGGCAGCAGGATCACGGGTAGCAGATGCTCTGCCCCAGGGTGTGTGCAACAGAAGGCGCTGCACGAGAGAGCTTTGCTAAAGCAAAACCTTTTATCTAGCTCCCCTCCTCCTTTTTCTCTCCCCTTCCTACAGTAACAGACTGGGGAGGTTGTGTAACTCGCTCTGGGCCGTGAACCTCTCCACAAGAGGTTTACAGAAAACCTGCTCATTGTTTCTTTGTACTTCCGGCCCTTACTGGAACTGAAGTCAAATGCCAGCTTTGGTGTTGCTCAGCGTTCACCAGCACTTCACACCACCTCCCTGCCTGCCTCCTCTCCTCCACCTGTGCACAGGCCCCCAGCACTGGCTGTGTTTGGAGGTTTTATGAACAAGGTCATGGGCAGGAGAGGCTCCCTCCCGTACACCTGCACAGCACTGGGATTGTTCCTGCCTATGACACATAACCTGAATCAGACCTGGCTGGGTATTGCCCCTGCAGTGCTTTACACTCTGATGTGCAGCCTGTGCTCCTCTCCGGGTGCCCTGGACACCACCTCCAGCATGCAGGGCTTGGGAAAGGGTTTCTTGCAGCTGTTTTGTGCCCACCATGGATGGGGCAGCAGTGTTATATCTCCTTCCTGCCAGCACCATTCTTAAAGGTCCATGGCCTGGAGCAGAAAGAGTGAGAAACAGAAGCCTGTACTTTTCACTGGGGACACCACTTTACAGCTCAGGAGCAGCTGGGACCATGTGCACTCCTCAGTTCCTCCTCCTAATCAAAAATCCAGGCTGAGTGAGGAACACAAGAAACTACCTTGCAGCAGTAGTGAGTCAAAGTGGCTGTGAGCTGTGGCAGAGCCAGAACGCCAGCTTGGATAGAAACCGAGCAACTGGGAGCACGACTCGGTTGGAGCAGCTCACTCACTTCTGCCTCCTGAGTGCTTGTGAATGCTGAGTCAGCACCGTGCTGGGAGCTGGTAGGGGGTGCCT
This sequence comes from Orthonyx spaldingii, assembly GCA_013397795.1. Classification (NCBI taxonomy): domain Eukaryota; kingdom Metazoa; phylum Chordata; class Aves; order Passeriformes; family Orthonychidae; genus Orthonyx; species Orthonyx spaldingii. The sequence goes on along the minus strand of VZTJ01003885.1, from coordinate 4,506 downwards.
GGGAGCTGGTAGGGGGTGCCTGGGAGCTGGTGTGTGCCTGGGAGCTGGTGTGTGCCTGGGCTGTGCCTTGGGACAGCAGAACACACCTCTTGAACCTCTTTGATCCTTTCAGTTTATTTTGACAGCAAATCTCCCCATTACCTTCTCTTAAGCTTTCATAACTGGCTGCTGCACCAGTGCCATCCTCTGCCTCCCCTTCCAACCAGCTTTGGAGAGAAGAGGATGGTATGCAACAGGGACCCCTTCACCCTGCTGTGCCCTTTGGCCGTGACACCTTTAGGCAGGGGCTGAGCAAGGAACCTCTTCTGGCAAGTGATGCCCATATCATGTCTGGGAGCCCTTCAGGACGAGGATGTGACCCCACAAACCCTCCGGCCTGCAGATGTTTCCCAAGGGGAGCACTCGAGCTGCTGCTCTTCCTGGTCACGTGGGGCTGCAAACTGGAATGAATCTCTGGTAAGGCCTTTATTTAGCTAAAACAGAAAAAACACAAACCACCAGGAAATGCCCTGTTAATGTACTGGAGACAGAATCAGGCTGGAAAACTCCAGGCTGGACTGTAACAGCACACAGCCTGTGATTTAAAACCCATGTGTTCAGCAGGCCAGAAGCCAGGAGCCCCAGGCTCTAATCCCAGTGCTGAGCTCTGCAACAGAACTTCAGGAAGTGGGGGAGAGGCTTTAAATTTCCCCATGTTTTCCTGGACAGGATCCTTTTACCATAGGCACTAAGAGTTTAAGAGTTGCTTGGTTTCTTGGGGCTTCCAGTTGGTGGAAGGTGTGTGCATTTCCCCTAAAGCCACCAACAGCATGCACGAAAAAAGGGGGCTGGGTTGTTTTTGGTGGTTTGTTTGGTTTTTTCTGTTCTTTTTTCCCTGCTGTGATTAAGAAAGGCTCTTGCTCACCAAGAAGGCATTCGTTAGAGGCGTGCCTGTCCCTCATAAGAGCATAAAAGCAGTTCATAGGTCTTTCGGGGCTGGTAACAGACCTTCGAACATATAAAATAAGCTCTAACAGAACTAAGGATTAGGTTCAAAACTGCAATACATTTCTGGAGCCAGTTACTAGGAAGAAACTGGGAGTTTCACCTCAGGAGCAGGGAACTGGAATGCCAGCTATGGATGCAGATTCAGCAGCTGGGCTATTTTTGGCTCGTGAACCATTCTAATGGCTGTTTATTTTTAAGGTCATTTTCTGTTTGCATAGCACGTACACCCTTCTGGTGGGTGGGAGGCATTGTAAAAACAATCACTGCTGTGCAGAGTTAGGAACTAAGCCTGGAGAGGGATGGAAAAATCAGAACTCAGTGTACTTATTGCTTTAAAGCCCCAAAACATCTGCTTAGGTCATAAGGTTTGCTGGCCCACTCTAAGCTGTGTCCCCACTGGAAAAATACCGTTCCAAGTAATACAGGCTACTGCAGGGGATTGCAAAAGACTTGGGAAAAGTCTGTCCGACAAGAACAGGGTATAAATAGAAAGGAAGCATCTTTATGCCCTTACCTTCAAGCAGTAAACAGAAACCAGAGCAGTCTCCCCACAGCTGAGGAGTCACAACTTGTGCTGGGCTGGCCGGGCCTGGATCCCAGCTCTTGTTAAGACTCTTGTTCAATAATAACACACTTTATTGTCCTGTTTTCCTGGCTCCTTCCTGTTGGCCATATCTTTATTCACACACAGTCAAATGATACAAATTCACTGGAACAGTAGCAGTTTATAAAAGACTGTAAGAATGATTATCTATCTTGAACTGGAATTTAAAAAACCCCATGGCCATCTGTCAAGCAATGCACTGCTTGTAACAGGTCATGGTAAGGAAACATTTTAGAACATTGGCAGTATATTCCCAGCCATGTTGCTTTCCAGACCACAAAATACACAATACAAAAATATACTAAAAAGTAATAACGGATTTTGTAGAAATGTCTGCTGCAAAACTATTGCTGTTGTCTGATTTCCTGTATATTTACTTCCACACTACATTATGATAGAATACTTGAATAAACAGAGTTTATTTCTAACTGAATTTGAACTTTAAAGTTGATCTCAAGTAAAGTCTTTGGCTCCCATCCTTGAAGTACATAAAGGACCTTAACTTTGGACTTGTGAGACTGATAAGGCAGGAGGTGAGCCCACAAGTGAGAATCCAATGCTTTGGGCAGCAGCCCAGGAGGGAAGGGGGAGCTGAAGTGCTATACTTCACAGGATCTTAATTTGGGGCTTTTTCCTGGATTTTTAAAAGACTTTTAAAAAGTCTTCCCTGGGTTGTCCTTTTACCTGACAGGCTTGAGTTCTTCAAGTTTCTAGTAATCTGGTATAATTGCCTGTGTTTGAGATCTGGGCTCTGCACTCAACTGAGTGAACTGCAGTACCTCTCTCCCTCCATATTTCACTGCTCAGTGTAATTTTACCTGTCCCTTTCCCCTCTCCATCCTCCTCCTGGCCTGGTACCACTGGCATGGCCTCTTTCCATGTGAGAGAGCTGGGTGCTCCAGTGCTTTTCTAGGGCTGCTCACAGTGAGCCCCACACGAGCCCCCTGCACTCAGAGTACCATTCTTCTCTTAGTGTTTCCAACCTCGAGAGCCCCAGGTGTAGACAGGGAAGCTGGTGCCAGCCTCACTGTGCAGGGATGAGCAGCTGTTCCCTCAGGCTGGCTCGCTTGCAGTGAGAATCTCAGAATGCTCGTGGAAAATGGCATCCAGAGCGCCCCTTGCCATGGCACAGGAACGCACTGTGAGCTGGCAAGTGTGTTCAACCCCAGGATTTCTTACTCCTTCTTCTCCCAAGAGCCAATCTCAAAACATTTCAAACAAGAAGTTTGTATTGCTGTGTTTCTGCAGAGAGGAAGAATAAGGCACTGGAGGGTAAGCTCACTTGGCCAAGACTGATCCACAGGGTGCTGCCCCAGTCCTCATTGCTCTTCACTGAGCTGTTCCTCTCTGTGCTCACATTGTGTGAAATGTTCTCAGAGGGGTAACCTCCCCTCTGCTCAGACACCACACGCAGGGGCCAAGATCCACCCTCCTAGGCATGGCCTTCAGAGGCAACATCGAGAAGGACACGCATTGGAGGCCAGAGGTTGGCTTCCCAATGTCTAAATGCCACTGACTCCCAGGGAGGTCAGCTGTGGAAAGATGACCAGGATACTTCTGAGGTATAAAACTCTGTGTCTGCCGGCCACTGCTCAGCTTTCTCATCATCAGACTTGTCACTGTCATCGCCACTGGAGGGTTCATAGCCCTGCACGGCAGAGCGGATTGGCTCCGGCTGCCTCCGATCTGCCTCCGCCTCCTCCTTCTTCTCCGCCAGCAGCTGCCTGTAGCACAGGTTGCAGACCCTCAGGGGCTTGGGGGACAGCCGAGGCATCAGGAACCTCTGCCTGGAGCAGTCTGCGCACACGACGAAGCCGCACTTGCGGCAGTGGTGCCGGCGGGTGAGCGTGGAGAACTTGGTCTGCGTGCAGCGCATGCAGATGTCCGTGGCCTTGTCGGGGATCCAGGGAGCCGCGTGCTCCCTGCAGGGCTGCCGGCCCGTCTTTGTCAGCAGGTGCTTGATGCACTCCTCCAGATGGCTGATCCACTCCTTCCTCTCCGTGAGGGAGGCCGCGGAAACCACGAAGGACTTCTTGGAGGTTTTAATCATCCAACGGTTCTTCATCTGCAACGTGTCTGGCAGCGTCTCCAGAGTGACATCTTCAAGGGGGATGATGTGCTGGGAATTGTACTTCCTTTTGTTGATGACTATGCTGCCATAGACGAGGATGTCGTTGAAAAGGAAAAATATGCGAGGCTTTGGTTTCTTGCGGCATTCTTTGGTTAAAATCCCTTCTCCCAGAAGGACCCTGCCCGGCAAGGCTAAGGGCTGTCCAGAAGCCCCAAAGCAGTTTTCCACAGCAGCAATGCGCTGGCTGTTGATCTCGGTGTTTGCAAGATGGTCCACCATCTCCAGCTCACTCTGAGGAGAGGAAAACAAAGAGGGAAGTGGTGAAACTGCAGACATCTGCACTGGGCTGAAGGTGAGTAGCCAGTGTATGCACAGGTGAGATGTCCTAATGCAGTCTGAGGGTGCAGGTAATCTCATGAGCACTCCTCACTTTAGTTTGTCACCTTTCTAAATTAAATCTTCAGACTTTCTGACCTCACTTTGCAACAGCCCAGGCTATACTGGGATAGCTCAATTTGCAGCAATGGAAGCCCTTGAAGGCAGAGCCAGGTCTTCCTGATTTGTGCTTTTTACCAATCCCACTGTGTGCCCTTAGAAAACAAAGTTGCTTGGTCTGAACCTGATTTTATGTAGGTCCATAGATCTGCATAAAAGCGTCTTGAGAGCACGCCTCCTGTTTCTGACTCCACACCTGCTTTCTCAAGGAATGGTTTCAGACACACACACCCCACAGCTCCATTTCAGGCCAGAGCTGAGGCAGGAACAAAACAAAACTCTGTGATATTACTTGTTCCTGCTGGTCTTCCATGCATGGCAAAAAGGGTAAGGAAAGGAAAGGAAAGGA
>VZTJ01003883.1:526217-620397 GCA_013397795.1 Orthonyx spaldingii | reverse complement strand
TTTTTTTTTTTTTAACAAATAAAACTTGGAGAAAGAAAACATTAAGAGCTTAATTACTGCATTGTTTGTGAGTTGGTAGTCAGATTCCAGGAGCTTAAATAGATGACCTAAGAGAGGAGGTGGGTGTAATGCATTCTCTTGTGCTGGGTAATGTATTCTGAGCCTCTAGGCTCCAGGGGAGAGAATGTTAAAAAAACAATAACCAAAAAAACAAAGCACAACTAAAACCCCAAACATAACCCAGAAATAATCCTGGTGAGGGGAAGAAGTGATTTCAGCACTGTTAGTGTTGATCAGCCCCTCCCTGCCTGTCCCCATCTTCGCTCCTATACCAAGGTGAAAACAAAAAATCCATAAGACAGGAGTAGTGTCAGTGTGGAACATCTTCCAGGCTGCCTTTTGTCGGCTTGCTAATAATGAAAGTTTATTTATAGCTCAGTGCAGAGCGGGGAAAGTGTGCTGTGGGTGACAACGTGATATGGATTTCACAGTCCATCAGTTTGGATTTCAAGTTTGCAGCCCTCTCTCGGACTAATTGAGAAGTCAGACACTGTTTTGGGACGTTACAGGCAATGCAAAATAGGGCGCCTGGTGCTTGTTTCGCGAGCATTTGGGGTCAGGTTGGCTGGGGCGACGTCAGAGCTCTCTCAGATCAGTCAGGCTTTTCACAGTGGCCTGAGAAAACCCATCTCACAGAGAGAGGTTTTGCATGCTGAGCATCAATGTGCTCGTGGGCTTAGTATCTGTCACAGCCCATCACTCCACGTTAAGAACCAGTAGAAGTTCCAGATTAGAGTGCAGCCTGGCGCTGGGACCAGGCACTGCACAGTGAGAGCTTGGTTACACCCAAGCATTAGAACCCCCCCAACCATCTCTCTTCCTTCTGCCCCTCCTGGACCAGACCATTTGGGCCACCAGTGCCCCATACCCCCAGCTGTTTCTGGGGTTTACAGTGAAAATGTGCCAGACACCAAGCAAAAACAAAAGGAAAAGGGGAGGAGATGCTTTGGCACAGCCCAGCTTCATCATTCCCCCTTTGCTGTACCGGCACAGTTGAAGGGTGGCATCAGGACATAAATGGGGAAGTACTGAGAGAGAGATGTGGTTGCCCTCGGGGACAAAAAGGGACATGCTGGGAACTGGTGAGCAGCAGATTGCACCAGTGGCACTGTCTTGAAAAACAGCTCCTGCTCCAGAAGAGTAACATTTCAAGTTGACAAAAATTGGAAAGAGTAATAGAGGCAAAGAGGCTGAGTTGTTTTCCTGGCAGAGTGAGAAACAGAACTTGTGTCTTTTCCCACTCAGTGAAGTCTGTCATTTCCATCCACTGATGAATGGGTCATACCACCACCGTATAGGACCAGAAATACACTTGGCTTTTCTGTGGAGGGGCAGAAGAAATGATCCATGGGATCTGTGCCCGTTCTCATGTAGGACCACAGTGAAGCATTCCCCAGAACGTGCCCAACCTGCTGTGACCACTGGTGTGGCCGTGTGGGTGGGTCCCATCACATCTGCAGCTTCACTGCTGCCCCAGTGCCACGAGGCTGATTGATTGTACTCAGAGCAGTGCAAATGGGGGCAAATGAAATACTCAGCTTAGACACTGAGAGGTCCTGAATAGCTCCCAAACTGCTGGGAGCAACCTGCTGTCTTTTTAGGATGTTTATACTTGAGTGCTTCTTCTACTTTTTCTTGCTACAAGTCCAGTCCTTTGGGCTAAATTCTGTCTAGTGGCCTCTTTCTAGATAAGTTTTCTTTCAGTGTTGTAAGACAAGTGTCTTGGTGAGGCACTCCTGCCTGGTTCCTAGCCTTTCACCATTGCCATTTCAGCTGGCAACCACACGGAAGGTGCTAAGAATCACACATTACGGTGCCTTTGCCTATGTCCAAACACTGCAATGGAACTCTATTCAGCAGCTCCAAGATGTGCTGTCTATGAAGTGAATGCAGTGCATGGTTTTAAGCCATCAGGTTTCAGAGTTTTAGTGTTTGCTTTTCAGGCTTTTCCCTCTTGCAAGTCTGTCTGATGTTATTTTAGGCAGACCATATGCTGTCTCAGGGCAAGGAGAAAGACTACATGACCTTCTGCATTTTGCCCCTTTTTTCCAACAAGAAAGACGATGAGAAGTCTCAGTAGTTCCATATAAGAAGAATCTGTCTAAAGCACTGCAAGAGCTTTATTTAAAGACCGCTTCCAAACTGGTTTACTTTTCAGTGATTCTTTAAACACAAGGTAGCACAAGCTCAGTTAACTATTTGTGACTGAAGCAATGGCTGCCCTCAGCTTCATGGTCAACACTTGAGGAATTTTAGGGTCCTGTGGGATCCTGAATTGAGCTTTAATGCAGCTGCACTTAGAATCCCTGCTGAACTTCCAACGAGATATCATTCCTTCCTCTTTGTTTTCAGTTAAGTTCAGACCTTCTTGATTGACCTGTCTGTAATTCAGTCTACTTGACACAGTCCCAATATCTGATAATAAAAAATGTCTTGGCTGTGAGAAAAGGAAGCAAATTGTTCCTTAGCCTCTTGACATTCCCAGCTTTCTCCTGCTGCTCAAACACACCCACACAGAGTAATTTTTCTGCCTTGGGAGGAACTGCTCTACAGCCACAAGTTACTAGTTTCATGAGCTTGTAAGGTCAATTAACTGATAAAGCCTCCACACCTTGGATGGTGTTTTATGACAAAGACCCCGACTTGCATCTGATAAGGGGAAAATTCTGCATCCTTGCTGTCTATGGCTTGCCATAAAGACATTAAGAAAGGAGAAAGGATAGCTAATTTAGTCAGTGAGGCTAAAAATACACTCTTAGAAAATGTAAGAAGCAAATTCCCAAATTGTTACATGTTCTCATAAGATGAAGTCTGAATACAGAATGTTGTCCCTTATCAAAAGCAGTTTGCTTCTTCCCTTTGCTGAGCAGCCTTTGGCTTCTGCTTTTCCACTGGGCAAAATGAGACCTGGATCACCTGGTGATGACTGTACCATTCCCTCTCTACTGCAGAGCAAACAGCCTGCTGCAAGTGAAAAGTGCAGCAGCACGGGTTTATCAGCTGTAAAATCTGCAGCTAGCAGGAGCAAGGTGAACAGTACAGATTTTTCTAGAACTGGGAGGATGTTGTGATCACCCTCAAGCTTGTGACCCTAAGAGTCAAATTTTGCCTGTGTAAAGTACAAGATTCATCATTCTCATTGGCTCTGCTCTTCTCAGTAGTAACAACTGTTACTTGATCAAAGTAACTTGTTCTAAGACTGATTTGATATTCATAATCCTCTGCATACGACTCTCCATAAAAACAATTTTTTGAGTGCAGCACGTGATGACAAACAGTCCTGATTTCTTTGGTCAGACTTTAAAACTCATCACACTTTCCCAGATAGCAATGAGAGCACTTTTGTGTCCCTTCTTTTGAGGGCTGCATCCAGAGAGTCCTCAGAGGCCACCAGTACCATCTGCGTGTTTTACATACAGACACGTACTCATAAACAGAATTCTTTTGCACACTTTGATTTTAATTAAGAGGCTGTCACTGGGACAGTCAGTCTATACCATCAACAATTAGCAGGTTAGGGCCATCAGATACAGGGCTGGGCAGTGTGATGTACAGAAATCAAGTGTGGAGCCAGGCTGGTGCAATGACAGAGGACAGCATGGAACACGAATATGATAATGGTCTTGGGAGCCACACCAGCAGGGCACTGTGCTGAAAAGCTCTGTTCAATAGGTCCATCATTCCCACTTTTGCAGTTACTCTGAACTCTGCCAGCTCAGACACCATGAGACACCCCAGAGCTCAATCAAGAATTTATGGGTTCCATAAGAGGTTTTTTCCCAGCCAAAACTGTTGCTGTTGGCACACAAAGTGAGGCAAACAGAGGTGGGGGCAGTAATTTTTTGGCCTTGCCAATTTATTTCTTCCTCTGAGTGTGTTGGAGGATGTCAGTGCCTTGTTGCTACAATGCACAGATGGCTTGGCTGCTCCATTTTGAGGGTTTCTCTTGTTATAAGTAAACTCCTACTCCTAGGAGGTTTGTCACAGGGAGGCAGAATCATGATTGTGGGGACAAAAAATAGGCAAGGACTTCTGATGATGTTTTTGTTAAGTTTTTTGAAAGCTGTGTGTTGCACAGTTGTGTGGAAATAGTGATCCGATGTCCTTAGCACAGGGAAGATGTGTTGGCTGAGCCTCATCAAGGTAAAATAACTTCTTTAATCTACTCAGGATCTTGCTTTTAATTGTATTTTCCAAATCTGCCAGTGGTGAGGAGTGAAGGGGAGAGAGGTGAGGGGAAACCTGAGAGAGCTGGCAGTAATAACAGATCCAAGCTTTGACAGACTCTGGTGGAATAACTTAATTAACTAATGGCCTGCATAGAGCTGTAATGGGATCCGAAAACAGAAAGCTTTTAAGCAAAACTTAAAGCCAACAGCATCAGTACTGGTGAGCGGAAGGCACTTTACTCCCTGTGTTTTTTCCTGTAAGAATGGTGACACAGCCTCTCACCTACGCTCTGTCCCTAAAGGCTTTTCTCCATCTAGTGTCCCTGGGCAACAATTACAGCCAGTTTGATCCCAATGCCCTCTTCTGCTCCCCTATGGCTCAGAGGTTTCCTCACAAACACACAGAAACATTGAGGAGAGAGAAAGGAGATGGCTCCATGGAACTGGCCTGGGCTGCAGCCACCTCTGGGGATGGTTCCAGTCACTGGCTTCTTCTCTGGCATTTGGGGGTGATTTGTATTGTCTTGTCATCATGGAGCACATGTAAATTTTGATACTTCACTTTTCCTCACCCCTTTGAAATTCCTGCTCTCTCAAGTCTGACTGTTTGGAGTTGCTTTGCCAAGCTGATCTGAAAGTCAGGGTTTCAGGCTGCTGGAACCCCCCCTTGCCTCCATGCATTTATTTTCAAGGGGGATGTAGGGTATAGGAATTGCCTGCTGCTCCCCAGCATATCCTCCAAACTTCCCTCAGCGTTATCCCAGCCCATGGTGTACACGTGTGTTTATGCACACAGCAGTGAAATTCAATGACGTGTTTTAGTCAAAATCATATCTAAACCAGCTAGGCCAGCAGAACCTGTCATGTCACCTTCAGTACTTGCCTTCTCTGCTGAGCTTTTAATGTGAGTAATTATACCACAGTCTTTATATGCGCTGCTATTATTAATTTTTTGGATGAAGATGCTGCCTCTCTTCCAAGCACAGCACCCCTGAGGCCCTGCAGCATGCACATATGGTGCCACATATCTCTGTTCCAGTGAGGTAGGTGGTCAGGCTGTTCTTCCTCTTCTCCTTAATCTCCTCTCACATCCAAACCTCTTTTTGAAAGCTGAGAGTTCCAGGCTTCTTGTCACATTTCCCTCTCAGCACCAGCTTTTTTCTGCGAGGTCAAGCGCAGTTCGTTCTGCAGGCTGGTGGGAGCTTGCTGGGCATCAGCAACAGCAGTAGCAGAAAGTCAGTGTGGACAGATGGCTCTGGGCTGAATCTGCTGCCTGTCAATGGCTGGCAACTCCTCCGATTTCTGTGGTGCTTCAGGGAGGGCAGGGCACTGCCAGATTCTGCGTTCAGTCTTGTTGGTTGCACCTGCCAGGAGCAGCATATGGTCCTTGGTGCTTCCAGAGAGAGTTGGACAGGAGATGCTGCAGGTCCCCCACTGCCACTCAAGACTTGTCTGGTCCTGCTGGCTGGCACCAGCTGAAACACCCCACAGCAAAGTGCCTTGGAGTGCCCCAAAGAGGGCATCCCATTGTCAGCCAGGAAAGCAGGGAAGTCACCAGGGACCAAAAATACTGAGGCATCACTCTGTCCTACTTAACACCACTTCATCCAAGGCTTTTGGGAACCAGGCTGTGTTTCTAGTGGAAACGTGACACCAGAGGATGATGTATTTTCTCTGCCTGTAGCTGAGAAGGGGAAAACCATGGCGCAGCATGGTCAGGGCAGTACAATTTTCTTGCAGAATGACATTTGAATCCTACTTTGGGACAAGTATTCTTGATGAGTGTCTGTCAGCTTCACACACCAAATCAGAAAATAAAGCTCTCTGTCCCCTTAGGATGCAAGAGGGTTCCTAGATTGGTTCCCAGTGATTCCAGCAAACCAGTCATGGCTTGGAGCTTCAGGAGCTCCAGATCTTTACCCTGGGATATATTAAGATACTCTCAGCTGTGTTATAAAAACTCCATTTTAAACGTGGGGAGGCTTTTTCTCCTGGCTGTAATGGAATTGATATTCAAGGGTGTATCAGAGAGAGCAGTGAGTCCTGGACTCTTGTCTGGATTGTGGAGGGACTCCTTGCATGGCTTGGCAGACATCGTTGGAGGCTAAACTTCTGTCCATTTGGGTGCAGGGCAAAGAAATACTTTGTTATTCCATGAAAATGATCTGATTCTGTACTCCTCCCACAGGAAGCATTAACCTGCCAAATTCAGGGAAATTTGACTCCAAAGTTGCATTCCACAGCTGATCACAAGACAGCAGTGTCCGTAACACAAGCACAGGGACAGATGCTCTGCAAGGGAGTAGCAGACTCAGAGGACAGCTCTGCTGAGGTTGGTTCATATTGCACAAAACCCACCAATTGCAAGAACTGAAAAGCTTCATAATATGGGTAAGACTTGTGTCAATCAAAAGCGTGACTGTGGCTCTGGGCACACACCAGAAACAGCATTTGGTTGAATAGCATCAGGGAGTTTAGCACGAGATGACTCCAGAGCCCCAGGGGGATGGAGTTATGACTACGCCGAAATTAGTACTTATCTGGTTTAGAGTTTGCTCACACACCTCTCTCCTGCTGTACTCACTGTGTCTGTGTGGACTGGGTATCTCCATCAAAAGGAGTCGTGTGGCATCCTGGGATTCATCTTTCTAAAACCCACTGGGAAGAGAGTAAGATACTCTTTGCATTTCTGCCTGGGAGGAACAGTGTTGTCACTCTGATAGCTTCAGTTCTCTAGTACTGAATCTGCTTTATCATGTAAAGTGACTCTCTGCAAAATAGTTAAAACTCCTGATTTCCTTACCAACTTCTGCTGAGGTTAGACAGAGAACCTGACTTTCTTTATTGAGATGCAGAACTTAGCACAATATTGTTCAGATCTCAGGTGGATAAGGACAGTATTTCAACACAAAGAGATGATGACAGTAATTGTCTGGATCAGAGAGGTGGAGACCCTTTGTGATAGTCAATAAGGCTTCCACATGCCCTTGGCTTGTCATTAGGCAAACAGCTTTGAAAGCAGCAAGGAACTTAACAATTCTAGAAAACCTGAAAGTCATTGAAAAGGTTAGTAAACAGTTAATCACAATTTCCCAATGAAAGGTGAAATGCTAATTATTTCCCCCTAATTATGCTAAAATCTTCAGAGGATTCAAATATTGGCATGACCTATAGTTTACTGAGACCCAGATGACACCCACGTACCACCTAATTAGCAATGACTTCCCACAGAAGGCACCTCTTTGAAGCATTACATTTTTCCACATGCTTTTCCACATTAACACTGCAAAAATAACCTTCCCTACTTGCTACAATAGGGGATGAGTCAGACACATCATTGCAGAGCACCAGAAACCTTCCCCGACCAGAATAATCCTTGTAACACTTGCTAATGAGTGAAAGAGGAGGGGATCTGTTCTCATCTCCCTGTCAATGGGAGTTAAGTGTGCGTAGGGAGGAGAGAACACAGTTAAAATCACTTGAATCATTTGCATTAGATACATGTTATAATGAATACACACTAACCATCAGGGAATAATTACCTGATTTTATTAGTAACCAGGTCATGCTTTGGTCCACGGCCCTGCACCCACAAGGTATGTCTTACCTTGGTTTCAAGGCAGCAATGCTTCAGAGATACCCAAATCGAGCCCACAGCTGCTGGGGAGAGCAGGACAGGCAATTAACCACCAGTGTCAGACCTTTGTGTGTCCCTCAGCTCAACTCTTATTTTTTTTCTGCCCTAGCAGGAGGCAAGAAAAGCGAAACTTCACAGACACGGAGGTCATGGTTTGGCTTCATTACCTTATGGAGTAGCATCTTCTTTTCCCATGAGAAACCTACAGGAAGGAAACAGGGGCTTCACTTTCTGTTCTCACTGGGTTTGTCATCTCCACAAGTTGTTTGATTTTGTCTAGGGTTTAGTCACCAATGAACAGTGTGAGTAAATAATTCTCATGACAACACAGAAATTCAGACAGTCTTATGCATGCTTGGGGAGCGGGGGGTAAACAGGTGAAACTGGAAGTCCCACTGTATGGAAACATATGTGTCTTTGCTGAAGGCATTTTCTTATATAAAGAAGATTGACAGTTCTTACAGGTTGAAGTTCTTGGTTGCAGTCACCAGTAAAGAAAAATCTCTTGGTGTATCAGACACTGCCTAGGGAACTAGCAGGAGAGAGAAAAGCTACAAGTGAAGTAGGTTAATACAGAAAGAGTTTGTGCTTACCTCCCCGAGCTGTCTCCCCAAATCTGGTTAACACAGGCAGTAAATAAAGCCACAAGGAGTAGGCACTTCAGTTACACAGCTTTTGGCTTTCTAAAGCTGCAGTCTGACAGAGAAAGTGCTTCCTGTTTTCTCCACCTGCTAATCCTCGTGGCAGTACAGGACATGGTGCAGCAGCCAGTGCAACTGGGATCCTCTGTGCAAACATTTTCCTTATGCAGAGAACGTTGGTGAGGTCAGGTAAACACAAACATGAATGGGGACTTGCACTTGATCCTGAAAGGTTGTTGTCCTATAGCCTGACATAGAGTGAATTCATCTGCCTTAAATAAGATCATTACAGGTAAAACTCCACTGCAGGGGAATGGGAAGTTTGAACAACAAAATAGATAGTGCTTCAGTGTGGAACCTATCCTTGCTTTCTCCTGTAAAGAAATGATACAGGTAGGACTCATTCCAGGATGACAAGAAAGAGGAAAAAAAAAAAAACCAAGGTAAGTCTCCTGGTGAGTATTTTTAAAGAGCCAGTCACTGGAGTTCAAAATACACGTTATCACAAAATACACAAAAAAAAATGTGCACTGTTCTTCTGGTTTTGGTTGTATTTGCCTGAATTTATCTCAACACAACAGTCCTTGCACTTTTACCCTTTCAATTCTATTCCTCACTGCACTGAGCAAAGCATTGAACAAGTGTATGTGTGGTGCTCAGCTGCTCACCGAGGTTAAATCACAACATCCAATAACATCAACCTCTGAGCTGTGGACTCCTGGGCACCCCACAGCCCACCACGCAATTCAGGTCAGTAAAGACTGAGATCCTTCAAGTGGTATTTCATAGAATCACAGAATGGCTGAAATGAAGAAGGACCTCTTGAGATCTGCCCCAGCTCCTCGGCTGAAGTGGAGCGGGGTGCCCAGGACTGTGTCTGATTTGGTTCTGAATATCTCTAGGGATGAAGACTGCACAACATCTTCAGACAGCCGACTCCTCTTGCTTTCCAGATTGCCCTCACAGTGAAAAGGTTTTCTCTTGTGTACTTTCTTTCTGTACTGAAATGTGTGTTAGCTCCTCTGTCATAAAGCTGGTGAGTACCAAGATTCTTAGGGGAAATCACAGGGAAAAAAGAACACAGAACAGTCAGATGAGATTCCAGGGCTGCTTGATGGCTGCTTATTTTAGTCCTAATCTTGTAAATTGTTTCTCATGTGGTAAATGGAGGTTATTTGCTCTGTCAGGTTTCTGTAGCTAGATGTGCACTCTTTTGTATGAAATAAGAGAACCTGCACTTTTATGTAACAATCTAATGAATCCATTATTAATAAACATTTAAAAATCGTGTTCTCTAGAAGAAGGTGATTTGATAGACATTGAATCCTATCATCAAGGATAAACAACAACACATTGGGGTTGGAGCACCCTTTACCCCAAAGCGAAGCACAAGTAGAAAAATGAACCATATTTCACCTTATATTTGAGTAGCACTTGATACTGGCAGTTATAGATTTTATTAACATGGTGGTACCATGCTGCTGTGAAGAAGGGAACACAGTGAGTGTCTAGGATTATGGATTAAAATGTACTATTGGTCCTGGAGAACCTGTCCCTGTCCCAGAGACAGGAAACCTCTTGAATATTTTTCAACCAGTAACTACATTTTCTTCACTGGGCTAATACTTCTTCAACAGATTTCTCTGAACAGAGCTGGTTTCAGTAGACACGTGCCTCCATCTGAAAATCTTAGAACAGCACAGTCCACTTCATCAAACCTGCTGCAGTTTAGAGTCAGTGGTGAAGGTGATAAAGGATGCATTTTTTACACTTTTTTACGTATTTGGCAAATGGATTATTGGATGTGTTATTAGTTTTGCTCTGTAGCTTGCACAGTCCTATTTTATTGAGTAATTTACATGACATATAGGAGTCATATCCCAATAGATATTATTTGGAGCTATTTTTCATGTTCTTCGATTTCCTCTTTTATCTTCCATCAGCAGGAATGCTTACACCCCTTATACACAACATCCACTCACTCATTTTAATTTACCACTCCCTCTAAACAAAGTACTTAAAGAAAGAAACAATTGTTTTGAATAATTAGCATCATTAATCCCTGCCTGTTGATACCTGAATTGTCACTCCAGCCTATAAAATTGCTTAGATTGCAGCTTTCATGCCATGCATCACAAAACACTTTACAAATAATAGCTTAATGAAACACAAGAGAACAACAAATCATCACCAGAGCAAAAGGACATGTCATAAAATCTTTTTTGAACAATGCAAGTGATATCAAACAATTTGAAACCAGATACCGTCTGTGCTCCATGTACTCCTCAGCAGAAGGAAATTCTGTGCATGAGGTACATACCAAGTAAGAGCTTTTGAGCCATGCAGGTTCAAGCAAACTTTTCTGTAGCAGATTTTCCTCTGATCTAAAAGGATGCTCATAGATTTAAAGAGAAAGAATAAACAGGACAGGAATTTAAATTTTATGAGTACACCTAGCTAAAATCTTTACACCTGGCATTTAGTTAACTCTGAGCACACCATGTCCAAAGTGGAGGAAGCAATCTTCAACTTATGGGTGTCCTGGTGGAGGCTTAATGCAAAATAATCTGAGAACTGTACATTCAAGGACATCCTACCTGAATGTGTAGCGATTTTAACCTTCAAATATATCTCTGATCTGTTAAATTTCAGGGAGTTATTGATAACCAGTGTGAGAAAGTAAGAACCTCTTGTTCTGATGGATCTTAAGAGACAAAAGACAATGCTGAAAGTGACATAAACCTGCTCTTTCTCTCTGTTACCTTGTGTGAAGGCAGATCTGAACCACAGTCATAGATGAGTTGTCTCTTGTTTCTCCATCCTGTTCAAAGAGCTGGAAACAGCCAAGATTCAGTGCCAATTGCACCCTGGCAAAGCCAAAATTTCACCAGGATCCCTGATCCATTCTACTGGATAAAACACTGATTTTGTGTATCTTTTTATGGGAAGAAACTTACAAAGGGTTTTCAAGTCTGAAAGATTTCTGTCCAGAAATAACTGAAAAATGCTTATGATTTACAAGGCATGCTGAAAATACTTCCCAGAGGCTGCAGGTTGGTATAACTGTGGACAACCTTGACAAATAGTCCCATGAAGAACTGCAGTAATAGCTGTGAAAAAATGCATGGATAATGTTTCCAAATCCCAGGTTAGACATCGGTAGCCACCACCCAGCAATCTGCCTTCAATAAGATAAAGGTAATGGAAGGGAGGGATGTTCAGGATGATCACGTTTGTCTTCCCCAGCCCCTGTCAGGTGTGATGGAGCCTGGCTTTCCTGGGAATGGCTGAACACCTGCCTGCCCATGGAAAGTGGTGAATTAATTGCTTATTTTGCTTTGCTTGTACATGAAGCTTTTACTTTACCTATTAAACTGTATTTACCTCATCCCACGAGTTTTCTCACTTTTACCCTCCCGATCCTCTCCTCCATCTCACTGTGGGGGAGTGAGGGAGCAGCTGTGAGGGGCTGAGTTGCCAGCTGGGGTTAAACCAGAACATTATGATATGTAACTGGTTCCTCATCAAAATTATGTAACTTAAATGGGAAAAGTGGCAAGAGAGGGCATGAGTTCTAAGTCAAGAACATGTGGGAGTTCTGCTGCAAGGTTTTTTTGGTGTTCTAAAGCAATTTCTAACAGCGCTATTGACCTGGAACTACTGTAGAAGAGCTGGAGTTGATTATGAAACTTGGTGCAACAGATGTCAATTTAATTGAATTTTCTGTGAAACTGGTGAATGTTTTTATCAACATGCCAGGACTCAGTCCTCCTCTTAAATTCCAAAGAATTATAGGACATAGAATATGCCAGAAATATGCCAGTTCAATGTCAGTAACTCGAGATGGAGGAGAACGAGCACCCTATAACCATGAGTAGGCTCAAGTACATTCAGCAGTGTGATATAATCTAGAGCTGGTGCTGTCCTCCAGAAGGGGTGGAGGATATGGGGCGAGCAGTGACATAACTCATATAAACAGGTTTTCTACTTTTATAGTTTGCTATTAAGCTCTTCACTCACACTGGGTATATGCAATAACTTTATCTACTTGAATTTCAGAAATACAGCCTCATTTCAAGCATAAAAGTAAGGTAACAGGAGATAAAAAGCATTTTAACAAAGTCAAGGACAATGAACTCAAAATATTGATCTATGATGAGGAGAAAATTCTCCTTTTTTTTTCCCCTCACTTGTAATGGACTTGGAGAACACTGTATATATGTGTCCTTCCATTGAGTACCAAATCAATTAAAACATTTTATATTCTTTTCAAATTACTTTACATATGAAATTCAGCATACAAAAAACCCCAAAAAGATCTTGAAATAAAGAAAAAGAAGCCCTCTTTGTAATTGAAGAGTTTATGGAATAATTTGAAGAGCAACACATTGGAATCACAAGGGTGTGTAGGCTCCTAAATCCTATCCAACACCTACTTCATCTTGTAAACAGGAATTTGCTGGTGTTGATCCTTATCTCTTACAGAGCAGGGAAAAAGAAATGAATACTGAATAAACAATTCTAGTTTTCCTTTCTGTAGTGAAAAGACCTTTGAATCTTCTGTCTGACAGTCAGGCAGCGGCGGTCTTTCCTCGAACTCGCAGTGACTGGATGTCACCTCACTTCAGGGGATTAGACTCATTATGAACTCATAGACAACTGAGAAAATAACCTCATCTATCATGTAACAATCCCAATAATTATCTGTGCACCCAAAGCACTTCCCTTCCACCCACTTCTGCAGATGTTTTTGCATTTGAAAATACCAGAAAATTCCTATCTTTACACAACAACACAGGTCAGCTTAGGGCATTGGCTCATCAAGCTTAATATTCTCTTTGTTTTAAGGATCAAGTGTAGGTTTTAAGATGAAAGAGCCACAAATCATCGATGTGATAACAGGGAAATTTCCTCCTACCTTCTCTACCCATTGGTTTACATGTGAAAACAAGCTGGGAAAATGAAAAACAGCAGGGTACTAACAGGACTTCCCTAAAGCAGGCACCATGCAACTCACTCTGCTGGCATGGCCCATTCTCCATTGGCACTGGAATGATCCATCACCTGTGACAAGCAACTGGAAATGGGTTGGGATTTTGGCATATCTGGGCTGGTTTTCTGGCATGTGAACCCTAAATACACAGTTCTCCTGCTGGAAGACCTCTCAACAATCATGAGAGGTATGTTCCTCACCTTAAATACAGCAAAAGATAAAAATGGGTCAAAAACCCCTGAAATCTCCCCAAAGCTCTTACATCCAGGGAAACACTCTTCTCCTCGAGAAAGGGGTGCTTGAGCCAATAGTCTTGGCATTGTAGTTGCAGTGCTACCTTCCTGCAAAGCCTGTGGAGTGCCTTGCCAGCTGTGAACCAAATCCTGGGATGTCAGTGAAATCCTTACCCAGACAAAGGTCTCATTGACATTGATGGCCACTTAGTCCAAGATGATGTTTCACTGGGATAGGAGAGAGGTACAAATATCTTTATTCTCCTCAAATCCAGCCACATTTGAAGTGACAAGTGCAAGAGAAGTAAAAATAGGGGAATAAATGTTTTAAAAAGAAAATATACATGATAATTGAAGAGAAAATGCCTATGAGAATTCTGAGACTGTTTACTTGAAAATATAAAATTTTTTGTTCTCTTTAACTATCTGTTAACTAGTAAATATAAAATCATGTAAGTTTCAGAGGATATAGGCAGTCAGTTTATGCTCTGTGTCTGACATATACATCACTATGCAAATAACTGGCAGCATAGAGATGTTTATCTACATTAAAAACACCAGAGAATTAAAATCTTCTACACTGTGAATTTCTCCAGAATTAACAATATTCGTAATTCCCACTTGCCTCCTCCATCTTATTGAATGTGGAGTGTGCTGAGGTGGTCATGTGTTTTTAATATTGGTTTAGAACTGCCCTGTTAATATTCTGCAGAATAGTGAACCCAAAATTTCATAGACTCACATCAGGCAAGGTATCTTCACAGACAACACCCCATAGATGCTGATAAAAATCAATAAACCATATTGAAATTAATAAATTGTGAAGGGCAGGGTTTAGAACCCTGTTTGTACAGTGCAGATATCAAGGAGACCTCTTCCAGCATCTACAACCTCTCCTGAGAGGGTTTGGCTGGGCTCATGTGGCACTTTCAGTGAGATCGATCAGGAATGAATGTAAAGTCTGGTCTCACCAGTAGAAGAGTCAGGGGCAGTTTTAAGTAAGCAGAATGTAATTGAACGTGGTTGTATTGCTACAAGTAGGGTGAATATAGATATTCACATCTATTTGGGGAAAAAAAGGCTCAGATGGGTGTTAAAAGTTACCAGTCCTGGCAATGGACATGAAATGTGTCTCGGTGCTTATTTAAAAAATATATATGGGAAAGAGAGAGAGAGAGTGCTATTACAGGCAGGCACTGGGGTTTTTTTTTAGCTCTGGCATTAATTTTTCACCCTGTGTTCCTTCTTTTCAATTTCTAGGAAGAAAAGAAACAGATATAACCATGCAAATGTCCCTGTGCTCTGCCTCCGGCTATAAACTTAAGAATTATAAGCTTGACAACGCTGAGTTGTAGACAACACCCCTACAATACTTTCTGGCTCAGTGGCTCTGTGAAGACCTCTTTGAAGGTGCAGCTCTTCAAAAAGACTCTGCGGCAGCACAACCGAAATGTTTGCTGCTAAATATAGAAATGCACTTGCTTTGAGCCTGGCTGGTTTGCTTCAGGTTCACCTTTGGAGCTGCATTTATAGATACAGTATGGATTTTAGGGAGAAAAAGTGAGAGGTAGGAGCAAGAAAGGGAAGAATTAGACAGTAAGAGTTCCTATTGAGAGGAAAAAGGCTCAGACTAGTAAAGCTGGGCTACAAGGCACCAATTTAATGTGGCCATGGAAAGGCAAACACATGATAAGCTATATTAGCCAGAGGAAGGGATTAATTCACCGCAGCAAAATGCTAATCCTGTCTCTTAAAACGCTGGTGAAACAGTGTCTGAAAATACCATGTACAGCTCTCCACACCAAATTTGAAGGAATATATATTCAGAGCAGAAGGAGTGGAGGAATAATAGGGATTGTTATGTGGGAAGGCAGGTGGGGGTCAGTGAAAGCTGGGGTTGGGGTCTGAGAGAATCAAGTCTCGGGGCAATAATCATTGATGGAGCAATCTTCTTCTTTTAAACTGTTCCTACCCCTTTTTCCCACTGGAAAACTAAACCCTTTCAGATGGTTGTAAACAGGGATGATACTTCCATGTGTTATTTTTCCTTTTGAGGAAGACTTGTACTCTCAGCTGTTATTGTGTCTGGGTCTGGTAGCAGACATTTTAAGGCAGGTAAAAAAAATGAAGTTGCTTCAAGCATTCTCATTGCTCACCACTATTTCATATCAGATCCCCATCTTGGGCAGCAGCAGAGTTTTCAATCTGTTGAGGGGAAGAAAAAAGGATGAGGCAGGTGACCTCTGAGAGAAATGAAGAACAGAATTTCTGGACATTTATTTCCTGTTTAATAGAAACACCTCAACAAGTCCGAGAGATGGGGAATGACCAACCGTGAAGCTCAACAAGGGCAGGTGCTGGATTCTGCTCCTGGGATGGGGCAGCCCTGGATGCATGGACAGACTGAGGAATGAGAGGCTGGAGAGCAGCTGTGGGAAGGGACCTGAGGGTCCTGGTTGATGGCAAGTTGAACATGAGCCAACAGTGCCCTTGGAGCCAGGAGGGCCAACCCTGTCCTGGGAGCCTCAGGCACAGCATCGCCAGCCGGGCAAGGGAGGAGATTGTTCTGCTCTGCTCTGCACTGGGGTGGTCTCACCTTGAATATTGTGTGAGGTTTTGGGTACCACAATATGAAAAAGACATTAAACTTATTAGAGAGTGTCCAAAGGAGGGTAATGAAGATTGTGAAGGGTCCAGAGGTGATGCCGTATGAGGAGCAGCTGAGAGCACTTGGTCTGTTCAGCCCGGAGGAGACTGAGGGGAGAACTCATTGCAGTTACAGCTTCCTCGTGAGGGGAAGAGATGGGGCAGGCACTGATCTCTGCTCTCTTGTGACCAGTCACAGAACCCAAAGGGATGGCCTGAAGCTGTGTCACAGGAGGTCTAGGTTGGATATTAAGAAAATGTTCTTTACTCAGAGGGTGGTTGGGCACTTGAACTGTTTCCCAGGGAAGTGGTCACAGCACCAAGCCTGACAGAGCACAAAAAGCATTTGAACAACACTCCCAGCCACATGGTGTGACCCTTGGGGCTATCCTGTGCAGAGACAGGACTTGAACTCAATGATCCTTGTGGATCCATTCCAACTTGGCATATCCTGTGTTTCTGTGATTCAATATTGTCCTGGGGCACATGTGGTACTGGCAGTAGAAAAAATGGACATAAGTACTTGCATGATATCACATGGAACTGGGCTCCTGGCTCCTTTGACAGGTATTTACACTCAACCTTAAGAGACTCAAGAGCCCAGTGGGACCTCACAGAGTGACAGCAATGAGTCACAAGTTTGGCAGCAGGTCCCTGGGCTTCTGAACGTGCCTTCCCCCAACTCTCCTAAGCATCTAGATCCCATTTAGGACATTAATTGTGCAGAAGCATGACCCATTCAGAGGTGCAAACCATCCCTCTCATCACAGTGCCATTTGGCACCTTGCTCTGAATCAGAGCTGACATATCCTGCCTGCACCTCACTGATGGTTTTGTGTCTCTGTGTGTTATGCACTACAGCCTCCTTTACAGCAAACTTGTGTCATTCCTGTTCACACCCACATATTCTCACAGAGTGGTTAAAACCTCTGAACGTGCAAAGAATTTGCTATAAAGAAGTAAATAACAGAGCAATTGGCTTGTCACCCTCTTCCCATAAGAGTGGGTGCCATCAGGTGAGGATCATGGGAAACAGAGTGAAATCAATGGGAAGTGATTCTTCATAGAGCAATAGGAGACCTGCACAATTCCCTAGAAGGGGTGCTTGTGTGCAAATCTGCATGGGTTCAAGGGAAAAGTGCTCGGAAGAATAGAGGGAAGGGAAGGGAAGGGAAGGGAAGGGAAGGGAAGGACAAAAGACTATTAGAGTGCTAAGGGGACAGTGCATACATCCTTACTTTGCTCAGCATTCTTCAGCCATCTGTAAATGAGATTGATTTTCTCTGCAGATGAATTCCCCTTATCAAGGAACTGGTGGGAGTCAGGACAGTAGTGATCAGGGAATGAGGTTGGAACACAGCCTCTGTGTCTGTGTGTCTGTCCTGCCACTGTTGGCTGGGCCCTTGTCATGAACAGCATGGCTGTCCGTACATCCTTCAATTACCTCGTGTTTCTGTGTATATGTGGAAAAGTTACACTTGAAGTACTATTACAGGAGCATTTTTACTAAACAGTGTATTTTGTGGCTGGGTGGTTGTTTGAGGGGTTTTTTTTGGTCTCTTCACTTCTTTAGCTTATTTTGGTATTTGTTATGAACAAAAAGTTCCATCACAATTAGTTGCCTTGGCTACTAATGATTTTCTTTATTCATATATATCTCCTTGTATTTAAACATAGCACCTAATCTATCTGCTTTGTGTTGCTTAATGTGACAAGGCCCTGAGCCACAGTGGGCTGCTGGTTGAAGCTTTGATTACACTGATGGCATCTTCAGTTTGCTCTTGGGGAGGTGGGGATGGTTTTTCTGGAAGCAGTACTCAGCAGAGGGACTTGATGAGATCGCATTGGGCCTCACGCTCTGTTGGCAGTGCAGCATGGGAGGAACTATTCTGGAGCTACTCTGTAACCAAAGAACTGAGGGTAGTTATGTCTGTGTGCAGGTGTCTGATACCTGGGAGCTCACAGGGTCTGGGTTTGTGTTACAAACAACAGGAAAAAGGAGATGGTCAGCAGCGTTGGCACTGCACAGACCCAGCCACCCACTGTGTCTCCAAGCAGATCCTGACATCTGGATAAACAGTGCAGTCATTTCCAAGAGGAAATCAAGGCAGCTGACAAGGCTCGTGTGTTCACTGTGATTTAATCCAGGTCACACCAAATGTTTATAACCAGGCCATTGGGTTGGGGTCCTCTGGCCAGGCCAGAAGTTTCTCTGTCTTACAGCTGCATTCTCAAGGGAAAAAATATTAATGTGATTAATGTCCAGGTTAACTTGGTGTCAGTTATGGGAAGGAAAGATCACTAAGGAGTTATGGCCTGATATTTTCAGAGAGACTAAGGGAAGAGTTATTACTCAGGTGCCTGAAATCAGTTTTTTACCTTGGTGAAGTGACACCGTAGCCCCAGAAGTGAGACACAGATGTTGCTCCAGCTGAAGTCAGTAGGAGCCTGGGAGCCTTGGTGCCTTAGAAAATGAAATCGTTTAGTCTTAGCAAAGGGAGGTGAAAACAAATGAGACAGCATCTTTTCTTCAAAACAGTACCACAAGAGTTGCTCAGCTGGTGCCTGGGACCTCCTGCCAGCAGCACCTGTGTCACCAGCTCTGTGCCTTGGCTTTGTGCAACTCCAGCTTCACATCAGTTGAAGAAAAGTGTGAAAAAGCTTTCTGTGCAGATTTTGTCTGCTGGATGAAATTATTACCATGAGAGTAGGCAGGAGCAATGCAAAGACTTTGCTACCTATGTGCCATGTTCTGCATCGCTAGAACAGCTCATTAGGAATAAACACAGTGTTTTGGTGAACAGAAGCAGAGAAAAATAGAGATCTTGCATCTGAGATGGATCTGCCCTGGCTATATATCCCTTGTTCAACCACGTTAAACTTTTGCCCTTGAGCATTTACCTATAGCTGTGTTGAGTCTGGATTGCCTCTGGAGACAAGGCTTTGGTCAAGGCTCATGAGTGGTCAGAAAAAAAACTTGCAGCATGGAAACTTAGCCCTGCTGAAGTCACGAGGAGATTTGGCATTCAGCTGAATGGATTGCACCAGAGACCAGAAGAGGGGCTGTTGTGACCACATAGACCTTTACTGAGCAGTTCCCTCATCTCATCCTCACAACACATGGCTGAGCCCAGTGTGTGATATCATCAGGTTACTTCACGAGCAGTTGCTAGACCAGTTAGAGAGGCTCCAAAGCAGCAGCCTGTAAATTGGTGCTCCTGACTGCAACAACCAGGCCCTGGAGCGGGGTTTGAGACTGGACATCTGCTGCTTCAGGTAAGGTCTGGCTTTCTATCCGTCCCTTCTAGGGGTAGGTTTGGGGAAATTGTGCATATAGGTGGAAGCAAAGCCTTGTGGGTGTAGAGGCTTCATACCTGCTCCTCCTGTTTCCCTGTCTTCACTCCCTTGATCAAAAGGCACTTTCTCTGGGCAATTCAGTTCAAGGCAGGGTTGGATGGGGCTTTGAGCAACCTGGTCTAGTAGGTGCTGTTCTTGCCCCCACTGGAGGTTGGAACTAGATGATATTTAAGGTCCTTTTTTAACCCAAACCACTTTATGAGTCTATGATTTAGGTGCCTACAGTCAGATAGGACAAAACCAGGACCAAAGCAAATGTCAGTCTTTATTCTGTGGTATAAATGTGTTTCTTCTCCAAATTGTTATGAAATAGAAATGTGCATAATTGCTTTTAAATAAATGTTTTTGTGCAGGTGTAAAAGAAACCTTAAGGCCTGCAGTGTTGCATTTGTGATGAGCAGCCCTTCAATAACAAAACAACAATTTATACATGTACCCAAGCAAAGAGGGCTAGTAATAAGTTAGTGACAAGCTTTTAGGGGATTAATATATGAACATTAGACTAAACATACTTTATTTTTAAAAACACTCAGGCTGCATCTTTCTATGGCGCATGTTATTAAAATTGACATGATTGACTATTAACTACAGTACCTAAATACACTCATGTCATAATTCATGCTTTATTATCCAACTACAGGTAAGTACATAAAATTCAATGTACTGTATTGCATCTTATTTAGATCGCTGTTCCAGTGAAATATAAAGTGTCACCGATAGATTTGCTTGACTTTTAATTCCATAGTAAATTACAAACAAACTCAATGGAGCAAATCCTCTTGCAATTTATTTAACATGATATTTTTCATTTATATTCAAGGTACATTTTTGCAAATATGCTATGTCTTTCAAAGAGAAAAAAACCCAAACCAACCAACCCTACACTTAATCTCCCAGGAGGACTGGATTAAATAGCTACTGACCTAGAACCTCTGCATTTAAATAAGCTCCAAGAGAGTGCCCTTCATCTATTGTGTTTAAAGATAAAGACTACATGAGAGCACACATAAGAACCACCACAACAAAGGGCTGCCTGGTTCATGGCCCCAGGGAAGTTCAGAGAAAGGATATTTCAAACATAACGAGTGCCAAGGGAGTCTTTCCCTCCTGACGTGTAGAAGTCAATAACCTGACTGACTTCATCCAATCTCAACAGCTTCACTTATATCCTGTAAATATCTGTAAAGCCCACATGGACATTTTCCCAATTTTAGGTACAGCTGTGTCCTGTGGCAATAAGTTGGTTGTTTGGTTACGAGCTTTCTCAAAAAGTACCTTCACTGGTTTGCTTTAAATCTACTGCTTGAGCATTTCAGTCAGTGTTTTTAATGTTTGTACATTGAGAAATAGAAAATATATAGTTCCAATTAATTTTCTCCTACCCATTAAAGTTTTTTTGTTTTGGTTTTGATTTTGGTTTTTTTTTTTTTGCTTCAAGTGTCAGATTTCGTAGAATCACAGAGACAGAATGATTTGAGTTGGAACAGACTTTCAACAACATCTCATTCCAGCCCCCATACCATGGGCAGAGACACCTTCCACTAGAGCAGGTTGCTCAAAGACCCATCCAACTTGGCCTGGAACACTTCCAGGGATGGGGTAGCCACAGCTTCTCTGTGAAACCTGTTCCAGTGCCTCCCCATCCTCTGGATAAAGAATTACGTCTCAATATCCAGTCTAAAGCCACAATCTTTCTGTTTAAAGCCAATCCCTCTTGTCCTGTCTCTCCAGGCCCTTATCAAAAATCCCTCTCCATCTGTCTTGTGGCCTCTTTAGACACTGAAAGGATACTTAAGATCTTCCTTAAGCCTTTTCTTCTCCAGGCAGGACAATCCCAATTTTTCTTCTGTTAAATGCATATGCTTGTATAATTCAAGTATTCCTCCTGAGTTCTGGAGTTCTTGGGAGTTAAAAGCAGATGATATGAGGGCAGGTGTTGGCACTGATTGTCCATGAAATAGCTGCAGTGCACTTACAGATAAAAAATAGGTTTGCTCCAAGAAGGGCTGTACCAAATGGAAACATTGCTATGGGCACAAGTTTTCACCCATGAAGGGGTGATGTCTTTATCATATTCCTGCTTTAAGTATCTAGGTAATATAGCCTAGGCAAAAACAGCACAGTTAGGTAGGAATTAAATGAGACCATGAATTTGCAAAAAATATTTTCTCTAAAAACACATCAGCTGAACAAAAAATTTTAAAGATCAAAAGAAATATGAACATCTCCCCCACCCCCAACATCCTACAGAGGAACCTGAGAGATCAGCACCAATGGTTCATCTTGATGTAGTGGAAGCAGCAAGATGCTGTTTTGGGGCTACATTGATAAGAACCTTATAAAACATGTTCCATGAATCATCACCAGATACAATAAAGGGTTTTTGGCAACCTTGGCTGTTTGAAATAGCAATTTTTACAAAATAAATCCTGAGTTTATAACTAATGAGAAGTGCTGAACTGATCAGGTAAAGCCTGTGGTCCTGTCTGTGGCTGTTCAGATCAGCCAGTTGTAATGCCAAATGCAGTGTTGTTCCCTGAGATCTGTGGAAATTAAATCCCAAAATCCCGATAGAATTCCATTGCAAATAGGCACTCCAACTTCTCTGGCTGTCTGGAAAATCCCATTCTTGGACCTTTACAGCAGTACTACCTGTGGCTGATTTCTGTGTTAAGCTGAGTGCAGAAATGAGCTGTGCAGTTATTTGAGAAGAGATGCAAAACATGCTTCAGAAAAGTATGCAGACAAGTGATTAGTCTCTGTCCTTAGAGACATATTTTTAATGTTCATTTATTTATTTAAAAAATGTTCATTTATGTATATACAGTAATATCTTTATAACCCACTCAAATCAATTAGAAGCACCATGAAAAAGGGATGGAGGTTTTCATTTGATTCAATTGTAAGCAAATGAAGCAGTAATAAACCCCCAATTAGCACTGAGGCAAATAGGCTGAAGGATTTTTTTCCTAGCATTTCACTGTAAACAAAAATGTGTGGCTGGTATTCAAGAGGAAGGAAAATACAATTTGAAGACACTTTAAAACTTCAGTGATTAATGTCATGCCAAGTGACTCATTAAAATTCCCATAAAAATATGACTGTGGAAAAGAATTCTCTTCTGAAGAAAAATCAAATGTAATTAAGAAGAGAGAAAAAGAAGAACAGGGGAAGAATTGCCAGCCCAAATCAAGCTAAGCTCAGCTGCCACAGAACACATTTCAAGGGCTAAAATCAGACCCTTGCTGAGGGGATCAGGCTGGCACTCAGGAGTGCACCCAGGTCCCAGTTTTGACACAAACAATTCATGTGACATCTGCCAAATTGCTTACTGGCATCCAGTGTCTCAGGAATGAAGAGGAGATCAAGACAATTCCCTTCTCCAACCCTCAGAAAGTCTTGGTGATTTTGATTTGCCTTTTGGTGGCAAATGTGTAGGAGATTCAGAACAAGGAGCTGGTAAGATTAGAAGCACTTTCTTGTGGTTTGATGGGACAAAAAGTGGCTTGGTTGCAAGGTAGCAGAGATGATAGGACCTCTTCATGCCAACAGGTTTTGATCATCAGATCCCCAGGTATCACATTCCCCACTCCTATAATCTGAGTTATATTCATATTCAGTATATTCACAAACCTGTCTCATAGCATTACAGCTTGAACTGATGCTGGGCTGCTGACTTGCACTGCTGGTTGTCCTTCAGGGCTCTCACCCCTTCCCGACGTCACCGCTGGCAGGGAGCACATGGCAGGACCAGGTTTTGTCAGGGGCCTGGCACTGATATCCCCTGCTCTGAACACTCAGGTGTTTGCACTACAGCCCCCAGCAGTTGGTAGAAGGTTTGACTTTAATCATGTTGTTCAGCATACATGCTAATTCGTGTCTGACTTCAGCAGGCTCTCTTCTATTTTTGAACCAGGAAACACATCTTATTAAGGTGGCAGGTGGTCTGGCACAGCAGAGACAGGTCTGTTGCTTGTGGCATAAAAAATCCCAAAACAATAAAAATTTATCTCCATTTCAGCATTTCCTCCTTGTTTTTTTAATCCTTTAGTCTTACTATACTGGGAAAAATGGTGATCACATTTGATTTCCCACTGGGTTTTTTAGGGTTTTTTGTTTGTTTGTTTGTTTCTGAAGAGAAAAAATAAATCTATTTTATAAGTTGTATCATGTACTGCAGATATCCTGTGAGGATTCAATATGGGAGAAATGCTTATAGAATACAGATTGCAAAAAGGGAGGGGAGAAGGAGAGGGACCAAATGCTATTTATAGCCTATATTCAATTAATCTCTGCTAGGAACTGTGACTACTTGTCTCCAGTGGCAGTGGACTTTGGCACTTGGACTGGGAAGCCTAAACTGGGCTGTCCGCAGTGCTCTTGAACAGATACATCACGACCTTTGTATGTCTAAACCAAGCAGCTTTCTCAGGCTGCCTGATACAGCCCCAGGACTCTCGAGCTACAACTAACACCAGCCAAGGTCTTTTGTTAGCCACTGAGGTCAAGCACATGGCACAAACCATGCTCTGAAACATGTGCCTGCTCCAAAAAGCTGTTTCAACATGATCCTGGCTGTGATGGTGCCTGCATCCTTCCTGGGCACTGGCTAGGAGAGCTTGTCACAGGCTGCAAGTCCACTGGGGTTGTGATAAATGTTGAACTGCCTGGGATGATCAGAGCGCTGAAGCGCTCTGTAATATGAAAAGTCATTTAGCTGTCAGACCAGAAGAAGTGGCAGCTTAGATACTGATCTTGAGGCCAAATATGGTTGACACAAATAACTCATGCCCCTTGTAAAGTGAAATTTTCCTTCATTAAACATAGATGCATGCAGTGCAGTGTTCAGCAGTTTGCTCCTTTCTATCCAGGCTCTGATTGTTTTATTTTTATCCTTTAAGAGAAATCAGATGTTAGGGAGGAAGCTATTCTTAGGCTGACTGTGCAAGTGATCAAGCCAAGCATATCCATATAAGACAGCTGCTGGCAAATGCCAGTCTCGGGTTGTGCTTTCATTGCAGAAGCAGCAGTGTGAGTGCTGGGCATGCAGACATGGCACCCTTGGGGAATAACAGAGGAGCTGTCATCGTGCTTGTGGCTCTCTCTCCCAGGTCCTTGGCAGTGTAGGAGTCTCTTTATACCAATAATTCATAGGAGAAAATGAATTCCTTGATGTCAGTGCCTCCTCTGCACAACCGCTACAGTGGGGGTTGGCTGCACCCGTGCTCGCCCCAAGGTGATAAATTGTGCCAGATGATGCTTCCTCAATTTAGTCAGAAGTCTCTGCTCCACAGTGCCAGGTTGGTGAGCACAGACCCAACAAACAAAGAGGAGTCAGCAATGCTCTGATGGTGCTCAGGCTCTGTTCCCCCCTTGTCATTGCCTGAATCTCATCAAGGAAAAGTCTGTGACATGGTGGAGACCCACTGCTCTTCTCTGCTTTTGGGAGGAGTAAATCCTTTAGGAGCTGGTGTGGGCTGCAGCCCAGAGAGGAAATGAACTCTGGCAGTTTGTAGGTCTGAGCTGGAAGGGAAACACTCATGAAAGGGCAGGCTTATGGTGACAATAGTTCCAGGATCCCCCTGCTGCTCTGGGCTAGATGTTGTTCCCCTGTAATGAAATATAGAGATTAATTGTTCCTTTTGCCTCTTTGGGGTAGACTCTATCTTTTCTCACACGTCCATGCACTCTCTGGCCTAATGAACCTTTGTTCTCATTCTGAGGTCAGGCTGGATGGGCTCTGAGCAGCTTGGTCTAATGGAAGGTGTCCCTGTCCATGGTAGGGGGGCTTGGAACGAGATGATCTTCAAGGTCCCTTGCAACCCAAACCGTTCAAGGATTCTATCATTCTATGGTTTGGGGTGCTTAAGTATTGCTGCATCAAGAAGCAGCAACAAATGTGAGCACAAGTGCCCAGGCACTGGGAATGGGTTTTGTTCAACATCTCCTGGTGTCTGGTTGACCCACCCTGTTCCACCTCAGGGCTGTGAGAGCAAACACCTGCACACCAGAGTGTCCCGGGACAGTCTGTCACTGTGTGCAGGGTGCAGCACAAGGGATGCTGTGGCTGGCCTGGAAGTCTCAACACTGAGGCAAACAACTGGTACTGGGTCCTCAGGGTCCTTAAAAATTATGTGTTGTTTGTTCTCTTGCTCCTGAATAGTCACTGATGACATCATGCCCTGTTTCTGAGCTAATCAAAATTAATCAAGTCAGCCAAGGTGAAGGTAATTAAAAATATTAGTGTTTCAGCAAGCCCACACGGGGCCGTATAAAGGGTCTCATATATTTTCTTACTAGAATTTCCACCGCTTTGGCGGTTTGTTTTTTTTTTTTAAACTCATCATAGCAGCAAATCAGGCAGGTAAATGTGGTTGTAAATTTGCTCACAGAGACATGTTTAGCTTGTAAAATACAGACTACTAGCTGTGAAGCTTTGCAGTATTTCAAAAACATTATTTTTTCATAAATGGAAAGGATTCTAGTTTTTATTGAAGCCCTTTTTTTTTTCAGCTGAAGATTTTCAGAGTCTCACTTCCATAGATTAAAATCTTGTGCTAGAAACACGCAAAGAGGGGAGGGAAAAAGAATGACAGAATAGGTCAAATAAAACAAAACAAAAGGATAACTTGAGTTTCTTTATAGTTGAACCTTTAATAATGCTTGTGAGAAACGC
The DNA here is from genome assembly GCA_013397795.1 of Orthonyx spaldingii. Classification (NCBI taxonomy): domain Eukaryota; kingdom Metazoa; phylum Chordata; class Aves; order Passeriformes; family Orthonychidae; genus Orthonyx; species Orthonyx spaldingii. The sequence goes on along the minus strand of VZTJ01003883.1, from coordinate 593,985 downwards.
AATTATTGGTGAGCAGAGTCTCATTCTTTCAGCAGGTCCCTTTTGTCAGCCATTCATTGCAAATGCTTAAGCTGGGTTTGACTGTGCTCCAGTAACACCTCTTTGCTTCGTGTTGCTAAGTGGTGAAATACTGGAGGTCAGAAAGTGCCCAGTAGGCAAGTGCTGAGCCAAGCCCAAATTATTGATGAAATTTGCTTTAAAGACTGAGCGAGGAGAAATCCAATGGCAGCGAACATGGGGAGCAACAGCTCTGCAGGCCTGGAAGTTCCCCAAATCTGAGTCCATAGAACACAGGCCTGGTTGCACTGGAGTGTGAGGACAGAAGGACAGCAGGACAGGAAATGAGTGAGGAGCCAAATCCCAGGGAGGCCAATGGAGTCACCTAAGAGGGGAGAATGGAGTCAAGCCACAAAGATGATGACAAATCCATTCCTACCTGCTATTCATTTGACACTGACTTAGAAAAAAAAGATTTATAGAAAAAATGTATATATATAAAAAAAATTATTATAGAAAAGACCAGACTCCTCTAAGTTACATTTTTCCTTTGGGGACAGTGGCAAAAAAATGCAAAACCAACCAACCAAACAAAAAAACCCAACAAAAACCCCCTAAATAAACAAACAAAAACCACCAACCAACCAACCAACTCCCCCCCCCCCCCCAAAAAAACCAAAACCAAAAAACAAACCAAAACAAAAAAACCCCAACAAGTAAAGAACTGGGTTTTCTCAAGTTGGAGGAAAAGATTCAGCAAATAGAAATTACTCTCGCTGCAGAAAGTAACAGAATTTACTACTGCCCCTCTCAGGGTATATAGGGCAAGAGGTAGAGCAGTTAAATCATGCAAAAATCTTAGATGACAAAAATGTTTTGTAACAGTAAGGATAATAAAGAACTGGGAAAGATGGGAGTATTTTTAGGAACAGTGTGAACAAATACTGGGTGGGAATAGCTTATGTGCACCCAATCCTGCTTCAAGGAGGAGACATGGATTATACATGAGTTTAGTTTAATTTTCTATTGCCAAATCTTCCTAATTTGCAAAGCAATGTGTTGTTTGGCTCCAAGGATTCCCTCTAAAAGTGCCAGACTAAGAGATTCTGGGCATTTTTGCTAATAGCTTCACAACTAACTACATTAATAGGAGTTAATCATTAGTGTGCCAATTTACTTATTGGCTTTTGCCTCTGGAGGGTATGATCCCATCACACACCGAGGTCTGGGTGCTGAGCATTAGTGACTCGCTGAAGTCAACAAGAGTCAAGAGTCTTCATTCATGTCCCTGACCGTGCCTTAATTTCCATTAAAATCCTTAAACACTTAATTTATGTATAAAGACAATATCATATGAATCTCTTAAACTACCACCCTGCTGATGACACTTTTGGGAAAGTGTCAGTAGAGATGTATTCTTGCCCCTCAACAGGCTACAAAATTGTTTTAGAATAAAATAAATTAACCTCAGCCCCTTCACCCTAATAAATGCTATATTTAACTTGATTTTTATCCAGCCAGGGGCTTACCCCCATGCATGTGAGTACTGATTATTCACATGACCAGTCCTGTTGAAGTCACTGGGTGACTTGTATAAGTAAGTCTTGTTTCCAGGAAGAAATTTTCAAGTTCTTTTCCCTCCATAGCCTTGTTTCAAAATGCAATCCTGCTTTTGGGTTCTCAGTCTACAGCTACAGAAGAACATGCTCTTGATTTTCAAGGGAACCATTGGTCATCTCACCAGCCTTCTTCCTCCGACGTTTCCTGGGGCTCCTTCTTTTGTGTTGGATGGAAAAGCTGGAGATCGTGAGTTTTTTCAGTTCCCAGGCATTCCTGCATGGGCAAATTCTATCTTATTTTTAAGAAAGTCTGGGTAATATCTGCCATCTGTTGATCTGTAATGTGGAGAATTGGCAGAAATATCTATATCTAAGTGGATTGTCTGATTCCACAGAGTCTGACAGTTTTGTTTTGGTTTTTTTTTTGTTTTTTTTTTGTTTTTTTGTTTTGGTTTGGTTTTTTGGTTTGTTTTTTTGTTGTTGTTGTTGTTGTTGGCTTTTTTGGTCTTTTTTTTTTTTTTGGTGTGTGTGTGAGCCTCACTATCTAACTTCAACAGAAACTTTTAACTATAGTCAGAGGGGCTCCAGGGGTTAAACGGTTAAACTGTGTCTTTCCATTTCCCATTGTTTTTTATTTAAAGTCTTTCTATTTATCTGTTGAGACTTCTGCTCATTAAACTCACTTCTGCAACTACATTTCCCTGGGGTTTTTACTGTCAGTTCTGGAAACCACATTCCCAGGTGGAAATCATCCTCCCCCTCTATCACCATATCTACAAGGGAAAGTGCCAACATTTTATTTACTTCCCCAACTGACTCTTCTGTCTCATTGAATGAAGTCTTTTTCCATCACCTCGTAACCTGCACTCTGCATTTGCATGGTTTCATATAGATAATAAAATCACTCATCTCCATTTATCTGAGCCCTGCTGTAAATCTCCACATAGTGGAGAGTGCAACCTTTTGGCAGGAGCAAAAGCACAGTGCAGTTGCTCACTGGAAAAGAGCATTAACTTCTGTTCACGTGCCTGTTCAGCAGGAGCTGTTGGGAATTAGCTCGTCATCCAAAGCCAACTCTCTGAAAACCTCTGAGATCCCTGTTAAGAGTCAGGCAGAAGTCAGGAATGGACTGAAGAGGTTGAAAAAGAAGCCGAAAAATGTCAGGTGATGGCTTTGGGGAGGGAAATATTGATTGAGAAAAAGGGAGGGAAGGTTATTGATTCAGATTTTTACCTTTTGGTAAGATGAGTTTTGGTCAGGTTCCTCCCCTTCCCTCCACGGATCCCCACAGACCTGAGCTGCTGCCAAACCACTTATCCATTGCAAAGATTCTCCACTCTGTCTGATCTAGATGGAAAAGGCAACTAAAGCTATCCTTAATGCCATATAAATCTAGACAAGTGCAGTTTCTTTGCCCTGCTGAAAGGCCCTTGGGCAGCCCAAAAGGCTGAGCGCTGGTCAGAGGTTTCTCCCTGCAGATCCTGGTCTGGTGTTGGGGCACCCTGTGCACAGAAGGCAGGAGGATGGGGAGAAACACTCAAAAAGTTGAAGGATTTCCCCAGTCAGAAATACCAGGTTCAGAAAACTCTACAAGTACCGCAGACCAGCAGGGAAGATGCTGGGCCCTCATATTCAGAAGATACTGTAAGTTTGTGGTCCACAAAGGAGCCTTTCCATGGGCACAGTGTGTCCGTGATCTGTTTCAGTCTCTTTGATGCTCTCAGAGTATAAAACAAAATACTATAATTACCCAAAATATTTCTCCCGTTGGACACCACAGGATCTGGTCTAGGCCACAAGAAGTATCTGATGCACCAAACCCTTTGATGCCACCCTGGAGTGCACAGCCCTGGGAGAGGGTCATTCCCTATGGATCTGAGAACTATGTTTTATGGAGTCACTGAAAATATCTCCTAGCAGGGAATATAAATCTTCTGGCTCCCCATCCTGATTTAGTAACTTTCCATAATACCTCTTTTCTGTGTATGCTCCAGCAACCTGGGCAGGTGGAAAATTCCTGGGAAGTACAAGTTTACAGGAGCGGGGCACTTCTGTGGAAGGGAAAGGAGGGTGCTGTGCCCTCCTTGGGCATCTGACACACTCTCCTGGGTGCCAGCAGTCAGCAAAATGTGGCAGCGTTGGTCTGGTTTGAAAACGTGTGCTGTGCTCTGTGTCCTACATCTCACCCAGTCACCTCTCCTTTGCCTTGCCCAGGAAAAGTATGCCAGCCACAAAACAAACACACACACTGCTCACAGCAACCCGCTTTGCACTCCTGTAACATCCTCCAGCAATCAAAAATTCACTTCCCCAGCCACAGGGGAATATTCATTTCTGTCATGTTGCAGATGAGAAAAATGATGTGTGCAGAGGTGAAATGGAAGGCTGATCATGTGTCTTGCTCCTGCCAAGGGTTGTGCAGGGAGTTACATCTGAGCAAAGAGAAGGATCTGTTTGTCATGCTCTGTGTGTGTACTCACAGCTTGTGCTCCTCCCTGCTCCAGCTCCTTCTCAGTCCACTGTTGAACATGTTCATCTCTAGATTTTGTTCCTCTCCCACTTCTTCTTCCAGCCCCAAAGTACCTGTACCAACTATCACAGCATCTGCCGCACAAAATTCAACTGTCCTGAACTTGTCTGCTACAACCCCTTCAAAGTTTCACATTGGTTTCCTGCATTAAATACATAACCACCAACCAACCAACCAACCAACCACCAACCAGCCAACCAACCAACCAACCACTAACCAACCAACGAACAAACCAACCAGTCACTAACCAACCAACCAACCAACCAACCAACCACCAACCAACCACCAACCAACCAATCAACCAACCACCAACCAACCAACCACTAACCAACCAACCAACCAACCACGAACCAATCAGCCACTAACCAACCACTAACCAACCAACCAACCAAAACCAATCCCAACAAAAATGAAACCCTGTTTCTCTTTAACATCTCCCTATCCCTGTCATTGGCACCATTCCATTTGGTACAAAAGGAAAATCTCCAGTGATCAGCATCACCAGCAAACACAATGGTGTGTGCATACCCAGTTGGATATTCACCACCCAAATGGAGATCATGAGTGCCAGTGAAGGAGTGGGACTCTATAATGCCCTGGCCTGTGGTGACATTTGTCTCTTCTTCTAGATCATATTAAATATTAATTTACTTGAGCATATAGAAGCTCTTAAATCTTCCAGGCACTTTGAAAATGTTAATGCAATTAATTTGTCATCCTTCATTGCTAGAGATGCTCTTATAGCTCTGGCTAATAAAGATCCCTCAGAAGAAGCAATTTTTTGAATGTACCAAATGACAAGGCTGTGTTGTATTTATTAAATAAGTAAAAATTCCCCAAATGGCAGGTGTCCAGAAAAAGATGATTTTGGAGAGCAAAACTGTACCCCAACTCCTTAGTCCCCTTCTTATGAAGAAACAACATCACCAGCACAGGGCCAAGCAGTAAGACTGGGAAGGTCCTCTCTGTGTGGGAAGGTGAGAGTGATCCCCATGGCAAAGATTGTGTGACTCGCTGGTGAAAGTGTTATCTAGGAGGACAACCTGTGTGCTGTGGACCTTGCACCTACCTATGTACTGCAGGATAACAGAAGTCCTAAAACTCTCTGCCACATCATGTTTTTCAAACCATCACTGGGAGTTCTCTGCACCACTAGAGCAAGTGAAAACCTCAGTTACAGACCAGGACCCCTCTGTGCCAGGTTTTGCAGAACTCAGACTGCCCCACAGGGTTTATAGCAAGTGGCATTGCAGTCTGCAGGTGCTGCTGTAGAACTGACCTAGATGGTTCAGGGACAAACTTCAGCAAATGGAATCTGACAGAGCTGACCCCTGAGGATTTGGTAGGGTCCTGGACAGGCTCTGGACACTGCGGATGTGTGATGGTGCTTTTGCACTAGCCAGTGCTGCATGGCAAATACCTCTCTCCAGTTACTTCTCCACAAACCACCATAACTTCGACAGCTCCATCCCATTTTGCTTTTCAGAGCTTAAAAGGTGACTAGCAAGAATTATATTTAGAATTTTACAATTTTAAATTTTATGAGGTCTCCTCTAGCGTCATTGTTTTGCAGTTCATTGCTCTTACAATCTGCAAGGCTGCAAGAGAGCCAATAGCTGTACTATGCCTAAGCTGTGGGGAAACCTTTCTATGTAGGCTCACAAATGGGTTTGCTTCTGATTAAACATCTCATAAAAAGTGAACTACATTAGCTATACTTGAGGGACTCTGCATTAAAAAAATTCTAACTCTCATGCAACGTCAGCTGTTTCTTCTCAGCCATCCAATTGCTGTACTTATAGAAAAGAGATTGCAGCTCAAGCCTTCTTCAATCTAATTTTAAATTAATTGGCACATGGTCCCTTCTGGTCTGCACCCAGAACCCTCCCCATATCATGTCCTAATCACTGTCTGGCTGATACTCCCTCATCTTCATTAGAATGACATGTCAGTATTCCTGCAGCCACCTTTTGCTGTCTTTGGTTTCAGGCAGTGACATTTAAGCTTTAATCCCAGAGTTAGTGGTCATTACTCTAGTCTTTAATCATCATGAGAGACTAATGAGAGGAGATAATCCTTGTATAAATCACTGTGTAACAAGATTTTTTAGAAGATTTAAAACTCAGAAGAGGTTCTGGGTCAAATCCAGAGGTCTGTTTACAATAATTTGGACTGAGAAAGGAGGAACTCAATTTGATGTTCTGAATCCCCACAGCTAAACAATTAGAGTTTTTAAATAATATTTCGTCTTTCTATAACATCACCTTCCACCTGAACATCTCCCAGCTTTGCACAACCTGTCTGCTTTGGAGCCATTTATTGAAATGAGTTTTGTGTTTACCCATCCCTGACTTGACTGATGCTCTCATCGTGTTTAACACAGAAGAGCAGAGGTTCTTCAGCAGGAGCACTCGGTGACACCAGCACCCTGAACTTGAACCCTCGTGGCTGTGAGGTTATTTATCATCTCAGTGCATGCTGGCCCCAACACAGCCTGGATCTGCCTACCCAGCACTACCTCTGTCCCAGCGCAGCCTCCATGGCCTGGAAGGTGCTTCAGTGAACAACTGCCTGGCTTTGGTTGGGAAGCTCTCCCCTGTGCTCACACCTTTGTGTCTCTTCTTTGGGCGAATCCAAGGTTTTTCTTGGGATTTCTGGATGCAGGAGAGTGTGAAGGGCACTTCATGTGCAGGAATACTCTAGATTTCATGTGGTTGAGTGTGTATGCAAAGATTTTAGAGGGTGCCAACTACTGCTTTAGGTAAACTGAGGCACACAAGAGCATGGTTCCCTATAAGTTGCCTGTGCTCAGTAGGATGTCATAAGCAGCTCTGTGTTAGGCAGGGAATGGGGTTTAAAGCCATGGGCACCTCACTTCAGAGACACGTTCCCATGATTCTTGTGGGAGGAAAGGCAAAGGGAACTGTGCAAGTGACAAGGAACAGTTTTGGGGCCTGTTAGTCATGGGCAGTAACACTTAACCAACACTATGACCAAGACTTTGCCTTCTGGCAATCCCATGCTCCTTTCGTGCAGTGACCAAGCAGAAATCCTGCAGACAGCTCCTCCCTCTTTGGGAGCTGAGCCCTTCCTCTGCTGATATTTCTCCAAGCAGCACTCAATCCCCCTGGGCACGTCCCAAGCCTCACTAGTGTCAGCATTGCATGATCTTGATGGGAAAAAACACTCCAAACTCTGAAGGCTGAGAATCTAATTACTTCGAAAGTGTCTTTATGCCATTATATTCCCATTAAAATAATAATTTATCACTCTTCATTGTACTCTTAATGATGCTTGAAAATAATGGGCTTGAATCAATACTGTGCCCAGTGTAAATGTGGTGGAAGAACAGGGAGGATCTTAGCAAGGCTGATTGCATTTCCATTATTTTTGCCTGATTTTGTACTTTGACAGGGTATCTGCATTCAGCACAAGCTCCTGCCTTGCAGATTTATCCTGCTGAGAGCGTCAGTGAGCCCAGAAGTTGCATGTCCAGTGATACATGTTGATGGGGAGCTTGAGCTAACGGCACATGCAGTGAAGAGTTCATCTGGATATGTAAAAATTCTCCTTTTTCTGATAGAATCCCCTGCTACCTTGGTTATTGAATAGATTTAAAAGCAGCAGCAGATTCTTCGAGCAGCTGTAATGTCTGTAGTATGGGGTTTCACACAAAGTTCATCTCCCAGTTCCCTCTACTTCTCTGTGTGCAGTGAAAGTGTCTCTAGAAGATGGTGGAGAGTCAGCGTGCAGAACAGCAGCTCATGAAAACGCAGCAATATTTCTGCACTCATGGCAATTTTCAATGCTCTGATTGCTTTGGCTCTGAAACTTTCCTCTGGAGAATGGCTGGGAGAAACACAGCCCAGAGCAACTTCAACCCCATGGCAGGTCTTTGCCTGCTTTGCACTGGAGTGGCTCCAGTCAGGGTCTGTGCAAGAAGTCCCTAAGCACTTTTGGAGAGTATTTTGTGAAAGCATGAGAAATTACACAGATTACTTCCACTCTGGCACTAACCCTACCTCTACCTTCAACTATACCTTTCAGAAGATTGATTAGGTTTTTGCTTTACCAGTTTCCCATTCAGTCCAGACACATCAGAGTATTTTCCTCCTTCTTTCTACTCCCTGAGCCCTCATTTTTGTTCCTGAGTGTGGCACTGCAATGTCAATGCTTTCCCTGATAGCAGCCTTGGAAAGAGAGGTGGCAGAAGTGGATAGTGAGGGAAGATCTGCTGGTTGAGGCACCAAATAGTTTGGAATATGGAACTCCAGAGGCCTCCTGACAGCATCCTATGGGAGGGGAGACACAGTTTGAATTTATTATTTACCAGACTGAGGAATAAAAGCGATACTGTCCTAAGTATCAGGTCTGACCAGCCACCCTCCTCAGCTCCATCTCTGTCAGTAAGAAGAATGAGCCAAGGTCTATTTCTGGCCTTCTGGTGAGTGGCTGAGCTTTACTTCTGTGGGTGAGCAGGGTGGCCAAACTGCCTGTTGGAAGTATCCCTTTGTTATGAATGGATTTTATGGGGTTTAAATAAGTTTCTACCTCTGCTTAGGCCTATAGCAGTAGAGAGTAACTTCTGAGGTGGCCTGCACCCCAGAACCCACTTTCATCCTCAAGTTCTTTAATAATGGCTGATTCGGTCTATTATTGAATGAAATATTTATTCAATAGAAACAAATTGAACAGACAAGAGACTTAAAACAGAATATTACTGCACAGGGAAAAGAAAACTATTAATAGTTAAATATACAGTGCACGATAAGGTATCATTCTTTAATACAGCTAGCAAAAAATTAGTATAGATTAATATTCAATGTATCTTATCATCCAATTGTTGAAGGAGCACACACACAAATCCTTTCACTCAATTTCTAAAAAATTAACCACGAAGACTTCGGGGACAAGTTCTCTCACACATTCCCAGGGAGTGTGCAAGAGAATTCTGAATTCCATGGAAATTGTGCAGGACTTTTATAGTGTAAAAACAGGCCTTTTGTCACCTATTATCTCTCTCCACATCTGCTCTCCAGACTGGGGTGTTGATTCTGAACAGACCTCTTGGCCCCAGAAGATGATCCCTGGTGGGCCTTTGCCCCTCGGGTTGTCTCTCCCATTTGTACTTGTCACCTCGGTGCAGAGAGGGGGGGAACGTCCTGCCACATCCTTGCTTCTTCTGGCTCCAAGGTCAGCACAGCTATGACTGGGAAAGGGCTGTCAGAATTGTGATGGACATCATGGCAACAGGCAAAGAGGGATGGGCAGTGTTCATGTCTGTGCCAGGGCCATGTTCATTTAAACCCTGCAAATGTGAGCTGCTTTGTTGGTCCTCAGAATCCTGTATATGAGATTCAAACAAGCAGCACTTTTTTTTTGCAAAGGAGACCATTGGTGACCTATTAACTAAAGCCTCTGAGAGATACAGACCTTCACCTCACACTCAGCCTGGAGAAGGGGCCTTTGCATCAGGCTCTGGTAGTGTTTGTGTGTGTGGGGAAACCTCCAGGTGGAAGGGACCAAGAACCTTTGGATTCAGCTGTGTGGTTGTGAATAGTCTCCAAGCCTGGGAAACTGTTTGGGCAACCACCCTGCAGCTGGACATGGAGAATTCGAGTGTACAGGGGGGTAATCAAGGCTCTAAATTTATTTTTGTAAGATATGTGACTCCTAGTTCACATATTCCTGGTTTGGTTGACCTGTTTTTGCTTAAGGAAAAGTTAAACCAGGGGTAAGATGAATAAATTAGAGACTTTAACTTATCCCTGCTCAACTCAAGTTCTGTCCATTACGTGACCTGATTTGCTTTAGAAATCTTTCAGCTAAAATTTGGGTTTAGCAAAAAGCTTCCTAGCAACACCAAGCCAGGTAAATGACACACAGGATGCTGCTGGTGCTTTGACTCAGCCAAACAGGAGTAAATCAGTCGCCCTGCTATTCATGTGTGTCTCTTCCACCAATTTCAGTTAATTAAATGCAGGGAACAGTATATTTTATTTATTTATTTGTTTATTTATTTACCTATTTATCTATTTATTTATTTAGTGCTTTACCACAGTTTGTTGAACATTGCTAAAATCAGCTGTCTCCCATTTCATAGCTAGCTGCAAAGGAATATTCTGTATAAGCAGACCTACTTCTTCCCACATCCATGGTTAAAAAGCAAATGAACCTATATATCCACATCTCCTAAGGGAAGGTCTTTTTCCCATGTGAAATCTGATATCTCAGATCTTAAAGCACAGCTTCACTGAAACCAGAGGACAAGTTTTAGGAGGATGATGAAATATTTATTCCAGGTTCAGATTTTAAAGTATGAGTTATGGTTTCTGGAGTGTCCAGGGATACTTTGTGATGGTGAGCATTCAGGGTAAATGGGGTAGGGATATCTGCTTCATACTTTCATATCTTACAGCCTGATTCCTGCCTTCTTATGGGAAATGTCTTTGAGCATTATGGGAAAATGCATATTGATGAACTTCCCAATGTATAGCCAAGCTAGCTTTTCTGCATTCTCTATTTTTTCATTAGCCACGAACCATTTCTATTAGACAGAGCATTAGCTCCCAGATCATAAATTCAGGAGAGCAGGTGGTGTCCCTCCCTGCTCTGCAGTGGGATCTAATGGCTTCTTTGCTGCAACAATAGAGAAAGCATTTAAAGTAATGTCCCTTATGGATGGTCTCCAGCACATGGAATGACTCTTTGTTTATAGTACTCAGTATATTTAGCAATGAAGGAGAGAAAAATTGTGAGCTCTTCTTTTAGAAAGACCATGGTTTAAATAAAGCTCAAAACCATAGTTTTTTTTTTTTCTTGTTGTGCCTTGTCATTGGAGACTGTGGAAGGCAAAAATTAACATGTGCAGCTGATGAGTCCTCCCTGTCCTCTGCACAGCTTAACCTCACCCTAAAAACACCTCTCCAACCTCAGCTGCCTTCAACAGATCCTGTACAGAGCTGCTGTTGTTTCTGACTGGAGTTACACTTCTGATGTCTCTGTGAATAGCAAAGTAAATACATATGGGAACAGCAATGTATAGAATCCCTTCCCTGCCATGTAAAGCAGTGGGAGCAGAGAAGGTAAAATATTTAGACTCCAGATGTCTTTATTTGCCAAAATAAAAATTCTTGCTGTAAAATATCTATAAAATGTAATTAAAATTGCCAATTATTTTTCTCACTGTTGCGAACATTGCTGGCAAAATTGAGTCACTCAGTGCTGCCAAATATAGCATTCCAGGTGTAAAACACTCTCAGATGTTCCTGACATTTTGCACGTAAATACTGAGTCATTGAGAATGATCTGGTACTATCCATATGCCTGATACAGAAATACTGCCATGAGTGGGAGATCAGTATACACACACAGCAGGATAATGTTTGAGAATGAAAAAATTGTGTTTCTGCACATTTTCTAATAGAGATACTGGACTTTTCATGTACCGATACTTCTGCTCTCAGGAGTGTTTTACAGAGGAGGGTGACCACAGCCCTGCATCCCCCGACTTACTGCTCCATCTCTGAATGTCAAGTTGGAGATTTCTTTGTCACAGTGTTTCTTTTTGCTATTTTTTTTTTTAACATAACCAGTGTGAGGGACCTGCAAACCTGAACTGTAGGTGACATCTAAACATACAGAAGGTAACATCCCAGTGTCTGGTACAATTCTCTTACAATCACCTTTTCAATCTGCCTTTTGCTGCTGCTGCTGCTCTGCACCAGGCAGCAATACAGGCTGTGTTTTTGGGCATCATAATTTCCTGGAAAAATGGATGTGTTTCTGGAAAGCATATGGGAATGATGCACCCTGTAATCATGCTTGCCCTGGAGAGAGGCAGTGCTTGCTGGAATATAAGCCACTGAGCTGAGATGAATAATTTCTGCCTGACAGAAATGAGTCTCCTCACCAGTTACAGGAGGAAAAAAAATGCTCTCTTGCCACAGGTGTGTGAGCTTGGTGTCAGGTTTGTGCTGGGCCATACACTGTGAGCAGTCAGGCTGTCCTGTGCTTCAGTGAGACCCATGTGGGCTCTTGGAGCAAGCTCAGGCACCTGCCCTGCCTTCTTGGCACCCCTCTGTCTTCCTCTCTCCATGTGATGGTTAAACCTACCATGCTCTCTCCCACTCTCCTATTCCCCTCTCATCTGAACCTGCGACAACATTTCATCTGCAGACTTTGTCTTGCTCAATAAAGCAGTGGATGGCCAGGTACATCATACCTGTTTTGAATGGAAAAAAAGTGCTTAACTGCTTGTTTCCCTCCCTGTCAAGGGAATTACACTGAATTGTGCTAATGCAACACCACTGACTGCTTGTTGTACACTTTTCTTTTCTTTCTCTCCGCTTTCTTTCGCCACAGGGCATTTCTTCTTGTTACCATCTTTTGCATTGTATTGTTTACTCTGCATCTCCACATCACTTCTCCTTCCACCAATTCCTTCTCTTTTTTTAACCTAGTTTCACTTTCTGTTCATTCCTCTTCTTCTTTTTCCTGCCCATGCATTTCCTGATGTCTTACCATGTCCATCCTCTTTTCTGTGCTGTAAAGAAGAGTCAGGCCAAAAACAACTTCACTGGTGTTATCAGGAGTTCATTAAATTCTAGTAAGGATGATAAAGTCTGTATGAAAGATCCTTAAACTGGAAACATGATTTTCTTATTTTGGATTAAATACAGGATCACACCCATTTCCCTATTCAGTTTTGTGTTGGCATCTGTCTAACTCAACAAAATTAAATAGATAGTTATACACCTGAAATACATTTATAAAATAAGTAGAATGAGAAGGGATGGATGAGAAGAATTGAACTTTTCACACTACAGAAAAATTAAATTCTGGCCACTACTAGCAGAAATTTGCATTACATTTTAGATGCTTCTTAGCTTGTAGTCCACTGTCTTCTGAGAAAATTTGTGTAAGAACTCCACTGTCCTTCATGTTAAAAAAAATTGTTGCCTGTTTTCCCTTTCCTGTTAGCTGGCATATCTCTGTGCTGAAAACCACTCAAGTTTTCTTTCCCTCCATGGACACAGAGAACAATGAATCAGAATTATCTTGACATCAACCTTTTAGATGCTCGAAGGTGATTAACACACAGCCACAGACGCACTGACCAAATTATTTCATTCTTTCTTCATCACCCATATTTTCAGCACCTGAATCACTCCTGTTGCTTTGGGCTGCCTCCAAATTGTCAAACTCTTTCCCACAGAGCAGTGCTGAGCACCAGACACAGTTCTCTTGCTGGAGTCTCTACCCTGTCAGGTTCAGTGAATAATTCCCCCAGGGGCCCTAAGTAAATGATGGTGTATAAGAAGTCCCTGATTGCTGTGTACCTTGTTTACAGCAGTGTCACAGGGTTTGAGAGCAGAATACAGGCTCTGTGAAATCTGTTTCTGTATATGACACTCTGCCTTCTCCACAACAGCTCCCTGCAGGGCCTCTCCAGGCTTGCATTAGCAGCAAGTGCCTGATTTCATTCCAAAGTGAAACTGCGAACAAAGGTGGAATTCAGCTCAGATGAAGCCCTACCTTTTTGTGCCCACAGACAGGTGTCTGCCTGTCAGCAGAGTGTCTTAATTTAGCCACTCCAGAGGTATGGCAAGGTTTGAGTGCCTGAGGAAAGCCATCCAGGACTGCTGAAGCTGCCCAGGGAATATCAGCTCACCTCTGGACACCAGTCCCAGCAGGCAGGGGTTTTGTTATCGTGTCTCTGTGTACAACTGAGCTGAACCCTGGTGTCTGCTGTAGGGTGAGCTGAATCTCTTGCCAGGAGCCATGGACTGCCTTGACTAAGGAGCCACAGAGACCTGTGGAGGTGTTTCTGCCAAAATGCAAGTTAGATTTCTCAGATTACATTTAATTTAGCTGGTGGAGACAGCACATGCCCTGCCTGAAGTCTGCTTCCCTTTGAGATGCCCCTGATTCCCCTGCCTGGCAACAGCAATCTGCAGTTTACAGATCACAGGGCATCACCCAAGTGCTAAAAATGTGCACAACCCCGTGGGCAATGAGTAATTCCCCCATTTGCTCTGCTCCGTCACTATATTGGTTGGTTCTCCACAAGGTATCCGGGGCTCAGATCCATTGTCCACATGTGAGTGGTAAGTGTGGTTCGAGCTGCCTCTGGATGTTTTTCTGTCCAGGAATACGTGCATGGTTTTTCTCTGCACACAAGGAAATGTTCTCCTTCCAAGAAATGCATCTGTTTCAGAGTTATTTATAATGCTGAGGCCGTATCATTCCCTTGGCACCACTGACTGGGTAAACAGGTAGATCTCAAGGAAGCAGCACTGGTACTTTAATCACCTTTACTTTAACTCACAACTGCAATAAACTCAGAAATTAGGCTACACATTTTAAAATAAAAAAAAAAAAGATCATTAAAATTTAAACTAAATGAAAAAGTTACTGTCTACCCAGAGGAGGTTGCTGGAGGTCACGTAGCTACATTTCTACAGCATGAGAAGCTGGAGAAGTTACAACTTTAACAATGATGGTGGGGCACAGTTGTGAGAAATGTCAAAGATTTGTGCTTCCCCTTACTAAGTAAAGTTGTCCTGTCTTTGGCTGGGTGGAAACAATCTGGTTTTGACAAATCAGTGTTGGATATTTCTTTATCACTTTCCTTGAGGTACCTGTCTATCAACTGTTTCTTTATTTGGTCCATCTTTTTTCCAAGCATCAAAGTTAGGCTGACTCATCTGGAATTCACCTTTCTTTTCATGCCACACTGTTTGCCGTTTTTTCTCTTCTGCTACTTTTCCTCCACAAGATCTTAAAGATAATCTCTTATCATGCAGTGATTCCTTTTGGTAGTTACTGATGTACCCTGCAGCACATTTCATCAGTCCCCACTGGTTTGCAGACATCTAATATAGCCAAATATTATTTAACTTATGCTGACCTGATCTTCATTCTATGCACCATTTTTGTCAATGAAGTTGATAATCTGATTGTAGATGGTTTTTGGGTTTTTTTTCTTTTTTCCTTTTCTCCAGTCTGGTTGAAGCAAAAGGGCACTATACCAAGTAAGAAAGATAATGCCATCACATAGATTAAGCAGCTCAGGTTCATGGTTAAGGAGTTACGTAGCAACAGCTGGTCATGAATCACAGGGAGAAATTCTCCCCAGCCTGGATGGTTTCATTCAGCTAGAAAGTGTTACTCTTCCAAAGCTAAAAATGACATAAAAATCAAAGGGGATCTAAAATTTCAAAAGTGCTTGGAGGGAAGGGAGGAGCTTAGGTAAGCAAGGATAATGTGAGTTAGTAAAAGGCTGACAGCTTCCCTGTCTCACAGAAAGTCAGGGAGATAAAGGTGTGGTGACAGAGTGAGATTTTTACCTCTAAAGGATGAAAAGATGCAAATTTATGATGGTGAACTTAATATCCTTGTGCTTAGCCTGCCTGTGGTTGTCAGACTTTGTTCTGAAAGCTTTGTACCTTAAAGGAATAAGTAAATAATGTTTTGTACTGAAAGCAGTTGCAGATCTATGCAGCCACAGGAAGCTAAAAGGCAATTTTACAGGGTCCAGATATTGGGTGGGCCTATTTAAGCAGACAAAATGAGAACTTGCAAGCTCTGAGGAAAATTTTGGGCTGAAGAAGGATACCCAGAAAAGCAATGCCATTGTTTTTTTGGGAGCAGGATATGGGGGATGAGTGGAGCCCTTCACCCACTCACCATGAGCCTGAAATCCAGGGACAGCTCAGGTAAGAGCTTAGACTGAGAAGATTGCATAAGTGTAGGGTGAGTTTTCACGTAATGGATGCTCTTTATGCAAGACAGACAGACAGAAACAGTGACCTTGCATCACTCCCTCTAATCTTACATCGTTATAACTCGAAATCACAGAATCACAAAATGGTTTGGGTTGAAAGGGACCTTAAGGATCATCTAGGGACCTTAAGGATCATCTAGTTCCAAAAATCTGCAGTTGCCCAATTGTGTTTTGCTTCAATGTGGATCACTCTATTAGACATCAGGCTGAATTCCTCATTAAGATATCTGAAGATTGATTAATTTTTTTCATAAAGACTCAAAGGTAACACTGAGGAAAGTTGTTCTTGAGGCTGGGATATCTCTCTATCTTTGATAATGCCTGTATTTACACTGTGGACTTCTTGGGGCAAAGACTCTCTAGGTGTAAACACAAAAGCATAGCAGTTATGGCCCTGGAAAAGAATAGAATTCCATTTTTTTTTTAAATATTTAAAATATTTTCATAATCAAGTAGCACACATCAGGTTTCAGAAGGATATTTTGCCTATTTTTGAGCCTGGTTCATTATATGAATTTGCTATCCTTGTACCACGAGTCCTCAGTGCAACAGCCTCATCTTAAATCCTACAGAGATTATAAACTCTTCAGTGCAAGGGAGACTTTTATTAAGCACATATAAAGCAGCAAACATCCTACTGGAGCCAAGAATTTCCTCTGCTTACTTCATTATGTAAACAGCAATGATAATAACGATGAATTGACTGAGGACTGTACAATGGAAAGTAACTCACAGTAACATGTTGAATTTAAAACTGAAAAATTGAATTTGATTATCAGCATGAACTCCTTACAAAGACATTGATCAGGATGTGTTGCAGTCTCCCAGGAAAAGCGTTAAACCAGCTGTCATTTGTGTTCTTTTTGGTCAGATTGGATAATATTCTGTGTGGAACAATCCATCCTGTATTAGTCCAATGGGAATGGACAGTGATTTTCGTCTGTATTTTCAATTTCAAAGATGGATAGAGTGTATTTCTTTGTATAGAAAGTGCAGAAGTTTGTGAAGGGAGTTTTATGCATCTCCTGAGACAGCAGAGATTTGGCTGCAATTAGAAGAGCAGAGGGCAGGGGCAGGAGGAAAAAATGATGGAGATGCCAAGAGCTCTTTATATTCAACCACGGCTGGATCAATTGTTGGTCTATTGCTGTCCTGATAACAGAATCGAGTTGGTAAGGGATCAGACCTTGGACATTTTATCTAAACAATGTGGAAAACAACAAATAATGAGGAATGAATGCAGAGGCTCAGGCTGAAGGAAACAGAGACAGAAAAATAAGTAGTCTGGCCAAGAATGTAAATTGAATGAGAAAAAATATGCAAAAACCAGTTTAAGCTACATTCAGGTGAAGGAGAAAACAGGTGAGAAACACAATCACATCCAGGTAAAGCTCTAGAAACATAAAGCAGCCCTGCTGGAGGTGTTTATCAGAATGAGAAAAGCTTCAACATGGATTTCTCAGGTGTTTTGAGATGGGCACCGAGAAGCTGTGCTCTATTTGCCTGGAGGTTAACCCAGCCATTCAAGTGGAGTAAACAAATACTGATGAAGAAGGTGGATGTCTGGTTGTGAGGATCAAAGTACAATTAATCAGAATAAATACACTTTTCACTTGCAGAACATGGAGAAGTTTGTTTGTGTTTGTTGATGAGCATCTATGGCTTGAGAGCTGACCAAAGATCAGATGTGGATATATCTTGTAGATATCCAGCTAGTCCAACCCTCCACAAAAGATAAAGGAAACAGCTCCAGCAGATAACTGCTGTCACAGAAGATGTGTTTAAGATAGTATTAAGAAAGAGCAAAGTATCTGGATATCAAACATGGGGCATGTTATAAATCCTCAAGGATCCCCACAGTGATTTAACTGCTGTTTGCACACTCATCAATAACGACTTTGGAGGGGGATTTTTTTGTGTCAGCTCATACAGTCCCAGAGTCTTTCTCTGTGTGGGAAATTTGGAAGAGGATGGGTGCTTGTGAGTACTCTCAGTGTGAACATTGATAAAGCGCTCAGATGTAAAGGATGAGGGTTCAGCTTCAGTCCAGCGTGCCCTGGAGGCCACCCAGCAGCATTTGAACTGGTAAATTGCAGGAAACAGGAGAAAGCTGGCACAAGTGAGCATCTGCTTGTGCTTGTTAGCTGGTTTAATTAATAAGAACATAGATTCTCTTCTTTCCCTAATTACTTAGCATGAGCGTGATATCTTAATATTAGCGTTAAGGATAATTAGCAGCAAGTAATAGTTTCAAAAGACAACACAGTAACATGGCAAACAGAAGAAGGCCCAATTTTTACATCCTTTTGCTTTCTCAAAACACAGAATGAGATGTGGTCCAGTGAGCCCACTGAAGAGGAAACTGTCATCTCCAAAATGAGACATCACTACACCAGTTAAAGCAGCTCTGTGGCAGAATGAAAGCCTGGTGACACCAGCCCATCTCCTGAGTATATCACAAACACTGTACCAGCCATCAGAGAGTCCTGCAGGCATTTTGACTGCAAATGACAGCATTCTTTTAGAGTAGGGAGGAAGTTATCCAGAGCCATGTTACCAAACTGCAATATCAGATCAGAAGTCACAGCACAGCAGAGGAAGATCAGAGTGACATCGTGTCAGAAGGCTCTGGGCTTGGCAGGGTCTCACTCACTCCTTATGCAGAGGGGAACAACAAGGTCATGCCCCACACCAAAGCAAGAGTGAAGGCATCCAGGGATTCATAAAGGTGTTGACTCTCCTTCTGCATTCTGCAGGTATCCACACAAGAACATATAAAACTAAATACTAGCACTGCATACAAGGAAGTTCTTTCTGGCAGGATTTCTGTGGCCAAACTGCACAGCAGCCTGACCAGTGCCCTGGAGCTCTGTGCTGTGCTGTGAGTCAGTGCAGGGATGTGGACGCAGCCCTGAGCAACCCGCTCTAGCCGACCCTGCCTGGAGCAAGGAGGTTGGATCTGATACTCTCTGGACGTCCTGTGATCCTGTGATTCTGGGTACTTTCATCAAAAAGTTCAAGGGAAACTTCCAAATCACAAGCTTGATTTGATTTATTATTTACCTCTTTGTTTGTGTGGTGTGTTCTGTGGCATGAGAAGTCTCACTTAAGGATTTTTTTTTTAATACCTTGATTTTCCTTTGATATAAAGAGAAGTACCATGAACTTAATAGGCCCAGAAAATTAAATTTAATTTTTGGAGTTCAAGAAGTGTTTGGACAATACTTGTAGGTACATGGTGTGACTCTTGTGGATGGTCCTGTGCCGGGCTGGGAGCTGGACTCAATGATCCTTGTGAGATCAAACCCTTCCAATCCTTCCAATTCAACTCAGCTTATTCTTTGTGGCTCTGTGGCTCTGTGATTCTGTGAATTCATATGCAGTTAGTGAGCCAAAGTACGCGGTGTTTAATTAACCTTTCAGTTCAGTGAGAAGTTTCTTGGTCAAAGACTTTGGGAGCTGTTCTGTGTAACACTTTCAAATTTATGAATAGAAATGAAAGGAAATGCTGAAAAGTCAGTGTCTGCTTCATGGCAGCCTGCAACCCACACAAAGACTGGAGCACTGTAGTGAGACAGAAACAGACAGAAGGAAGAGTTAGTTAAGAGGATTATGAGGTGAAATGTTCTTTTATTAGGTTTGTAATTCAAGGAAAGGTATAATTTACAAGGGCATGTAGTGACAGGAAAAGGGGGAATGGTTTAAACTGAAAGAAGGTAGGTTCAGATTAGAGATAAGGACGAAATTCTTTACTATGAGGGTGGTGAGGCACTGGAACAGGTTGCTCAGAGAAGCTGTGGATGCCCCTTGAAGTGTTCAAGGCCAGGTTGGATGGGGCTTGGAGCAACCTGGTCTAGTGGAAGGTTTCCCTGCCCATGGCAGAGGGTTGGAACAAGAGGATGTTTAAGGTCCCTTCCAACCCAAACCATTCCATGACTTTTTGTTTCTATGATTTACTGGCACACAGAAATGCAGGAAGAACCACAGAACTGTACTGCAGTGAGAGGCAGGTGATTACACAGGAAGCTGAGATCAATGCTAAAGGTACAAGAAGCTTGGCAGTGTAGCACAAAATTCTGGCAAACCAAACTTATGATTAATCTATTAGGTTAGAGAGGGCCTTTTGTGGTGATTAAAGGCTGCAGATAGACACTTGGAAAGTGGGGAGATTTGAAAATCTTCCTGCTGATCCTGTGACTGGGATCTAAGCAGCAAGTGAGCAGCCAAGGACCTGAGGTGAATTTGGGGATGCTTTGGTGCCACAGCTGAGCTGATGGGAGCTGCCAGGCCTTGTCAGATGGTTGGGGCCTACAAGTGGCAGGATCCCAGGAAATGTCTTCTTCTAGAGTTTTCTGTGACAGGTCTTGTAGAGCAGGGAGACTTTGCAGCCCGGTAACTCTGATTTCTGCTGGTACAAGTTACAGCACAGGCTTTGCCCTGACCTTACCATCAAGGCTTAGTCAGTCCAGACTGATGGCTAGTCTTGTCTTGGCCAGGGTGAATGGATTTTAACTTTCTTTTTTTAAAAATAGCGGCTGTCTAGCAGTCAGGTAAGCACAGCCCATGTCTGTTTCAGATCAGCTGCGGTTCACAGTGATAAAAAAGAGCTACAGTGCAGATTGAACAGCCTGTAAATTCGAAATAAAATGTGGTGTGAAAGGTTACAGACATGGGATGGTAACAGAGATCCCAAACTGTAAGTACAAAAGTTCAAGATCAGTCAGTGGTCAGTGCAGAAATGCAGACCTATGTTGTTCAGGTAAAGGCTAATTTTGGAGATAACAAAAAGAGCATAATGAGCATAATGTGAAGAAAGAATGTGTTAAGAAAATGTACAAAAATAAACCCAAGCAGACTCAAAACTGAGGAAGAGCAAAGTGTCAGCATCAACCTCATACACTTCCCAAAGGAGAAGGTGAAGAAAGTACCACCACAAATATTATACTGCCTGTGACAGACATCTCAGGATGTCACAAACCCACCTCCCATTTTTTCCTGAGTCAGGATGAGAGGGTCAGCCACAGGAGCCAGACAGACATTGAAAGAATGAGCACAGATATTTAAAAATTAGAGTTTTGTTTTGGTTTAAATTACTAAAACTTTGATTGTATTAAAAATTGATTCATATAGCTCCATGTCCATGTGAGATATGCTCCCTCCTTGCCCATAGCAAGATTCTGAGTGTGATAGCTTAGAAATCCATCATCAATCTATACAAAGTACCGGTGAGCTTTCTGGTTCTTTCTTTTCCAATTCCCAGGGCTTCACATTGGAGACATGTGGGTTAAGTAGTGGTCTGGAGAGAGACTTTATGGGAGATTAAATCTGATCTGTCTGTTCTGGGCAGCTGGGATATATTTTATGAAGTCTTAGCCAGCAAAAATTTACCTGTGCAGACACTCTGTTGATATTTCTGGCTGCCTTCCTGTCTAACTTATTATTTACCATAAAAGTGTGAACTTTAGTGAAGGAGAGTGCACCTGACCGTTTTTTCTCTTCACACCTACTTTCAAGCTTCCCAACTTCTGGCTGCAGCAACACTTAGGCAGGAGCAAAGTTTAAAAAAAGGGAAGAGAATAAGTGTCCCTCCCCTGTGCAAGCAGTTCACGAAGTCAAACCCACATGAACAAGTGCCCTTGATTTGAAAAGAAAATTTGTGTGTATATCATAATTGTTAACATAATTATTGTACATAGGTGCAAGAGGTCATTTAGGTTTCTTTCATGCAGACAGTGACAAATCTGTAATTTAGCCTGTGGTGTGCAACAGATGAAGCTGAAATTATTTCGCATTTTCATGAGAATAGAGGACTCTGATCGGATTTGTCACTGATGTCTATAAAGGTGCAAATGAAAGCAGAAAACAGAAGAGATCTGCTCTGAAGAGCCTCTGCTTACACAAGCATGTTGTTTGAAGGCAGTGAGATCTGAAGGTGTCTCTGAAAATTATGCCTGGTTTTCTCTATTGTGTGAAAGCAGCCCATAAGCTGATTACCCCCATCTCCATTGTATTTCAGTCTTCAGTGCAATTTGTCTCTTGCTATTCCTTTATTCCTCACATATACTTTAGAATAAAATTGTATATAGTGTTTCTTTTGAAAAACTGAATTTTGTTTTTTTTTTTTTTTTTAAACTTGTCTTGCAAAAGCCTTTTCTTTCCCTCCACATAATCCATGGAGAACCATACCCACTTGTCCCTGAGGCAATTTCTGAATATTTAGTTTTCAAAGGCAGGTAGAAAACCAGAACAGAACACTGGCATGAGAGCCTGAAATGTGTCTGAGCTGTTGTTGCTGTGTGTGTCCATACAAGCATGTTCAGGAGAGTGAGTGTGTGGTTATCTCACGAGGGAGTGGGTTTGCTGCTGACGTTTCTGAAATAGCTGAGAGGAGTCAGCAAGCATCACATAACCAAAGGATCATTGAATGGTTTGGGTTGGAAGGCATCTTAAAGTTCATCTCATTCCAACCCTGCTGCCATGGACAGGGACACCTTCCACTCTGCCAGGTTGCTCCTGGCCTTGAACACTTCCAGTGGTGGGACATCCACCACTTCTCTGGGAAACCTGAGCCTTACCACCCTCACAGAAAGTAATTTCTTCCTAATCTCTTGTGCTGGTTGGGTCCAGCCCAAACCAGGACATATCTAATCTAAACCTCTCCTCTTTCTAGGGCCCCACTCAGCACATACCTAATCTAAACCTCTTCCCCTTGTCTATCACTATCTGCCTATGTAAAAAGGTAAATCCTTCAGTAACTCCCTACACTGACCCAGAGATGTTGACTGCTCTTTCCACAATGCTTTACACACCTTTTTAAGCCTGTGTTAAAAAAAAAAAATCATTTTATTCTACACATCCATGTTAATCTACATATTCATATTAATCTACACATTCACACTAATTTACACAAGCCAGGGTTCCCAAAAGGTTTCATTGAAAATGTATTGGCATATCTTGATAATTTTTGTTTGACTCCCAATCCAGAGAGTCCATTCCAAGCTTTGATCTAGGAGGATTTCAAACATTAATACATAAAGTTGAATTGCTTACTTCACCCCCCGAGCTGCTCTCATTAGAAAGAACAATTGATTAAAATAACTGCTTAGGCATTTCAATTTTTCTTTTCGCTATTGAAAACTCCCCACCTCAGCAATTCCCTGCCAAACTGTAAGCACATATCTCTCATCTGTTCACTTCAGTGCAACTTAGTGAACTCTGGACAAAAAACAGAAAAACGCATCAGGGATGAAAAAGTGCGTAATTTTAAATGAAAATATAAATCAATAGCCCATTTGCACAGGGGTTGAGGACTTGCCTTATGGACTGTTATCTGTGGAAAGGATCCTGCCACAGTAAATAGAAAGTCCTGTAGCAAAGAACATATTCTGTTAAACAGCCAGTTACCATAGTGCTGTGCTTAGCTCAAATCATCACGTTAACAGCAAAATGCAGTATTTGATTTGATTTTTGTTTCTGGAAAAGTCATATACCCTGGTTTTGTAGCTTTTTTAAAGTGACACAGGGACTGCTGACTCTTTACAGCCATTAAGCATCACTGTCTGGAAAGATCTGTTAAAACATAGTGTGGGAAGTCATTCTGGTCCTTCTGGGAGAGCAAAGCCCTAGGAGCCTTCAGGAGCATCAGCTCCTTGTTGGAGGCAGAACTGGCCCAGGATTGTGTTTTCCAAGGTTATCCAGCTCAATCAGGATAAAATAATAATAATAATAATAATAATAATAATAATAATAATAATAATAATAATAATAAGCAACAAAGAAAAATACTTTTGTGACAAGAAAGAAGCAGAGTCCAAAGGTTAGAAACACACAATCCATACCAGCCAGGAAGCTGGAAGGCAGCATCAGCTGGGTAGCCCAAATGGCTGCAATTAACCTCCTGTTGAGACTGGAGTGGATCACCTCCCCTTTGCTGCCTCCACATCCTCCCCCAGACTGCATTTTCTATTTGGGTTGTAAATGTTTAAGAGGCTGTTGTTCAGTGGTATTTAGCCTGTGCTCAGCACAATGGGGTCCAGGATCTTTCATGAAGTCCTGGTGCCCAAACTGACCATGGGAAGGTTGGGGGTTGCATGCACTGATCCTGCATCAGCCAAGAGCTGGACATTCAGGTTCTGAAACCATTCCTGTTCTTCGTGTTTGGGTTTCTGGCATGGATGAAGTTGGCCTTTAGGAATTGGTACTGCCGTGAATTTTTCATTCCTGAATGAAAATGTCCAAGAACAAAAGTATCATCAGCCCTGATTTTCCCATATTGATATGCAGACAGAAGGAACGTGCACTTTAGCAAGTTACTAATCAGAGACATAATTTGAGGAATATTATGGGTCCAGTCTGTGCTGTCCCACATTGTTTGAGTGACGTGGTTTACTGTGATTATTGCTGAAAGTCAAGGCTCATCTGATGCTACTCAGAGATACTTGCAGCTCCCCTGGCTTCCATAGCTATGGCAGAGCAACATTCCTACCGAGTGATGGACGGGAAAGGTGGATACCTAGCAGGAGTGATGACATATCCTCTGTTTATTAGCAGGGAAGGTGACTGACCTTTCAGAATAAACAGCATATAGGGAAAACATTGGATATTCATTTATCTCCTTGTAAAACACTCCCCTACAAAAAAAAATAAAGTCTCTTCAGATTAAGATCATGGATTTATCAAACCGTAAGAGAGAGGGCACTTGTCTCCCCAGTGACATTAGTGACAACAGACATCATCCTTGGCTGTATAACTGAATTCTGTCCATGTACAATCCCATTGTGATCAGCAATCCAGGCCTGGCAGGTTGCACTTTGAATAGCTGGCTTCAGTTTGAAAAAAAAAATGTACCCAAACATATTTAATTTATTAGTGTATATTTAGACTGAGTAAATTCCAGAATGTTTCTGAAGTTCTCATGTTTCCTTGCTGCATGTCTGGTACTGAATTTATCTATTTCTGCTGGTGCTGATAAAAGCCCAGCTCCTGTGGCTGTTCAAGACAAACAAAAATAAATAGACTCAGGAAACACTCTAAGGCTAGACCCACTGGTTGACAGCAGTAGTGATTAGGTTTGTTTGCCACAATAGCATGGCTTAGAGAAACATTGGAGAGAGCACTGCTGCAGACATGACATTCATCAGTACATCTGAGGAGAGGCTGGAAATAAGCACTGACGTTGCTGAGCATCTGTCAGTGCATGTATGGGGGCGTTGGCCAAATGGGAAACATCTGCATCTTCTCCAAATGAGGATCAGTGGGGGAAAAAAATTAAAATTCTGAAGATCAGGCTTTTCTTTTTAAAAGACTCATGGGTGTGAGACAGCACAGACCAAAGCATCTGTGCACTCTCAGGAGATCCACGTAATTCTGATGACCTTGACATGGGACTGTGTTATGGGAAAGCAAAATCTGGAGGTGGCAGGACACGGGAAGAGGCAGTGCAGAAGAACTGGGCATAAGTGACACTGAAGGGTAATTAAACAGCACCAAATAAACACAGCCAAACAATCCAGCAAACTGTGTCTGGTTTAAGAACTTGGAAGGATCAGCCTAAACTCAGGTGCCTGTCTTGCTGCAGCAGTGCTATGGAGTGACAGCAGGGATTCACTTAGCATGCCTTCAACTGGTGCTTTGTAAGGACTGCCAGTGGTGAAAGATGAATGATTTAAGAAAAGAATTTGCACAGTGAATCACAGAGAACAGTAAATACTAATGAGCAAGGTCTTGCAGAACAGTTTTGAAACAAGTGAAGAGATAACATGAACAGAGACCTTGAATTAGACACTGTGTTTGGCAATTAATTTTATGCAATTTAGATAAATCAGCAAAAAATCTGTCCTTTAGATGAACTTAGCTCATTGTAATGTGAAAACCACACTCTAGAGCTGTCTATCCACCTCCAAGCAAAGACCCTGACCCACTGAGCATGTACAATAAATGTGCAATAAATTCAAAATGCTCTGTATATCTCTGTTAACTAATTTAGCCCCTACCTGCACTATTGTCATCTCCCAGCTGTCATAGGCTAGGTGACCTCGTGGCTTTCATTGTCTGCTCACATTGCCTTGCTCCCTTGAGGCACAGAGCTGGGAGTGCTGTCAGTGGAATTAGGGCTGTTAAAACTTGCTGCACTTTCAGCATGATCTTAGAAAACTTCTCCATGCAAGGGATGTTCATAATGTATCTGAGTAAGGTTTGCTAAGGCTTGAAACACCTTTCTGTCAACATTCCTCACTGTAGGCTACCAGATTTCCTTGGAATTAGGCGCCAGGCCCCCCATCATGCACTGAAGAATTTGGATATAACATAAATGTCTGGGCTTTCAGAACCCAAACACACCCAGAAACCCCATCATTGGTTCTGCAGAAAATCAGACAATTTCTACTCAGACGTTCAAACATAAATGTGGGGGCATTTTTTAGGAATCAACACCTTAATTGCAGGACAGGCATGACCTGAGGATTTTGGGGCCATGTTCCCCAGTAAAAAGAGAGTAAAGAGAAGATGAAGGACAAGCAGGGCACAGAAGAGAAGCAAGAAGAATGAAAGGATGAAAAAAGTACATGATGGGAGAAAGGTGGAGGAGGGGGATTATTTAGAGATACTTCTTTAAAGTAAGAATAGTCCTCTCTTTAAAGGAAGGAGAAGAATACAACACATTCACATGAGCTTTTTTTGGCATAGGAATCTGTTCAGCCCCTAAGTGCCTGCAGTAATGCTGACCCTAATCTCCCACTTATCTCTCTGTAAGATTTCTAAGCCTTTCAGTCCCCCTGAACAAGCAAGGCACCTGGTCCCTGCCTTCCCTGCCGTAGCAGGTTGAGTAAATCCATCTCATCAGGAGGAGGAGGAGACGCTTTTGGGAATGATCAAACAACGAGCAAAGCAAGAGCTGCCGGGGCGGCTGGTAAGTGTGGAAGTGATGAGCTTCTTATTGATTGCTCTGGAGTCTTGCTTGGAGAGATGGCTGGAAATTTTTACCTTTGAAAACATGACTCTGAGAAAGCTGAGAAGACAGCAGGAGCCAGTGCTGATAAGAGGGATCAATGCAGAGCATGGGTGGAATGAGGTTATTAATAAGTAACAGGATTCAACTTGGGAGCTAATGAAATAAAAAAGACATTTTCTAGTTGGGGCATCTCACA
The DNA here is from genome assembly GCA_013397795.1 of Orthonyx spaldingii. Classification (NCBI taxonomy): domain Eukaryota; kingdom Metazoa; phylum Chordata; class Aves; order Passeriformes; family Orthonychidae; genus Orthonyx; species Orthonyx spaldingii. The sequence continues at coordinate 566,967 of VZTJ01003883.1, read as the reverse complement.
GGCACTTGACTGCTATAGCAATGGCAGCGGAGAGATTAGGAACAATGAACTGTACAGCAAAAATTGGCTGAAAATCCCTCCTCGTGGAAGCATCTAGTTAAAAGAATGGCTAAAACAGAACAGTTTTCTAGAAGAAATGTATTTCAGGATATTTAACAGGGGCTGTGAAGAGGAATCTGTGATCTTTGGAGCATGTAAAAATTGAAAATTGTGCTGGCAAAAAAGATGCAAGATAAGTTTGCAATCTCAATCCTTCTGGTTATTACAAACAGCACGACAATTTCACACAGCTGGAAACTGGATGTTTGGGCTCTACAAATTCCTTCATCTGCAGGGACTGTCTCCTGTTATACAGTATGATTGTTAAGCCTTTGGCATCTTTCCCTGAAGGACCCCTTGGTGTCAGCTATAGAGGAAGAGGCCTGTAGCTGTGAAAGAACAGTACTTCCCCTCAACTTCAGTGAATCCCACCAAAGCTGAAGGAGGGTAGGCTTAGACTGGATATCAGGAAGATTAGATATTAGGAGAAACTCTTTACTGTAAAGGTGGTGAGATACAGGAACAGGTTGCTCACATGTTGGAGACTTCTCTTATCCCTGGAAGTGTTCAAGGGCAGGCTGGATGGCGCTCTGAGCAACCTGGTCTAGTGGAAGGTGTATTTACCCATGGCAGAGGGTTGGAATGAGATGATCTTTAAGGTCCCTTCCAACCCAGGCTATTCTACGATTCTATGAATATCCAGTCTTCCTATTCAGTCCTCTAGGATGGGTGCAAAACCCAGGAGGACTCTATTACACCCTCTGTATCTTAAAGATGGTAGAACTACAAATGTCCTGTATCGATTCTCACTACATTTCTTAGGAATTTTCAATAAGTAAAGCATGCTTATAGCTTTTCATGATGTATTTGTCTTGACATTTCCAGTATCTTCTGATAGATTAGAAAATTGTTACTAAAATAGACCAGCTTATCCCATCGCGTACGTAACTCTAATGCCAAGCTGCTAATAACAACCACCATCAGCTTTTCACTATCAGGGAAAGGATTCAGGAGAAGTTTAAGCCTGATTTGCTTAATTTCCTTAAGGAGATCTCCAAGATCCATGAATTGAACGAGGAAATTAATAGGAAGCAGATGAGAACTGGTCTTATTTCTACAATATGAAAATGCAGATAGGAAGGGAAATCCCACAAGAAGGAGATTACACACAGGGACTTTGTAAACTTGGGGCCCTAGTGGGTGGTTTTCCAAACCAGGAAAGCATTTCAGGTGTTTATTGGAGTAATGGGGAAAGAGCTGGCATTTCTATTCGAGTTTCAGTCATGCTGCTTTCCCAGCAACTGGGAGAGCACTCAAGAAACTGTGAGAGGCCTGAGGTACAATGCTGAGAGGGAGTCTGTGTGTGGCAGAGGGCATAGGGCACGTTCTCTACCTGAGCTACACAAACCTTCCACAGCCCATGAGCATAAAGAAGCCCTTCAGGGCTGTGCTGTCAGATGAAACCTGCACATCTGGGACGGGGGGTGCTGGTGCCTTTGCAGGTGGGTGGCACCATCTGAATTCTTGGCTAATCCAAAGTAGACTGGCTGCTATCACAACACAGCCAATTATGATGGTGTTCTGGGAATGTCTCCTCACAAACTGACAGAAGACCTTAGAAAAGAACAGCTTCCCCCATGAGCCACACACACACTTTTCAGTCAGCACCTTATTTTTAGGAGATGATGGTTTGATGTCAGCCTTAAGACCACAGAGATATTTATTTAGTCTGCATGCAATATGGAAACCACATCAAGAAATGTTAAGTCTCCTTATGCTCCTGGGTCCGAGCATTTGGAGATTAAGAGCTGATATCTGCTAATTCCTTCCAATTTTTTTTTTTTTTAATCTGCCATGATGGAGTGGACTAAATGTCCTGCAAGGCACTAAAAAGGCTTGATTTTCAATGATTTAAAGCAAGTACTAGCTGTAGCTTAAGCCAGACATTGGTCTGGTATGGCAAGAGGAACTAAAACCCCTGTGTTTAGTGTACGGTTTATACACATCTCCAGCACACAAGGCATTGTTCATTGCTCTAAAATGGCTGAAGATCACCTTGACTGATGCTGACAACCTTCTGTGATTCCCTTGAATACCTTCACCCTTGCTCCAACCAACCTTGAGAAGGAGATGCTTAAAAACAACCCTGACCATGGACTTTACTGAGGGTAATAAGATACATATTGTATGAACTATTTAATCAAGGCAGCAACACTCGTATGGTCCAGCTGCCAAATGAGATGTCTAGACAGGTTAGTGGGCTGGGCAGGATGGGAAATGAGTAATAATTCAGACCTGAAGTTTAAGGATGGAAAGTATCAAGGTAATTAATGACAGTAGCCATGGAAAAATTCCTCCCTGTCACTATGGGATACAGCTTCTCAGGTGAGGAGCTCAGCCAGGGGATACAGTGCAGGGCCATGAAGGAGACAGAGAGCAGAAGGAGGACTCTCTGTTACCTGATCAGAGGATAATGTCCCAAAACAAATATTGTTCCGATGAGGCCTCCTTTTCACAGGAATGATGTCCCTCACTGACTCATTCCAGTTCTCCATGCCTCTGTTCTTTTCTACCACAAACACAATTATCAGGAAGGACAACCAGCACATGACTCCATTGAGAGTGAACCCTTTCCCCTGGAGATGTTCCTAGAGATGGGGAATGAACAGCCACTGCTCCTCCAGAGCTGGTGCCCTGCCCTGCCTGTTCACACGGGGCTCTGAGCAAGGCTCTAGAGGAAGGTGTCCCTGCCCACGGCAGGGGGTTGAAACTAGAAGATCTTTAAGGTCTCTTCCAACCCAAACCATTCTGTGATTCTATGATTGTGTGATTCGATATATTTGTGCTTTTATCTCCCTTTCTGAGTTACTGATTGAATGTGCTAATAGCATCTAAAGCTATGTGGAGGAGCTGATATTTAGTTATTATTGAAGCCTATGAGAAAGGAAAGAAAATGTATCTGAAGATGATTAGAAAACTCCCTTTCTGCCCCCTGACTTGGTAAGAATCTGCTGTTAATAGCTTTAACTTCCTTCCCATTATGCTCTGATAGGATTTGCCTTTCAAAGCACTCTGACTAGATAAGACAGTAGGCTGCTGAATTAGAATAAGCAATACAGGCACACAAAAGATGTGTGTGTGTGCCAAGACACACCACCTCCATGGCTAAGGAAGCCCACTGTGTTTCTCATCAGAGAAAATTAACCCCAAAAACATTCCAAGCCTTCTAGGGAGGAATTGCCTCCTTCTCAAGTAAATTGCAGGGATCAGGAGCAGAAGCTGTGGTGAGACAAATCAAGCAGAGCCACAGATCTGAGGAGAATGAGTCAAGGTCCATGAGATCAGAACACACTAAAGTGCTAAACAGTGCTAAGAGCAAGCATCTGAGTCTTTGGGAGACAGTGCTGGTTTGGGTGACTTCTTGATGCTGAGAATAAACTGCTGGTATAGACAGAGATATTTTTAACCGACCAAAGATGTTCATTCTGCTGAAACTAATGAGAGTGCAGTTCTGTTCACAAGGAAAACCCTGTCTATTTCCAGAAAATCAGGAGGAAGCAAGACTCTACTAACACTTGAATTTGAGGCCTTGCATGGAATTTTGAACAGGGACAGGCTTCATATTCACTTTGCTCCAATTTTAAGAATGCTTGAATGGACTCTTTGCACATATGTAGTGAGTGAGCCTGATCCTCAGCTTATCCTCAGCTGAGGAAGATATGGAATGCCCAGGCAGAATATGAGTGGGAGGCTTCCTTGTTCCTTAGCCACGCATAAAGTGGGGTGAAGACTACTTACAACTTGTAGAATTCTCCTGGTGAAATTGAAACAATCCCGTCTTGATTCTGCCTCTGTTGAAATCAAGGGTAGTACCATCATTGATTATAAAAGGGAGCAGAATCAAGGCCTTCTGGGATCTGTAAGGATTTCCCAGGGTATTCCCAGGGATTTCTCTGTGTTACAGTACAGACATCCAACTTCGGATAATGCTGAAGATTTCCTCGCTGGTTTACTTCTAAAACCCACCAAAGTGAACAGAAAGATTTCCACTGAGAGATGAATTTCTCAACACAAAGGTAGAACAAAACCAAATTTTTAGGAGGGTCTTCAAACCTATGGATAATATAATTACCTGGATTGGTGGTATGGACCACAGTGGAGAAGCTCTAACTTTAAATTATGCTATACAGGAGAGCTGAAATTGTCTCCATGTCCAGCTCACGTAGCAGTAAAGTCCTTGTGAATTTGAAGGACAGCAGCTTACCTGGAGAAGCACACAGCTGCCTTAGTCCTGGCATTGTGCTGGAAAGCTGCTTTTTTCCCAAGCTTTGTTTGTCCTTTGCAGTGAGATGTGTTTAACTTCCATGAGAAAAGCTATTTTGCTTTCCATCCTAACTCCTGAGTGCAAAGCAATGGTTTCAAGTAGAAGAAAAATAAATAAAATAGTGGGAGAAGAGTACAGTCACTTAAATTCCTATGGAGCTGGCAGGGCTGAATCCAGAAATTCCATAATGAATTTAAGAGGTTTTCCTCCCACATGAACACTTGGACTAAATAGGGCATCTGCAATTAAGGGTCCTATTCACTGGCAAGGTCGCTGGAATGTCATTAACACAAAAAATTCAGATGCTCCCAGCCTTGGTGGATTAGGTGCTCCTTATTCCAACCACATGGTTCCCTGTAAGTCAGGAGGCAGAGTGGGGAGCCAGTTGCAAGGAGTTTTTGTCTGGTTTAAAATTGGTTGTCTTTTGGCCAAGAGTTGAACACACAGTCAGAGTGAAGCAAAGGGTCTGTTTGTGTTTCCAAATTAAGTAAAATCCGCTGCTAAGTGTTGAATCAAAAAAGCAGCTCTTGGCTGATGGACTAGAAAATGCTTAAAAGCACAAGTGCCAAGATCTCATATCTCATGGTTCAGAAGAAATAAGAACTGCTGCTCTATGGCATTCAATGGTACATTAAGTGTCTCCAGGACAGCACTAGTGATCCATGTGGGCAGGATCAGCACATTCTGAATGGGATATTCTAAGACTTTTGGTTCTAAAACAGGACCCGTTGCAATTATTGCAACAACAGCTCTCTGACATCAAAGACAGGACAGAAGAAATTCATTGAAGGATCCACTGAGTCTTCAGCAACATTTTAGTAATAAACTAGGTAGTATAATACAGCTTAGATCCCTGTGCTCCTAAGGATTGGGAGCAATTACCTCATGAAATTTGACCAGATTAGAGATTTACTGGATTTTACAAATCCACCAGTATCCAAGCCAAACATCTCTGCAGAGGTATTTGTACCCACAAAGCTGCATGGGTAAACAAAAAACCAAACAGCATAACATAACAAAACTCCCCCCTTTCCTCATACTGGGATCAAAAAGTGATACAAGATCCTGAAATCTGATTCAAGAGGCTCTCAAAAGCTCCTGCACTTCCCAAAAATACTGGCTGAATGTTGTGCCTGAAACAAGACCAGAAAGGCAGTAAGCCCCCACGAACTCTGTACACCACAGGGACAAATTTTGAAAGGGTTTTTAGTTCCTCATTTCACAGTGCTTGGCCTGTATCAGGAGAATCTGGTTGGAGCCCTGAGTGTAATGCAGTTATTAGGCTGAGTTTAATTGTTGCATCTCTACCTCCAGCAGGGAACCTACCTGGTTTTATTATGGACTCTAAGCTGCAGGTGACATAAAATTGCCCATCTGTCTGTAGATGCCTTAAGGAGCAAATGGGATAAGAATTTAATTCTCAATAGTTCACAGATAAACTATCTCCAGTTTTCTTCAGCTGAGACAAATTGATTGGGGAAGGTCCTGCAACATAACTTGTCTGCCAAAGCTCTCCCCGTGCGCTTGAACCACTCCAGAACAACTCCTCAATACAGAAACATGAAAAAAGATTTCTCTTTGTGTTTGGATTATCTTCTCCAAATTCGGAAAATAGCCTGAAATTGCTGTTCTGGTTGATTCCATTTGAATCTTTCGAAAGATGCTTTACCCCACAGATCTAAAGTGGAAGCTCTTTTGTGGCAAATGTAAAGTGAAATAATGCTGAGAGCAGTGAGACCCAGTAAAGTCATTAAATCTTCTATACTCCAATTCAGCCTGGTTTTGAGAGGTTTAAATGGTGCACAGCAATAATCCCATCCTTTAAATCAAAGGAAATATCTTAATTCATTCTAAATCATAGTGTCTGGGAAGACTGGGATATACCTGCTTAGGATTTTTGAAGAGTTGTTCTCATGCCAGAGAGTTTTTTTATTGGTTGTGGATAATTTTTTGTGGTTTTGTTCAGTGAACAGTGGTTCAGATTTTGGCAATGTCACCATGTAATCATGCTTTATTTGATTGAGTAGACTTGAATGGGCTTTGCTCCGATGGTAACAAACTTCTAGCTGCAATTGTTCTTAGTGTTTTGAAGGTGCCATTAACCATTGTTCCCAGCAGCTTGGTTCTCTGTGTGACTTTGGCTTTCCAAGACTGGATCTCAAAAGTGTCAAGGTTACACTGGGCAAAGGGAAAGAGCGTGAGTGACTGGGAAAATGAAATCAAGCCTTTTTCCGTCTTTTCCCTAATCCTGGTCCAGACTGAAGCAACACCAGCAGTAAAAGGCTGCTGCAAATTCTGCCATCCTCAATGGCTTCTTGTGCAGGACGGTGCCAGCACGATCCTTTCTGCCCCACCCTGGTTCCTCTCTGTGGCGACGTGTCCTGAGCTCCGTGGTGAGCAGAGCTCTCGCCGTGCCAGCTGCCGCTGGGATCTCCGGCTGCTCCTTGCAGACTTTATCTCTGTGCCTACGTCAGCCAGCCAGGTGGAGTTACAGCTAAGATTTTGGCAGTATCTGCAACTCTGAGGCTGTGTTTAAGGTCACATTTCTGTAGCTGTGCTTGCCTTCATTTAATCTTGTTTGCTCTGACGTCAATGCAAATGCAGCAGCAAGCCCAGGCTGTTAGATGCTCTCTCTATTATTATGGGTTTTTTCTCTCTTCCATCACTGCTGGCTTCTTAAGATTGAGTTAAAATTACTGTGGGGAGGGGCAGGTTGTTTTAACAGTGCAGCAGCTATTGTGTTGGCATATTCTATCCAAATACAGAATATCTGCACTTAATAATTCTGTTCAATTGATCCTTGTTCTAACAGCCAAAAAGCTGAGTTCACTGCGAGCTGTGTGTGCCTGTATCCTGGTGTGATTCAGCCCTGAATGCTTATGTATTAGTCCTGCCTATTTTATACATAAACAATTTATTAACTTCATATGAATGAAATTTTCATGACATAGATTAACGAATTCTGCCTACCATCTGGAACGTCCTACAGCGGCCTCCAAATGGTGCAGGGCTCCACATGTCATTGAAATGTAGCCCTTCCCAGATCAGAGCACAGGAACTGAACAGCACTGGACCACTTTAGGAACACTGGACAGAGTGGAATACACCAAACAGTGTCCTGCTGAAGGCAGAGGTAAATCTAGGTTGAAAGAGGTTATAGTGGTTTTCTTGAGCAGTGCAACAGATTTAACAGACTCCCAATTCCTAAAAAAATATCTAAAGGACATCCCTTGATTGTGAGGCTCAGAGATATTCAGTGACTTGTCTCTGGCTGTGGACTAAGTCCATACAAAAAGTAGAACAGTTCCTACATTCCCTGCCCGCCCACCGCAATCTCTCTAAAGCAGCCTCTGTTTGAAGAGCGAAGGCAGAAGAGGCAGATAATAGGCTTGAGGATAAAAAAAGTGACATCAAAATCCTTCAACATCCATGTCATTAGTGGATCAGAGGATGGGCTGTCGTTGATTCTTCTGGCCTTAAATGCTACAGCATTCAACAAGGAAATGGTAAGTTTTCAGGGAATTGGAAAGCTGCGACCTTTCAGGTCATGTTTAATCATTTTTTTACGAAGAATCTCTATTTGTAAGATCCCTGCTGTCAAAGCATCAGTGGATTAGCAGGACTAGCAGGTAATTCTGCGTTAACGTCAATGCTGGTATAACACTATATGCTGCCCATAGTTTAATAGGAACTTGTGAAAAATGTATTTAAGGAGTGACAGTCTGAAGTGAGTAATAGCCATAGAATGTGGGTATGAAAATTGTTACAAAGGGTGGAATTCAGGGCTCATCCCAGCCATTAAAGAGCTGAAGTCTCCTTTGCAGGCTCCAAACTGCTGCTGTCTCCCAGGTCTGAGCTTCTCTCCTTTACCTTTAGACACAGCAGCCACAAAATCATTGAACTGGGACAGGATCTCCTTGAAGATGAGTCCCCCACAATCTGAGGTGATGTCTGAAGTACCTGCATTCAGAGACTGTGAGCTGGTCATGCTCCAGTCCTGTGGAGGGTGCCTCAGGCATCCACCTCAGACTGGATTCTGTCAGCTGAATAGGGCAGAGCTGCCTCCTCTCCATTGTTCACAGCCTTCAAATAGCTCCCAAATGCCTCCCCAAAGCCTTTCCTACTGTATGGAGTCCATAGTTCTGATGAAACTAAACCTGAATCAGCCCATTGGGAGCATGCCCTAACAAAAACATGAGATAATCGTGGGCTAGAAAGAGTCTCAAATCCTTCTGTTAGAGATGTGGAGATAAAAACGTGTTGCAGCAAGGGCTAAGAAAGTGAGAGAGGAGCTTTTAGCCTTGTAACTGGACATTCTCAAAGATTTTGGCAGTGAAGCCAATTGTATTAAATTGTCCTTGTCAAAGGGTGCATCCAAAGGTGACCTTACTACCAGACCATGAAGTCATGTAATTTTTTCACTTGTAGCCTAACTGGCCAAAGAAAACAAAAAAGGAACAATTCTGGCAGGAGAAATGAACCCTCAGTTCTGTGGAGAGATGGGATATGTGGGCTTGAGGGTCTCTGTTTGAAGAAGTGAATTTTCTAGCCCATATGTTTTAAAAAAAAATAATGGCACTGCTGACACCTCCTTTTCAGAAGACAGGGATGCTGATTCTTCTGTCCTGAATGAAATATTGCCTGGGAGAGCTGAGAAAAGGTGCTTGTCTCCCTGGCTATTTCTGAGTGCAATGGATGAGTGGCACCCAGAGCACAGGCAGAGTGAATGATGGCAGAGTTGCTCTCCCTGACTCCAAGGTGCTGGCCTCTGTTATCAGTGGGACAGGGCAGGGTACCACATTAATTCCTAGGCGTGAGCTTCCACCGCAGCAGATAGCTCCATCACTCTGGATTTTATAGTGCTAAGCTCTAAATTAAGAAAAAAACAGCAGGGGAAGAGCTCAGTCTCTTTGTCTGCAGGTTCTGTTTGTGCTGTGATCTTTGCAGGCACGTAACGTAGGCAGGAGTTGGTAGTGAGCAGGAAATACTGAGTTTTTCATTTCTGCTTCTTTTCCCTCACAGCAGTGAGAAGATTTAGGCTTGTGCTGTGATGTCAGGCACACACTCACACCCTGGTCAGCACTGGTCCAACTGCATGTGCAGGCCTTTACTCCTCATACAGTCTTGTTGAGATGGCAGGGATTTGCAGGTGCTCAGAATCTAGGAAATAAATCTCGTTATTCTAACGATGGACACCAAGATTTTTGAAGCTGAAGCTGGAATTTTGAGTTTCAGTCTAGATCCTTTAATAGGTTGGCTGAATTTGAGGAGTCAAATCCAGTGCTACTGTTGAAAAACAGGTCATTTATTTAAATCTTAAATCTGGATTTAGAAGTCTAATATTAGTAGCTCTTTTTTTATAAATCTTTGTCTTGAACTAAATAAGGAACAATGTCCCTATTTAGATGTGGAAGTTGGAAAAGTTACTTTGCATGACTTGCTTGTCATCAGGACTGCAGTTCCGCGCTTCTTCTTCTTTCCTGCAATATTGCAAATCCCAGGAAGAAGCTTCCCAAAACTGATGTTGTTCAGTAAAGCTTGGCAAGCATATGGGAAGTCTGGAGACTCCATGATTTACAAATTGAATGTGCCTGCAAGGGACAATCTGCTGTGGTTTGCTAGAACTCAGACTGGTCTCCTCAGGAATTCAGGGAGGAGCTATTAAAGTAATAATGACATTAGGAATAAGAGTGCTCTAAATTGTATAAAATTGGGTAGTTCCTCTTAAGATCCCCCAGTTTTTATGAACAAATTTGAAAGGTTTTCACAAAGCATTCTTTCAGGCTGATGATTGTAAATACGAGGTTATGCCCCAAAGTTTCTCTCACCCACAAAATACAACCCATAATGTAAGAACATCTCCTCTACAAGCAAAACTTGTACTTGACATAATTTTCAAGTGATTATAGATTTTTTTGGTCTTTGATTATTCAACAGGTACCACATTTTACAGAGCACTTGTTTTCTGAAAATTAAGTCATCTGGAATTGAACCTATTTTGGAAACTAATGCATCTTCATTTCCCCTGTTGCTGAGTAGCTTATACTCTTTAGTGCCCTATGAGTCAGGAATCAGTACAAATTTACAGGTGAAAAACACATGGAGTCACGGAGGGACAAAATGTCTTCCCTGCCATCCCACGAGCAGGTTGCGGTGGAAAAGGAATTTGAAACCAGGTCCCTGATAATGAGCCAGTTTTCAGACCACTCAAATTTCTTTTCTTTGTTCTGTTTTGAAACTCTCCTTGCTGCCACTGCTGTTTTAAGGTACCAGTGGTGCAAAGGGAGTTGTGGCAGAATGAGACATGATCTCTGGATCCTGCACTGAGGAAACACAGCAGGAATTTATTTGTATGAAGTCCCTGTGCCTCAGCCCACCTTGGTACCTGTTTATTTTGGGATCCAAGACAGCCAGGTGTGATGTCAGCACTGTGTTCAGTACTGATGATTATAAACATGGTTATGTTTTATCTTCCCCAGCCCAATGAACCCTCTGACCTCCTCAGACTCACTGGCTCACAGACAATACAACTTAAATTTTCCTAGCACAGCAAATGATGATGTAAGTCCCTGACATTACAGGTGTGATAATTGTGCCATCTGACAAAATGCAAAGCTGCATATTGAAGGCTTTTCTGGGAATTACTCAGGTGCTGGCTCAGTTTGCTGTATTGTTCATTCATGGTGACCTGACCTATTTACTGTACATACACAATCTGCAGTGGAAGCAAAGCCATTCATCCCTAGATGTTTAAACTGAATTGTTTCTCTCCCTTGATGAATGACAGCATGTGTAATGGATCTCCACACGCCACAGGGGTTTTCAGTGGCAGAGCTTCAGGCATCACATGGAGAATTAAGGCACACTGAAGGCTGGGTGTTTATTTTGGAACTGAACTAAAATAAAATCCACTCTGGGAGAAGCTTTCAGCCAGATAAGCTGGAGGATTTGATCTGTGAACTTCCTTTCTTAGGTATTTCTGTCCTCCCCTTTGAACTGCAGCAATCAGTTGATACACGTGATGATAGGAAGGAAAAGCATCAGAGTTGTGTAACATCTGCTTATCACTACAGATTATCCTGTAGCAATGAGATTAAAGCTTTTTGTTATGTGGAAGAGTTTGGGATTTAGAGTGGTGGTTTTGTGTGTGTGTGTGTGTTTGTGTGTGTGTGTGCATGTGCTTGTTTTGTTTTTTTTTTTAACTCTTATGAAATGCAATATAAATTTGGGTTCATTGAGCGAGGAGAGGAAACCTCATGAGGGTGACTAAGAAAACAGGGAATTTTAAAGGAAGCAGAGATCATAGCATCATATAATGCTTTGGGTGTGAAGAGACCTTCAAGATAAGCTAATTCCAATTCCCTGCCATGGGTAAGGACACCTTTGCTAGACCAGGTTGCTCAAAGTTCCATCCAACCTGACCTTGAACACTTCCAGATTTTTAAAGAATTCTCTTCAATCATGATGTATCTATAATCATGTATGCTACCAACCAAATATTACCTCCTGGCAACTATATCCACGACAGGACTGAAATGGTGAAGAATTTTGGAGCCATATGGGGAAGTGACGTGCATAAAACAGTGGTTTGGATCTCGAGCCCTGCAGAGCTTTGTGGCAGCACAACAACCTGCTGCTTTTCCCTGCTGACAGATTGACTCCCTGGCTGAAGTCCAGCTGGTTGTCAGGGTATCCAAACACATGCTATGTGCTTGGCTCTCTTTGGTTCCCCTTTGCTGCCAGGTATATGCCAACAGGACACCTCAGGGTGCCTGAGGCTGCTTTGTATCTGTCTGATTTCGTCAGATGTAGAACAACAGAGGTGAGGACCAATACTGAAAGGGAACCTCAGCTCAATCCTTTCTCTTGATCCAGTCAAGTTGATGAACAAGGTTTCTGTAAGACTCTTCCAAGTCTCACTTTCAGCCTATAATCAACTGTTTATTGCCCTGAAATGAGCAGACTCCTGAAATCAAAATGAATTAAAAATAGTAGAAGCACCTCTCTCTGAGGACCATCCAGTCTGGATATTAAGACAGCTTTAGAGGGACATCTGATTCCTGTTTACGAGGGCACCAAGTTTCCTAGACCTGAAACCACTCCATGCCAATTTGCCACCGAGCATAAAATAAATTTAGTTAAATAATGGTGATGTACTGTGACCCTTCTATTTCTGCTGTCCCATTACTGTGCAGTTTACATCAGAAGGATCAGCACGCTGAGACTGGGAAGGAAAGTATTTAAATTACATGAAGGCTGTGGTTTCTAAATAAAGGCTGGTGGTCCCTTTGATAATACCACTGTCATAATACTTTGATCCAGAGAACTTGAAGTCATTCTTTACATGGGCTTCTCATTGACTGCAAAGGGAATTTTGGGCACAGAGCAATTACCTACACAAGATTGGGCCAATTACTTAATTAAATTTTAAGTGGGAGTGTATGCATAGCAGATGGACATTTCCGGAACGTACTGAGTAATGTGTGCATGGGAACAGAGGATGCAGCTTATCTTGCACATTAGCCTTGGATGGGGTTTAAGTGTATTAACATTAGGACTCCAATCGGATTTCGGAGGTGTGTAGGATTTCTCCGAGCCTTCTTAACTCGTCTGAGTTTTCCTCAGAAGAGTGCAGCAGGGAATGAAGCAATCACTTGGTCACTCTTGGCTGAAGACCATGGGTAGAAAGATACATTGTCTAGGCAGGTTGTTCTACAGGCTTGGCTGGGTGGCTGGGTTTCAATTGGGTAGTCAATATTTAAAGGCAAATAAAAGGCTTTTCAACCAAAATCTTTTTTAAAAATGATAATGCATTGATACTACCATTGCTTGCCTTTTCTTCCTTTCCACTCCCATATCTCCTTTTGCATTAGAGTGTTCATTCTGTCCCGTTGTTTTATATGCCTACATTTTAGGACAAGGGTTTATTTATGTTTATTTTAATTCATTTCACATTTACAGAGCCATGGGCAGCCTTAAGTGTTTTCCTGGAAAACAGAAAGACACAGAAAGGGCAAGATGACTATCATTTTTATTTACAATGATACTAGGCTTGAGTACTTAAACAAAAAAAATTAATCCCACCAATAAAAGTGAACAAGAATTATCAATACAGACTTAATTAGATAAGAGCTCATGTTCTCTGTCTGTCAGAGGAAAAGCAGGTTAATACTATAATTTAATAAAATATCTTTGTGATAATAAGGCCTAGAAGTCAGAGATACAGCCAAGAAGATTGTTCTTGTCTGTCCCATAAAATGTATAGTCTGTACAAAGACCAAATGGGAATGGAAAAGGTACCTTAGGGAAGAGGACTTCCTTGTGTGGGCAGAAGCAGGAACGGGGCCCACGACCCTGTTGTTGCCTATGCAGGACTAGAAAGTTGAACATCAAAGTCCTGTTCAGATTCTTATGTTATTGATAGTAATGATTATTGATTATTGTTCCCTATATTATTTCCCAACTATGCCATAAAGTTTCTCGGAATAAGGGCAAGTAAATAAGTCCAGGTTTGTCACATCTGGCATTTAGCAGTTTCATTAGTTAATACTCCAGACACACTGTTTTTGAAACTGAACAAAATCAGTTTTCTGATTCTGAACAACATCTTGGCCCATTTCAGGGTATTTTCCATTGACACAAGCAAAATCATTATTGGTTTGATGGTCTATTATTTATGAAAAAGGACCTTTTAAAACTAGGTGGAGTTTTGTTGGAAATGAAGATATTTGCCCCACCCTATAAAGCACATATCAGTATATGCAAAAGTCCACATCACAGAATGACAGAGGGAAAGACAAGGACCCATGCCTCCGCCTGAACTAGGAGCTTTCCCAAATTAACATATATTCTCTAGTATTTTCCATGTTGTGTAGAGGCCCTAAACTTCCTTTAAATTAGTGAGTGCAGTGTGCAGTCTGGTGCTGCTCTCCATTTAGAAAGGACTCAATATTTGGGACAGAGTAGGAAGAGGAATGGTAATGTTTGAATTGCACTGGTGACAGACATGGAGGAGACAATTCCTGATTCCTCAGCTGTCAGGCTAATTTATTGTCCAGATATGACATCTAAATTTGCCCTTTATTTTGGATTTCCCTGGGGCAAGGTAGCTTAAGGAGCACAGTGATTATGATTTAAGGTTATTAGGAGTACACTTCAAGAGACACCAAGTTTTCACTCTTTTCAAACTTCCAAGCATTGCATAAAAACCTAGCTGAGGATTAATACAATGTAGGATAGTGATCTCCACATCTATTTGTTTTCTTTCAGAGTGCCCCAATGGCTGAAGAAAAGCCCAAGTATAACTGCACTGTCAGTGAAGTCACGATCGTGAACCTGCAGCCTGAGAAAAATCCTGTTCTCCTCTTGGCAGGAGGGAAGCCAGGAAGTGAGCACAGAAACCTTGATTTCCAGCCTCCTTCTCCAAGGATTTCAGAGAAGAGGCTATGCCAGGGAGAGAAAAAATTGTGGCCAGAAAAGGTGAAAAAGGAGGGAGCTTTGTCTCCCAGCCTGCATCGTGCAAATGAGTCGTGTAGCACAGAGAACGTTACCCTGAAGAGGCCAGTGAAGTTGGCCCCTCTGGAGATCCCTGTGGAAGTAAAAGAAGCCCAGCTCCAAAAGATTATGAGCATCCAGAGGGAAGCCCAAATGGCTGCCCAGAAGCTGATGGTGATCAACTCCATCCACAATGAACCCCATGTGAAACGGGTGAAGAATCTGGCTCAGGGGGAGCTGGGAAACCTCCAAAAGATCAAGCTGAATGAGAGGGCTGCTCTGGAGAATAAAGATGATCCCCTACCACCTAAAAGCAGCAAACCCCTTGGAGAAATCCAAATTATTTTGCCTTCAGAGACAACATCTAAGTCGACTAAACAAGCAGGTGCTGAGGATGCTCCCAAGACACTTTGTAAGCCATTAATCCCCACTCTCCGGGTGTCTGACACGCACGGAGAGTCCAGCAGCCCTGACAGCATCCCTGATCCCTGCCAAAATGTTCCTCGGCGCCGGTTCAGATTAAGACACACAAAAGAGCAGCAGGAAGACCACGGGAAAGCCAAACCCTTAAAGGCCATGGATCCAAGTGGGGGAGAAGGCACGAAGAAAACTGCAGGTCAGCGAACACAAAAAACCCTCAGTGACGCCAGCAGGCTCATTGAAAATGTGTCCAAAAGGCAGAAGGAGCGAGGAGCAAAGCAAAGGGAAATGGACGAAGCCTCTTTAGTGAGGAGGCAGTCTATTCGAAGGATGGCCTTGGGAGACATCATCCAGGTGGATGACGACTGAACATCACGGCACAGATACCCAGAAAAATGTTTTAGAATTGCTACTTAAATAGAAGTCTTCAGAAGAGTGCCTGGAGACATTAGTGGACCACCAAGTAAAAATAAGGTGATACTGTTGAACAACTCTCTCATTTCTGAGATGCTCAAACTAGTGGCTCATAGAGAAAATAACCTTCTACTCTGTTCAACACTAGAAAGGCTTCAGGTATCCTGAGCCCAGCACGGAGTACAACTTTTCAAGACACATATGGACCATGTAGGGAAACTCTGGATGTGGACTGGGTAGAAGGATCAAGAAACAGGAACCTGGAAAATACTGTGTCTGGGGCTTTTTGCTCCTGAGAATATTGCCCTTCCACTCTTAGCTGTGGCAAGTTTTGTTTCAGAAAGACAAGATTAAAATGTTCTTCATATCTACTGTTGGCGGAACAAAAATAATTAGTGTAAGTTTAGCAAGAGACATTCAAGTCAGAAAAGGAGAAAAACTTTTAAGGACAACGAACAGTGAAGAATGTTGTTTACCAAGATGGGAATCTCAGTCACTGAAATTTTTAATAATACATTAGGCAAACACCTGCCAAGGATGTTTTCAGATGAATTAATCCTTCATTCACACACAAGGACTGAATGATCCATAATGTCCTTCAACCTCACTTTTCTTATCTTGTATTGCCTATCTTTTCAGTTGTCCACTTGTGGGGCTACCAGCTAAGCCATGTAGTGCAAAGAGGTACAATAAATGGAACTTTTCACTTTGCACTGATTCTTATTCATTGTCTTACAGGTAGTACCAAGATATTCATCGAATTCTTCAGAAAGAAGCATTTGATGCTGCTTTCCCTTGGTCTCTTCAAATTTCTGTTTGTTCTTTCACAATTTCTTGGTAAAGGGAGGAACGGTTCATCCATATATTTTTTGTGTTGCATTTTTCACCTTTTCACCTTTAGGCATTTTTTAAGATCTTAGTCATCTTTTAAAGAATGAATATTGTGTTTATGTGAAATATAGAATAAACCAATCATATGCAGTCTCAACGTAATCCTCCTTAGAATCTTTTAGGGAGCAAAACCTATTTTGTGGGGTTTAAGACAGGTATTATGACAATTTGGCAGAGATTCTAGCATAGTGCAAATGTTATTAATAAGGTTAACATGCAATCAAATTTGCTTTATAAATGACTTTTACAGCAAGAAGTAGGATGTTCAATGTTTTCTGGTAGTTCACTTCTTTAGTTGCTTGATTTTTTATTAAAGGTGGTCAAATGATCTTAGAAGCTGGGACTTCAATAAACCAATGGTGAGACTTGCCATAAAACCTCAAGAGCTGGTAAAAATACGTGGATATCTAGAAAAAGAGAAGGTGAGTAGAAGGAGAAGAACTCAGCCTTTAAACATGCTGGGGTTGGTGGGAGATGAGAAACGAAGAACAAAGGTCTTTTGTTATAGAAAAGGGGTGAGCCTTTATTTTCCTCTAATTGTTTCTGATACGTACATGACAAAGCCAAAGACAGAGCAGACCAGAGCTTGAAAAATATTTGAGCATTTTTCTGCATTCCAACAATATCAGAAAATGTGAAACTTTTTTTGGATTGTATGTTTCCTGATTGTTCTCTTAGTAAGAGAAAATCCACAACCCCGAGATTCTTTTGGAATTTGTTCTTGAGTGTTTCTTGCTGAAGAAAAAACAGACATTGCCAGGATTGAAAGTCTGCCCAGGTTTGCCACAGCAGTAGTAGCTGTATTTGTACAAATCAGTCACTCTGTGACTTGCCACCATGTTATCTGTCAATTTTCTATGCTGAGAATACCTGGGGAATGAGGACTCACAACTATGCAGGCCAGATAATTCAAGGTGAATAAGGAATTTTTGTAGCAGTTGAACACATAACTTGGAATTAACATGAGGTGTTAAGCCAGGAATAAAAAAATGTGAGAGGTATGTCCTCCTTATGATGTCTGGGCAGTGAGGAGAAATAATAATTTAACTAATAAACTCAATTTTATCTCTGACTCACTGCAGCTACTTAATTGTGGATATGAAACTGTAATTCCTATGTGTTTTGTTGGCACCTAACAAGTTCCTAGCCAGACAGAATTAATGGGATATCCAAAGAAAATGCTACCAAGATTTGCAGTTTTCAGTAGAAGAGGGATGGCATGAGAGAACAGCTGAGTTAAGCTTGGCCTGGCTCACCTGAGATGCTGCTGGCTTTTGTTAAGCTGTGATGTAAGAAGGTCCCTCAAAGGGGTGTTTGAGGCCACCTGGTCGGGTCTTTTGCCTTGGAAATACAATGACAACTCAACCAGGATGAACACCTCTAATTGTCTGTGCGAAGGTCACTACAGGTGCCAGAGTATTCCTCTACTCTTTTACTGAGCTCTTTTAATGCAAGTAAATGCTTTAAAACAAATTTTTAAGGAACAAATGATTAGGTGATGCTTTAAAAATGTGAACCAATGAGACTGAAAAGAACTCAAAGGTCCCAACTTTCTCTTGTGGCTGCAACGACAAAAATTGTTGTTGGATGCACAGGGGGAAGACTTTTGATTGGGAAAAGGGACTAAAAACTTTTCTATCTCCAGCATAGCAAGGTCATTGAGGAAATGGGATCTCCAGGACTCAGTATCCATCTTTACATCTGTGTCCCATGCTTCAAAGAACATCTTCACTTTCTGGAAACTGGGTTAAACGCTTAGAGGGTTAATCTGGATTCTGGGAAACTTACCTTCCATGACATAGGGAAGAAGTCTGACCTGTAGTTTGTACAAGGTTCTTTAGGAAGAAGGAAAAAAAATATATAAATAAATTAGTGTGATCTGAATCTTGAGAAATTCATGTAAGAATTGGGTGCAGTATTTTAACTTGGGCTGCTGTCCAATATAAATGCATTCTGCCCTGGCTCTTTGCACGGGTTAGACCTTCCTACCATCCCCTTATGCTGGCACTGCTTCTCAAACAGCAGCACAGTGATCTAGAACAGTGAATTTAACAGAAAATTGCCCCCAAAGATGAGTATTCAACTGGGATCTGCACCAGGCTTGATTTAGTGAGTTGTTTCAGTAGTGCTTGAGTCAGCATGAAGGAGGTAAGGACAGAGAAGCACACATTCATTCTGGTCACTGACTGGGCTTCTGTCATGCTGAAGTGCATCTGAATTACACTCTAAGGGCAGTAAACAACTGTATTGGAGTGCCAAGAGTCTCAGAGGCCTCTGTGACATGATACAAATACCTGAAAAACCTGGGCTCCACCCTCAGACTCCTGTACATTGAAGAATAATGGTGGCTTTGGTTAAAAAATTTCCTGTCCAGTGTTGGCTGCTCCACTCTCTGTTCTGGATCTGTTGATTCTTCTGCATGACTGTGGTTTTAAATGTATTCAGTCTAAAACGTGATGAAAGTCATGTTTTCCATAACATCAAATCATATCAATGTGGGAGCATCAGGGGAACTCTGGTACCTATACAAACTCGAGAGCAGGATGGTCCCAAAGTATTGCCTTTTTCTAGGAAAATAGGTGTGATTCAGTGTTGTCTAATGCTTGCTAGTCTGTAAAGTGGGAAATGAAAAAGCAGTGCTGTGCACACAGAAAGTAACATTTGGAGGGCAAATGCAATTTCAGAAGAATCCCATTGAAAAGGCAAGGTTAGGGCAAAAGAGGCCTTTTTTTTCAACTTAACTCTGGCCATGTCAAGGTGGGTATTGTGGAAGGGGAACCAACCTCTGCTTCCAGTTACATGTTGTACCTGGAATATCAATCCCTTGAGTCAATTCAGTTGCTCTGTCTTCAGACTGACATCAGAAAATGACTCAGGAACTTCAAACCACAGTGTTTGAACTGTGGATGATGCAACCAGTGGAGCTGAGATTTAATTGATCTGTAAAGATGTTCTCAAATACTGACTATAAAGGAAAAAATGTAGCAACTCAATAATGAGGGGGATCCATTCTTATGCAAATAAATTTAATAAAGGAATAAATGTGCTTTAAAGATTCATATCCATGTCTCTGTTCAGTAGGTTTTTCCAAAAGAAAACCTTTTTGATTGCATATTCTATTGCTCTTGCTTCCAATGCTTTTGCAAGTCAGGAACCCAGGGGGTGATTTCTTTTGTGCAATGCAAAAACAATTTCTATCCCTTTCCCTTAGGCTGTGAAAAACCAGGACACAAAGATGGTCTCCACTCCAAAGACTTTTGAGCCTCAATGTAAAATAAAGAGGAGGTGGGCAGACACAACAAACACAGAGAAGTGAAATAGTGAAATCCCTTCCAAATCAGTCATGAGCAAAAGTTACAGACAAATGTCACAATCACCTAATTTAGGAATAGTACATGTTTCATAAACAGCACCTTCCACCCCCACAGAGTCTTACAGGCTTCGCAGAACAGCAGGATAACACTTGCTGGGATGAGAAAAAAAGGGTAAATTCTTGATTGATTCATCGACCTCTAGAGCCAGACATGGTCCCTCACTGGAAGTGTGAGGAGGACAGCCCAGAGATAACTGGATCCCAGTCACGACTTGTAACAGATGGGAACACTATGAAATAGCCAAATGTCTTGGCTGTCCCCTATGATGTGCAAAAATGTCCCTGTAGACACTTCCTGGGTATTTGCTTGCAGTTCTTTCTCCTTTCAGTCAGCAACATGATAACTCAGTCCTGGATGGAAGCAGAACAACAGAGAAGAGATTCAGGAAAGCTTTTAGAGGTGAGGACCTGGAACAGCACACTTTTCCTTATAAAGAAGGAATTTAAAAAATTTTTATTATTGCCTATTATTAGATTCTCTTTGCAATTGCCTTTACATTTCCAGGGATTGCCATATGGATTTTGTGGAGAATTACAGGCAATGACAATACAGTCATTACCAGATGAGAGGATGGGAAAGATAACCGGAAACACAAACCCAGGAAGAACTCCAGAGACAGTCTTCATTCTGACTGCCATTAATACTTGCTGTAAACTTGCCTCTGCCTCTTCAAACTGTAAAAACTGGAAGTTTTTAAAATCCCAGTCTCCATCTTGCAGTTCATACAATCTGGAGAAGCCTGAGTTGGACCCACCAATAATGAATCAAAGACACTGCACCAGATTCTGTCCATGCACTTCTCTGGGGTGAATCCCAGGGAGCAGGATCCCATTCTGGAGTCTGTGATCCCACTGGTACTGCCTGACTTCGAGTTTAAGCAGCCATAGGATTCTTTCCAGAGGAGCTCAGCAATCAGCAGCAGTGGGGAAAATCCTGTTTCACTAAGCTGAGATTTCTAGTTATCAGTGTGGGGATGGGAGAGCACAAACACTGGCTCTGATTGCTCCTGCTCATGTAACCTGGGCACACTAAACCCTTGGAAAACAGCCTCACAACTGCAGGAATGGGCTGGCACTGTGTTTGAGATCCATGTGCTAATGCTCTCAGGCTGTTTGTGCCAACAGGTTGCCTTAATTTTCGGTGTGTGAGAGACATGATTTCAAATATGATGGTTTCCCCTGAATATTCACCGAGGCCCTAGGGGTGACGTGCTTTCAGGCAGTTGCAGCAGGAGCGTCAATAAAAGGAGCAGTGCTTGAAAATCATTAGCAGGGAGTACTTTTAACTTTGTTCCTTGAATACATTGTCTTCTACCCTGGGCGGCTTGCTGACACTTCTATCTCTTGAAATTTACTGTAACAGTAGAAGCTGAAATTGGTTCAGTTAAAATAAAGGATGCCACCAGCTAAATCCAGAAGCAAACCCAAATGGGCTGTTAGAGGTACAAAACACACAGTGCCTTTTCCTCCTCATACTTCTTTTCCTACTGATTCTTGATGGAAAGAGGGACGGAAACTATGAAAGGCCCTCTAAGTGTTCCTGGCCCAGTAAGGAACAGAAAACAGCATGCAAGTATCAACCACATTTTCAGAGCAAGAATGATCCAAGAAGTCCAAAAAACTTGAGATGAACAAAGAGTACAAGAAGCCTTGGCGCGACCAAGACTTTTCATGTGGCTTTATAGTCCATGGAAATTAATCAGCAGGACTTCAGTGAATTTCTGAGGTAACCTTTTTACTTAGGCCTCCAGCAGTTACACTTATCCAGCTCCTGACAGACACATGGACAGGGATTTATTCTGATAGTACTACATGGAATATTAGAGATGAGCCAAATGTACAGGGAGAGATAGCTCAGACTGGAGGCACTAAAAACACCTGGAAAGCAAACCCCAGAATGTCCTAGGTGGAATTCACTTGGGTTGGGTAAGCCACATCCTCTCTACAATCCCATCTCTGGGCAACTTGCCTGACTTATCTGGCTTGTGGTTGTTTTATCCAGGCTACATATTTTAAGATGTAGGTGCAGACTTAGCATGAAAATATGAGGGACAAATTACTGAAGAGCAGTGGTTTGATGATTAATTACTCAGTGGAGAAGGAAGTGTGATGTTCCTCTTGAAAATCTGCTGCAAAATGAAAGTTTGGGAGGAGATTTTCCCCTTATGTTTGCATTTCCACTTTGTCCATTGAGGTAAAGAAAGGAAAAATCTCTTAACAATTACTGTCAAGAACAAAAGAGATTTAAAACAGGGGGGGAAAAGCATTAAAATAGATTCTGACAGTGAAACAAAGACACAAATATTCAAACAACACCTTCTCTCTACCCAAGGGTCTTTCCCAGTACCTCACCCTGCCCCCTTCTCCCCTACACTCCCGACTCTTCAGCCCCAGGGGGCACAGGGGTGGGGATAGGGCTGCAGTCAGTCCCTCTCAGCCTCTCTGGGATGCTCCTCCCTCCTCCCTGCCCCAGGCTGAGCCCTTTCCTGGGCTGCACCTCTCAGGGACAGCTGCTCCCCTTGGGGCTCTCCATGGCAGCAGCTCCTGGGCATGTCTGGTGCACCCAGTACACTCCAGAGTTGTCCCAGGATGCCCACATGGATGATAAGGGATCAGGCTGTGGATTTGCTGTCTTCCCAGAGGACACTTTTGAGCTGTGAGTGTCTTTTTCCATCTATGAAAAGTCCCAGTGGCCACACCAATGCCACTGGAAGCACAGGGAGAAGTCCTGACACTCTTCCCTAGACACAGATTCCAGTGAGAATTTGTCTATTCAGAGAATCACAGGATCACAAAACAATTTTGGTTGGAAAAGACCTCGAAGATAATCCAATAAAACATCAGCCCAGACCTGCCAGGGCCATCATTACACCATGTCCCTAAGTGCCACATGCACCCAGCCAGCAGAGCAACCTCTACATCAGGGGCAGAAGGAAATAAAGCCAACCAAGCATTTTTAATAACCTCTTGATCCCAAAAATCCAAGACTGCTGTATTAGGAACAGAGGTATGGAAGACTTTTTTTATTTTTCCTCTTGATAGTGAGCATGCTTTTTCATGCCTCTAATTCAATTAATGCTTTTCCATCATCAAGTTTCCTCCCTTTATGGTTTTTTTCATTTTAGAGATCTGTCAGTGGAAGGTAATGAAAATGTAAGCAAGCCAGCATTGTGTGGGTGGGAAGCAAACTTTGGTGTTAAGTTAAAAATCACAGTTTGAGGTCTGGGTGCACTTCCAGAGGTAATTCACTTGGTAAATCAACCAGTTTGTCCTATCATCAAGCTGTCATTTCTAAGCAGTGCTGCAGCAGGTTACTGCCAGAGACTATTAAGCAAGTCATTATTATTTCAGCCCCATTAGCTAACGGGATACACCTCTCTGCCCAAGGAAAGACGTTAATCAGCTTTGCCTTGAAGCAATATATTCAGCCTTTTGCTTCTGAGATAGGACTTCCTATACCAGCACTAAAAATCAACTCAAACTCTGGGGTAAAGAGCAGAGTGTTCAGGGGTGAGATAACATGATCCCTTCTCCATCTGACTGTGGTGGCAAGTAGCAAAGACAGGCATGGGACCAGCAGCTACAGATTCTTTCAGGAAAAGGATAAAAACACAGTCCTAGTTTCCAAGATAAACGTGGTGACCAGTTTGTTCCACCTGCTTCCCTCCTCCTTCAGTCACTTTTGGAAACTGAATATATGCTGTGAAGTCATTTGGGTGATTTTTGATTTTGATAATTTCTCTGTTGGCCTTAGCTAGACACACACACACTACAGGCTCCACACATGCCCAGACACACAGACCAATGCAGAAAGAGATCACCCTTTTTTTTTGTGAACATCCCCACAAACATGCCCAACACTCAGGGAAAACAAAGATGAACAAAGATGACTCAATCCTCTCCTCCCCTCTAGCTGATCAGGATTGAAGGCTGCTATTGAAAGACACATCCACAATGTGGATCTCACCAGCAGCTCTTCTGGGACCTCCCCCCTGCTCAATAAGCAGCCTCTGGACCTCAGCGTTCTCCAGCTGCTGGCACCCAGATCTCTTATCCCAGTCACTAACCAACTCACCTGGCAGCTCACTGGTGTTGAGACATGAATTTAGAATAGAGAGGACAGCTGGAAACAGGATTTCATGAGGATATAGGACTGATTGCAGTGATCAATGTAACATGGTAACACATATCCAGCTCCTTTCCCCTTTATTTCCTGGCTCTTTTTTCTCCCCAGTTCACCTTAGTCTCTCCTTTTCCCCACTTTCAATTTTTACCCTAATCACCCCATAATTAATTTTGCACATTTCCACAACCCCTTAAAATCTTCCTTCCTAAATTTTACAAAATCCCAAAATGCTCTTCCCATGTTAAATCCTGTATCCCTTCAGGCAACCAACTGTTCGGGTGGCTTGGCTTTCTGTGGGCAGAACGTCTTTGGCTGGCTGCTCTTGGTGGGCCCCATTGCAGGGTGATGTGCTAGTCCTGCTCCTTTGAAGGTCTATTCATCACTCTGGTATCACTGGTCAGGTTTTCAATATGCAGATGGATGCTGGATCTGTGCTTGAAATGTTGTGCTCCATTTGCTCATCATAGACGTTTTCACCTCCATCAGCATTTAGCATCTGTCTAATGATCTATTTTTAAGGTATCTCTGCATAGTTTCTCAACTTTCTATACCAAGTTGCTTATTTTTCATGAAATCTGAAGGAAAAAAAAAATGGATTTCTTTAGTTTTTCAAACATCAGCAAGTGGCTGTGTCCTGCAGCCCTAGAAAGGGTTGTTGCAGCAGCGCTCCAGCAGATGGCTGGCTTCTGTCAGGAATAAAATTTTCCCAAGGAAAACGCACCATGCAGCAGCACATTTGCAGGAAAGAGCAGAGGTTTGTTTCCTTCAGCTAATGATTAATGCAGCAGCTCTCTTCATACTCTGGATTTGTTATTGAAAATGACTCTGTGGGGCTCAAGGAAGACAAATATAACAAAGCAAAGCAAATTGCTGACATGAAAAGAGTCACAAACCCCTAAAGAAAAGCCGCTAAACTCCATTCCTGGTTCAGTCTTTGAGAACTGGTACTGGTGATCAGAGAATCAGAGAATCACAGAAACACAGACTCTGCTGAGTTGGAAGGGACCTAAAAGGGTCTTTGAGTCCCACTTCACAGGACCATCCCCAAGAATCCCACCTGAGAGCATTGTCCAAACTCTCCTTGAGCTCTGTCAGGCTTGGTGCTGTGATCACTTCCGTCGGAAACTGCTCCAGTGCCCAGCCACCCTCTGGGGGAAGAACCTTTTCCAAATGTCCAACCTGAACCTCCCTGGACACAACTTCAGGCCATTCCCTCGGGTCCTGTCACTGTCACCAGAGAGAAGAGATCGGGGCCTGCCCCTCCTGTCCCCCTCACAAGGAAACTGTAACTCCAATGAGGTCTCCCCTCAGACTCCTCTTTTTGAGGCTGAACAGACTGAGTTCATGTACTTGATTTTATTCTGGAGAAATTCTTTTTGAGTCATGCTAAAACAAGTGCTGTTCCCCTTCCCTAGAACCAAAGGGAAAAGGTTGAACGTACCTCAACAAGCAGATTTGATTTGTCTCAGTAGGAGAAGTAAAGATTAAACAAAAATGGTCAAGTGAGATGATCTTATAGTTCTTGAGCATTCAGATATGTGACTTAACGTGAGTGTGCTCAAAAGGAAAGAAAGCACATCTTCAAAAACGGGAAGCTGTTGGACTCAGGTTGCTTCAAACACAAATGTGCCCTGAGACCTTTCAGCTTGCTGAAATCTTTCAGTCTCACTGCATGCAAAAGCAGGTAAATACCAATTCTTCCCAACTATTGAAGTAAAACAGGGCAAAAGGGCCCTGAATCCGAGTGTTGTAAAGGATACATCTGGAAGCCCACCCAGGACTGACTCACTGGTACCATCACCGCTATCTCTGCAATAAATAAGCTGACAAACAATTTGATGTTTGCCACTGCAGTCAATAAAGGGATGAAGTTATGGCCAGGTAGCCACAGCTCTGTGGTGAATTACAGAAAACAGGGTTTAATGGATTTTAAGAGACTCCTACCTAGTCCGTGTTTCTGCTCCATACAAATCTGTCCTAGTAGTGCTTTTTCAAATTCTAACCCTTGCCCCCCCTTAACCTATATTTTCAAGAATAAATATTTCATGACTATTTCTTTCTGTTTTTCCTCTGACAGTTTATCTCCCTAAAGACTACTGAAGCCCACTGCTTGTTGACCTAACCCAGATGGGTATGCAGGGAAATCTACTGCCTTTCTCCTTTCAGCAGCCTCCTACATATTTCAGGATTTCTGCCATGTCCACCCTCAATTTCCTCTTTGCTAGGCTAAACAATCCATTCCTTTCAATCTGTTTGCTCAGTTATGTTTTCCTGACTTTTGAGCATTCACCCAGCTCTCTGAATAATGTCCAGCTCAGCCTCTTCATTCTTGTAATGCAGAGCCCAAAGCAGGACACAGCCCTGAGTGTTGTAAAAAGCTGATGTTTAGAAGTACTGGATAAACAACTTTGAGTCTGCAAATGAAAGCACCTGTTCTGCCATGTGGCTGTTGTCAATTCAACATGGACTTTTCTTTCTTTTTTTTTAGTGTAATGCTGTCTCCAGGTGAAGAGGTGAGGGGATTAAACCTATCTGCCTGTACTCCAAGTAACTCTATAGGAATTTTTATTTGGAATGTGAACAAACCCATGAAAGAAGATTGAAAAATGTACTCTGAATAGTATTTTGAAGGCTCTCTTTCACATCCTATCTGCACCACAGGAAGAAACAGACCCATAGGTGCTCCAGAGGGGTATTTTCTGTCTGATGGTTGTCATCTTTGATATTTAAAGATGGTCCCATTAACTTCTTAAGTAATTACTGTGGGATGCTGTGGGCCTGGGAAACTGTTTTAATCCTATGAGAGAGAGATTGGCTAATGCTTTTAAGTCTGATAGACTATGTCCTATTTTAAAAGCCTGGTATAATCCTCACTCATGAAACTTGATCAGGTTCTCAGAGTGATAAATTTTGGGGTCCAGCAGTCTGTGACATCCCATTAAAACAATTTATTCACCTTCCTTAACAAGTAATGGATTAGCAGATACAGGGGAAGTGACATAATGGTACTTTATGACTTACACTGGCTTTTGGTAAGGCCTGATGTGACATTTTCAGATATACACAATGAGCAAAAGATGACATGTGGATGACAGATTGGAAAATCACTCCCAAAAGTATTCAGTCAGTTTGCATGGAGATGCTGAGTAGGCTTATAGCAGAGTCTGCACTGAATCCACAGTCACTGATTTATCTTCATTAAAGACTTTGGTGATGGAAGAGAGTGAATTTTGGTAAATGTGCAGCTAACACCGGTGGAAAAAAGTTGAGAATAAATTATTTCTATTTATTTATGTCTATTTATGAATGGATGACTATGTGCAGATACTGACATAGAATTAAATACAGATACTAATTAGGGAGGTGTGAAAAAAAAGCAGCAAGGCTGGCAAAAGCTTTTGAGGATATGAAATAAGAATACTGAGGGGCAGCTCAATAGTATTCTTCAGCAAAAATGTTTTAGTGTGGCATTTGGTGATAGGACAAGGAGTAATAGTTTAAAATTAAACTATTAAAAATTAATAATTTCTGAGGGCAATCATCATTATCCAGGTTAGGCAGTCTTCCACTGGGATGGCCTGACTTATCATGTTCCCTTCAGGGACAAACCCAGTTCATGAGGCACTTTTATCTAGTTCACAGTCTTACCCCTGTAGAAGACAGTTCATGCAGTAAATGTCATGTGAGCAGCTTAAAGACATTTCTTGAGCTAGAAGAGCTGTCTGAGACTATCACTCACATCAGTGATACTCTCTCACCAGGAGCTTCCAAAGCTCTGAGTCACCTGTGAAGGCAGCTGAGGCCACATGACACAGATATGGGATGGAGGAGAGAGACAATTCTAGAGGAATCCTAACTTTCTGTAGAGTAATTAGTTCAGAGATAAATCATTTGCCAAGCAAGACTTTCCTTACGCTTTTCCTTATCCACGTAAGCCAGGTTTGCTGTTCAGACAAGTCATCAGGTGCCAGCCTGTGCTGGCACTTTGTCACCCAACTTCCTGCTAGATGGAAGAACCTTATGAAGCTGTTTATTTGCTCAAACCATGGTCACACTAAATCACAGGTAAGTTCACCAGTGACTTAAAATTGTAACTTTACTGGAGCTGAGCAGAAGCTTTGCTCCCTGAGTTGTTTGTATTTCAGTCACCCGTTCACATGGTGGAGTTTATGGTTGATATAAAATACAAGGAAATGGACAATGAACATAGGGAAGCTTCAACATCTCTAAGACTCTTTGGTCTCAGTGTCCTGGCAGCAGGTTGTTGTACAGTGTGTTGAGTTCTGCACACCCTCGTTGGTGACCCTCATGGAAGGAAGCTCACTGATGCACCATGAGGCATTGCCACTCCTTGGAGTTTAAATGACACTGCAGACTCCTTCTGTGACTGTGTTGAAGAGAATGTAACTGTGCTGCTGAAGGTGATGCCTTTTTCTGGTCTTGGGAATGAAAAGCCAGACACGGTAGAAGGGTTGGGGGTTAATTACCTCAGTATTTTAATAGGAATCCCGTCTGATGCACCACTTCGCCGAGGTGAAAGGCCTTGCAGTGCCCACCATGCATGCATGCCCCCCACTGTCAATCAGTAATCATTTTATAGACCTAATACATCAGCATATCTACCAAAGTGGCCCAATAAGGGGCTTGGATGATCTAATTTCTAGTTTACAGAACATATTCTACTGCACGAGCCATGGCTCCTCAAGATAGTAGGATGTTTGGTCTCCTAACTCTACAAAGCCTTGGAACTATGGTGAATTATCAGACTTAAAGAAGTACAAGTATGCATGCTAATACTTGTGGATACACAGAACTGTGTAAAAGGTACAAAAAGAAATAGCAAAAAAATCCTTTTGGCATCAAAGGTATTTTGCTTGGTTTGTGCTGAGGGTGAGATATCCTACAACCATCAAAAACTGTAACTCCTAACTAGGATTTTCAGTTTAGGAGAGAAGCTCTCAGCACTGACAGAAGGGGAAGGTCTCAGGCTCCCTTTGATATCATGAGTTAGATCCTACAGGGGAGCCATTTTTGAAGCTGTACTGAACAATTCACCAAAATTACTGAATCAATTTTTGGCTCCATTGTAATATTTGCTTTCATCACTAGTGAAAAAACTATAAAAAAACCCCATGAACAATGTGTTGTGATGGGGCTTTTCACCAGACTCACAAAACCATTATATCAATAAAAGGAACACAACAAGTTAGAAAGACCAGGCAGAGATTAATGTCCTGCCTGATGAAACAAGAGCAATTCTTTAACTTCTCTGACATTTGGGAGGGCAAAGATGTGGTAAAGGTCAAATCTGCCTTCCCATTTCTTAGCTCCACTTACTGACCATGATTGATTGTTGTGTCTGGTGCTTACCACATTTGTCACTGCCACAAAAGGGTCTGGCCTTGCCCAAGCACTCCCCAAGTGCAGTGCCTTCCTTCATGCATGTCATGGCTGAGCATCCTGGGAAAGCCATTCCTGAAGGTCAGATATTTATTCTGTGCATAAGGTAGCTTAGAGGACTTGGTAAAAATTGCATTTCAGGAAGAATCTAGAAAAAAGATTAGATTGCATCACAAAGCTTTGCCCTGACATAAGCTTTCATTAAAAATCCTTAAAATTAAAATTTTCACATTAAAAATGTTGAGTGAGAAAGGTAATTTTCCACAGGAAATACTTGTAGTGAGACTTTTTCCCTTATGTTGATGCTGCTGGATTTCTTTCCTTGTTTTTCCATTTTTACATTTTTGCTTTGTAGGACAATTGAATGAATGTCTTCACACAGCTATCTCTGGGACAAACCACTGATGTCTAATCCAG
This sequence comes from Orthonyx spaldingii, assembly GCA_013397795.1. Lineage (NCBI taxonomy): Eukaryota > Metazoa > Chordata > Aves > Passeriformes > Orthonychidae > Orthonyx > Orthonyx spaldingii. The sequence continues at coordinate 537,069 of VZTJ01003883.1, read as the reverse complement.
AAAACCACTACTGTCTTCTTTTTCCTGTAGTCTGGATATTTATCCTCCTCCACAATTTCTTGGGCTTGTCTTACTGTACCTTTGTAGTGACTGTGAGTGGGGATGTGCATGTCCCCAACAAAACTGACTTCCTTTTCCATGCTCTCCTGAAATGCATGTTACATCTGATTTACTACAGTTAACTTCCAGATGTAGATTTCCTACATCAGGCAGCAGAATTCTACTGCAGAAAAGGGAAAAATCTTATTCTGGAAAGTATTAATGGGCAGGAGGATCAATTATTCCATTGCAATTAAAGCCTGTGAGGTTCCATTTGGAGCACTGGATGTTGTTTTGGGCCAAGATTCTGGTCTCTAGTGGTCTCTTGGACTTCTTATTGCAACTTCATCTCTGCCTGCATGAAAAAGCAATAAGGGATAATGACCCAAAGGCTTTACCAATTTAGGAAGTATTCTCATCACAGCTTTCACCTGGGTCACAGTGAAGCAGCAGTCTGCTGAGCAGTGAGCCCAGAGGGGTCAAGGACCTGGTGAAGGGGCTGGAGCAAAAGTCTGGTGAGGAGCAGGTGAGAGGGGTGGGGGTGTTTAGCCTGGGAAAGGAGGCTCAGGGGGAACGTTATCACTCTCTACAAATACCTGAAAGGAGGGTGAGGGCAGCTGGGGATCAGCCTCTTCTCCCAAGTAACAAGCGAGAGTTTGAGAGGAAATGGCCTCAAGCTGTGCCAGGGGAGGTTTAGATGGGGTATTAGGAAAAATCTCTTCCAAAAAAAAAGTGTTCTTAAGCTTTGGAACAGGCTGCTCGGGGAAGTGGTTGAGTCACCATCCATGGAGGTATTTAAAAGACTTGTAGATGTGTCACTTGGGGATGGGGTTTAGTGGTGGAGTTGGCAATGCTGGGTTAATGACTGGACTCAATGCTCTTAAGGGCCTTTACTATTCTGTGATTCAATGATGCTGCCCTGCAGGAGTGCAGGTTATCAGATCAGCCAAAGGAGCAAGATCTCATAATTTACCTGCTGAACTTGTATTTTGCTTTGGTCAGCACTTGTGCTTTTTCAGTCTGCATTTCAGGGAAAAGTTCCATATTGAGTTTGGGAAGATGCAAAGGTTTCTGAGAACAACAAATGACATCAGGAACCTGACAGGCAAATTCTCTTTTTAATATATGCCACTTTCCTGGAAAGCAATCACACTTGGTCAGCAAAAGTTGGAAAATTATGTCTATTTTTCAGGCTCCCCTCCACTGCAAGTGGCAGCCTTTTACCTTACTTAGGGCTTCCTGCAGTGCTCAGTGCAGAGCTGCACAGTGATCAGAAGTCACCTGTGGAGTCTCACTGGGGTTGGCATGAGCAGATTGTATTCTAGAAAACTAACTGAATAACAAGGAGGCAATATTATCTAATAACAGTCAATCATTAATGTTAGAAGAGAGATAAAACCAACTTCACATAGTGACAGAAAGACTTAAGGACACTGAAGGGCTGGGAAATAAAACTGCAGATGAAATTCCTTATCAATATGTATAAAATGTATAGAGAGACTGATAAATTTTGACCCAGTTTTCAGATTACAGTAGGTAGGCTCATGAAATGCTCAGTGGTGGTCAAAGACAAGAGCATGTTGCAATTACGAGGAAAAGAACTGAGACCAAAGCAGTAACAGCTAAGACACTGCATGTGTAAATCATGGCATGAGCAAATCATAACTAGTGACTCCTGCCCTTGTTGCTTCCCAAACAATTACCCCACCTTAATATGGATAAACTGGAATTTGTAAAGGCACAGAGAAGATTGGCAGGGATAATTAGAATTTTGAGAAGGTTTTCACATGAAGGTCAAGCAAATGATCTACAGCTCATCCTGCAAGAAATAAAGACTGAAGAGGACTATGATAGAAGCTTAATTAAATCATGGATGATAGGGAGAGTTAGAACAAGGAAAGATTGCACTCTAGCCTAATAAGGGTATTAAGGGTCATCAAGTAAAATGAATAAGTGCCAAATATGTAGAAGGAGTTGGTTTTTTGCACAATGTGGTAAAGTTTTGAAGCTCACTGCGGGATCAGCTTGTGTTAGTTCAAAGAGTAATTGTGTATTTCATGAGGGAGAAATCTACTGAAAGTTCTTAAATACCATCCTCTCATCTAGGAAAAAAACAAAAATAAAAATTACTGGAGCAAGGGAGATTATTCTGGAGAGCTTTACTGCAGATTCAGCCTGTTTTTCTCTAGGAGTGTTTTCTTAGCTATTAATGAAGTCAAGATTATGGACTAAGTGCAACATTGCTTTGACTCAGTAGAGCTCGTCTTATATTCTTCCAATTTCTTCATGTAGAGTGTCCCACAGTCTCCAAAACCAACCAGTAAAATCATTCTTCTGGCTTGGTACTCTAAGTCACCCTATCATCCTGCCCTAAGCTGTCTGATGTTCACTCAGTGAAATTCAAGCTTCTTTGAGTGCTCCTTCAGAAATCTCACAGTTCTTTCTCCTCCCAAATTTTCCATCTGTTCATATTTTACGTTGTGTCTGAAGACCAAATTTGCACTGCCGATCACTCAGCTCTGTGGTGCATTTATAGGTACAGAATAATCTTCAAAATTGCTCTTCTCCCTGCTTTCACCTCAACTCATCCCACCTCTCTGATAGGACAAACCTTGACTTTTTTTCCCACCTTTTTTCTTTCAAAATGTCTCCTTTTCTTTTTTTTTTTTTCTCAAGACTTTTCTCAAATGTGTTAATCATCTAACGTGTTAATATTTCTTTAAAAGCACCAAGAAGAAACACTTCGATGTTCTAAGTAGAAAATGTATTTTGTCAGAAATAAGGACAACCTTCAGTCCAGGATTGAAAGCAAAAGTAAGTTTATTAACAAAAAAATTGTCCAAAAAAAGGAAAAAGAAAAACCCAGGTTACCAAGATCGGAGACCCTAGGTGTCCAAGATTGGCATAAGCCCCAGTGGCAGGGGACTGCAGTGTTGGAGCTGTGCTTTAGATGGAAAATTAGAGGCCTTCCTCCAACACCGGGCTTTCTCCAGGCTAGTCCAAGGAGAAAATGGCAGCTCCTGTCCTGAGACAGGGCTTTTTATGGCCTGCTATCCCCGCCCAGGAACGCCCCTGCCTGCCCCCTGTCCAGCCCCCATGGCCCTTGACAATTGATAGGTTTGAATGGTGAGGTCACTCCTGCCCACCAATGGCTGAGTTGTTGTCTAGGGGGTAGTTTTCTGGCGGGAAGGAGCCTCATTAGTATTCATGGTTGCCATGGAGTCAAGTGGCAGAGGGACAGTGAAGTTACTATTTTTAGAAACTGGCAGTTAGGGATCTCAGTTAAATTGGGGGAGCCCCAAACCTTTTCCAAAGTAAAACACATTTAAAACATACATTTAACACCTTAAATAAGTACAAAAAATACATCTTCCAACCAAAAAGAACACTTATATACAGGGAAAGTACAAAACAATTATCATTTTCAACTTATTCCTAAGGAAAACCAAAAGGCGTAACTTAAATCATTGTTAGGGAACTGGGGAAAAACTGGGAAAACATTACAACAAATACAACTTTTAATAACTATTCATCTTAACAATTAAACCCTTGAATAATTAACTGGGAACCTTGAGTAACTTTTATTAACATTATAATGAGAACCTGAAGAAGCAAAAGTCAATTGCCTAATTTTATTTATAACATATTTCGTATTCATTGGGGGTTTTTCACCATGTTGCTCAATCTGCAAATACACAGCAGCTAAGTGCAGATGTTACCATCAACACTGACGCTGACTTTTCTCTGTATTTTGAAGTCCAGTGGAAAGAAAATAATAGGTTCAGCCTAGTAAATATTCTATGCAGGAGTTATGGATATCCATGTAATAAATTCATATCTTATTTCTCTTTGACCACATCACCAGCTTGATGCCCTTTAACCTTTCTTCCCAGAGTAACTGCAATATTTCAGACCTAGAAAAATACCAGTCAGTTGCCATTTAAAATAAGTTTTCCTGTATGAAAACTTCTTCATCTCTCAAATTTAATCCTTAAAAAATGTCTGTCTATATGTGTCTTAACTTGAGGCCATGAATAAGACATATTCAGCCTGGGTCATTAATTTTGTTTTCTGTATATAAAAATCTACAGAACTTTATTTTCTGGAAGTCATGAGAGAAGAAATTTGACTTTATCTTTGGTTAAAATGTGATTTTTGCCTCTCAATGGCATACAAAATATAACTTACAGACCTAGGAGCTACCAGGATGCAAAATTATTCCCAGCAGAAAGCTATTTCTGCATTGAAAATGTTATTTTGCATTGAAAATCTATGGAGAAAAATGTTTCAGAAATATGTCTGGACTTTTAAAATGGCTTCACAATGAAGGACACTTGGGTGGTGTAGGCATAGGAAACTCTGGTGGACATGATAAACAGCACCAGCCTCCAAACTTTTAACAACATATCAGCTGACAGGCTAATACAGGGCTAAAAGGAAATGGGTGATTAGGACTTGCTTGGGCTGCCCAGTTTCTTTGTATTTTGAGTTATCTCCCCATCTCAAATGTGCACAGTGAAAGGTTTTACACCCACAGCACTGCTCACCCTTGTGTGTCTCCTTTGCGTCTGACACGCACAGGCTCCTACACCTGATTTACTCCTATCACACTGCTGGTGAGTTCAGCTGCAAGGTCTCCAGTGTGGCTCTAGAATTAGGCAAGGATGCCCAGAACACAAACAGATTTTACTGGTGTGGAGGTGTTGCAGGATATGTCAAGCAGTACAAGCTGGAAAACAAAACATTTCAGACCAACCACTTGAAAAGGGTCATTCAGCACAAATAAGGGTCTCAATGCTGACTATGACATCAGAATAAATTTCTGTTCTTGTAGGTATTGTTACAAGGTCATGAATGACCTCAAGAATCATGGCCATAGAGTCCTAGAATGGCTTAGATTGTAAGGGGCCTTAGAGATAATTTAGCACCAACTCCCTGCCATGGACAGGGATACCTTCCACTAGACCAGGTTTCTCAGAGCTCCATCTAAATGGACCCTGAAGGCCAGGACACAAGGACATCAAACTGGTTTACTGTCTGCTTCAAAAATACAGATCTTTTATATGTGCATTGGCATCCTTAACTCTAGATTCATAAACATATTCCTTTTCTTCTTCTGAGTCTCTTCTCCCAGGTAAAAGTGGCAGGACCAGAGGAAATAATATCAAGGTGTATCAGAGTAAGTTTAGATTGGATATTCAGAAAATTTTCTTCCCTCAAAGCGTTGCCAAGCATTGGAAGAGGCTGTCCAGGGTGGTGGAGCCACCGTCCCTGCGGGTACTTAAAAGCCATGCAGATGTGGCACTCGGGGATGTGGTTTAGTGGTGGACTTGGCAGTGCAGGGTTAATGGCTGGACTTCATCTTGAAGGACTTTTCCAATCTAAATGATTCTATTATTCTATGATTCTTTAATTCTTGCTCCTGTGCTGCTTGTCTAATTAAAGAATAACTGATTTCAATGCAGTATTAGCTTTAAAGAAATAGACAACAGATGTAAAAGTAAAGTTACCTAGAGAGACAGTATATAGTGCGTATCTTTGCACTCAGTCTGCATTACACTCTCAAGAAGAGAGAAAAAAAATCATTCTGCTCATGTTTAAAGGTGAAGTGCAGACAGCAATGGATTGGTGATGTTGAACATTGAGCTCTGTCCTGGGCATATGTGATGCCTTTGAGTTCAGTGGGCAGGGTGTTTGTAAATGAATTAGGACTGTGGAATTCCAGATTCTTTGATGATTGTCAAAATATTGAAATGTAAGTGAAAGAGGGGAAGAAATGTGTTTCACTATCCTAGAGATGGAGACAATGCAGTTAGGTTTTACTTTCAGCTACCACAGCCCTGCCCACTTGCTCTGGCTTCACTGAAAGTCCAGGAAAGTGGCATCCATCTTCATTTACCACATTACAAGGAAATGTGAAGCTGAAGAGCATTCCAGGCCCTGTGTTGAAGTTCAATCAAGAGGAAGAAAACTGTTCCACACTAGTCCATCAGGCAAGCTTCATTTTGCAATTCATTGACTCTTTGAGCCACTGAGTCATAGACATATTCAGAAGAAAATCTTTCACTGTATCAATATCATTAAAAGTGACTATAGAAGTTATTAGAAGTTCATACCCTATAAATGGAGAGAAGGAAAAGCATTTAATTGTAGCCCTGGTAATGTTGTCAGGTCAGCAGTCAGTCCCTTCCAACTCAGAATATTCTGTGATCATGTGATTCTCTAATGTCACCAGTGATCAGATATCAGATTTACAGAAGCTGCTAAATCTACCAGTAGTCCTAATTTCCAATAAATAAATCAGGTCCATCACAAGGATGTGATACTTTGTCCTCTTTGATATAACTAACAAGAACTAAATTATATGTTTGGCTTGTGCATTGCTTTTGCAGACTATTGTGGAGGGAGCCATGTGATAAATCACATTTCTTACATATAGAGAAGTTTGTTCCACTATGCATCCTCTCCACAGATCAGCCCAATGAACTGCTTTAAACAGTTATGTTTTACAAAATGAGTTTCAGAAGGTTGGGCCTCCATAAGGAAAGATTTCTCCTTTTCTCTACCATAGCATTTTCTGCCCCAAATTACATGGAGCAGAGAAAAAAGCATCTTATTAAATACTACATTTCTATATGGTTTAGGTATTAACTTATAAAACCAAAGCTTAAATTTTTATAAAGGTGATTTGTGAACAAATAATCCAAAGCTGGTGACTGACAGATGGATAAACATAAACACTGTGCTTTAGAGAGATGGAGAACTATGACACTACCCTTAGATAAGTCAGGAAACAAGAAATACTTATAACAATTATTTGTGTGAGTTATCATTTTTCTTAAAACCATTTTGTATTAAATGACCTTTAGATGTAGCTGGGGTTATCAATGCAGGAACAAATTATATGTGGCTTAAGAGTCAACTGTTTTTTCTGAAGAGTAGAAAGGAAATTTTGAAAGTCTTTGCTCATGGAGATGGAAGATTTTCCCATTTTTATTGCCATTTCTCTTCACTGTTGAAGGTGTTACTACAAAACCTACTGTAGGATTAGTAGAAATTTTATTTGTTTTTAAATTAACTTTGAGTCTTTTCTTCACTAAACTGTGAAGGTTCTATAATTCATGACTTTGTAACTTGCAGCATTGGATGAAAAGTTGCGTGCAATGCTCATCCAACAGAAATCCTTTATGAGTCAGGATTTGGGAATTATAAATCCTGTAATTCACTAACAACAAAGTAAGAACAAGACCAAAATAGAATACTGTAATGATACATGAGTCCTATAAAACCTATAACAAACTACAGTGTGACATGAAGCACGATAATGCAAAATATATTCTACTGAAGAATTTTGTCTTTTCCATTCATTGCTCTCAATATGTTTTGGCATAGAAAATTCTACACTGCAGGGAAGAGAACATTTCTTTGCTAGGTAGGCTTTTTCTCAAGAGAGACCATTTAGATCTGCTTCATGCCTTGAAATGTAAGCCTTTAGGGACTATAGTACACAATGTGCACAAGAGAATGCACATAAAGATAAAAAAACACAGGAGTATTCCCCAGTGATGCAAATCCTTGTTTCTTAAGAATTTATGAGTTACCAGAACACAGCTACTGATCTGAGCCTTGACAGCACCAGAATTTTCAGGGAATTTGTATAAGAAACCTGTCAGGGCCCTGAGACACCATTAATTGGGCAGAAGGAAGAGCCAGTTGTATCTGTGATCAAACTGGATGTTACAGGAAGCAAAGACACTGTGATTTGCAGAGTGCATAATTCCTGGGAGTGAACTATTGCAGGATGTGTTGCCACAAAACATTTGTAAGTAATATTTATCTGGATTCAAATGTGGCTGGTAAATTTACTAAAGAAGAAAGGACTGTGAGCAGTTCAAGTCACACACCCCATGCCTTTGTGAGGAAATGCCCCTGCAACAATCACAGACTGAGACACCATTCTGGGGAAGCATTGTGGAAAGATTACTGTTTTCCTACACACCTGCTGAGGCATCCCTTCCTGGGGATAAGATATCAGGCTACACAGACCTTCTTCTCCATGCAGTACATCCATCTTTTATATTCCTAACCCCAGGGTGAAAATGGAAATCAAAGGTTCACAATCAGAACAGAAAGAACTGAAAAATATGGGGAAATTGAGTTATGTATCTGAGCATCAATGTTTATCATAATCCTCTGAGCTGCTGATTCAGTGTTGTTTCCAAAAGAAATCCTAATAAGACAGCAGCTTGAATTGCCATCTACATGTTTATGCTCCTTCCAGATCATTGGAGATGAAGTATCTGCAAAGAGTAATGATTTTTTTGCTGTTAATCACCTTGGTACATTGTAAAGAGAAGCAACAACTTAAACAACTGAGCTTGCTGTAGGAATGCTGACAGATTATTATTATGTGCAGTAGATGAAATATCAACTGCTGCAAGATCTAAATTCAAACCAGGCCACTGATACAGACTGAGTGAGGATATTATGTTTTCTTCATTGTACACAACACTGATCTGCCATACACCACTTGGTTTAATCTCTTATAACAAATCAAGCTAATGTGACAGTCAGAGGATCCTTTACTTGTTTGAGTCAAAAAGTCTTGGGAAGGTGAAGCTTTAGGGAGAAAACCACCAGCATCCCATAAGCTTAACATTTTTACATCAGGTAAAGATAATATTTAATAAAATACTGGGTTGGGAAGCAAAGCAGCCTGAAGAAAATGGTATCCAGAAAGTCAGCATAAAAAACAGCACTCTGTTATGGGAAAAGTTCTGCTTTGCTGCTTCAGTCTCGAGTTGAGCAACCCCCTGCCCTCTGTTTTTTCTTCATAGAAACATTTAAAAAGACCTCTAAAATTGAGTCAAACCATTAACCCAGCATTGCCAGATGCACCACTAAACCATGTCCCTAAGCACCACATCTGCATGTTTTTGAACACTTCCAGAAATGCTGATTCCACCACATCCTTGGGCAGCCTGTTCCAGTGCCTGCCCACCCTTTTGTGAATGCTGGAATGGGATCAGCTTGAGACAGAGGATTCCTTCTCAGGTTTATAGATGCCTACAAAGAGTTAAATATTCCATTTGTTTTTTGTAGACCAATGGTTCTGGCTGATTCTGATGGCAGAGATGTGAATAAACCATGCAAGTATTCCAAAAGCTGGGCAGAGGTCAAGCAAGGCTGTGGGTCCTCAAGAAACATCTCACCTTCCTGCACTCATGGATATTTTTTTTCAAGCCTCTGAACAGATTGTCTAACCTGTGCCTAAAGGGCAATCCTGTCAAGAAGTTGTAAATAGCCACATGATGAACACAAACCTCAAGTCCCAATTCAGTAAATACAGTAAAGTGCTTTGCTGACTCAGGCTCTCACTTGTATTGAGGTAGAGATCCCTGCAGGAAACCCGAAAGGGAAGATCAAAGGTGATGATCCTTCAGTATCTACACAGAAGTTGAAGAATGTGTTCTGTCCAAGGAATGGAGGAACAGAGAGATGAACAGGTTTCTTAAAAACGCACAGGATGGCCATGAATTGGTCTTAATAATACACAAATGATAACAAAATTACACTTTGTCTCATTGACAGTGGCAGGGATGAGACTGGGGTGAGTGAAAATACTGTCACTGGCAAGAGAGGTTATAGAAGACACTGGAGACCTGCCTTTGCTGCCACCTGACAGGGTAGAAATCTGCTCCATTTAAGCACATTTCAAGTTAATATATGTATAATATTCAATGCATGTTCCACAGAAAATTCTGAAGTTTAGCAAACTGAATTTGCTCAATGATTTCTCTTTGCAAAGCTGAAAACTTTGTGCACAGGTATCTGCAGTGCTCCTTCAGCTGGAGGGTGAGCTGTAACACAACAGAAAGAACTTTCTGAATCTGCTTCTACCACATAGTAGACAGACAAAAAAAAAAAAAAACCAAACCCAAAGAAACAACCCTGCCACCTGCCATCAAAGCTGTGTGGGCTTTCATGGATCTGAGCAGCCACAACCCAGCTGCCACCTAAAGCCTCAAGCCTGCAGTGGGAAATTACAGCAGACATGGGAACATCTTTATAAGCTGGTCTAGATCCTGGCCCACTGATCTGCTCTCGATGCAACTGTGTTTATAAGGGAATCAGAATGGTTTAGGTAGGAAGGCACCTTGAAGATCATCCAGTTCCAACCCCTTGCCATAGGCAGGGACACCTTTCACTATCTCAGGTTGCTCCAAGCCCCATCCAACCTGGCCTTGAACACTTCCAGGGATGGGGCAGCCACAGCTTCTCTGGGCAAACCATGTTTACAGTCATGCTAAAAAAAACCATGTATGGGCGCTGATGATGTGTATGTCCTTTGTATGGACATTTGGGCCCGCTCTGAGACTTGCAGTTTGGGGCAGACATCAGTTCCCTGCGGTGGACACCCGCCCTGATGGGACAGTGGGGACAGCCGTGAAAAGCCTCCGCCGGGACAGAAGCTGCGGGGTGTGGCAGCAGAGGGGACCGGGGATGTGTCTGGAGGAGGGGTGAAGGAAGAGTGGCTCCAGCACACAAGTCAGAGCTGAAATTCAAGCAAAAATATCCCAGTCGAGGGCTTTTTATTTAGACACTGAGCTCAGGGAGGAGGTAAAAGCAGAAACCACCTGTTTGCTAAGACAGAAAGGGCGATTCCTCCCCACACTGCGGGGACACAGCTCCCCCGATTCTCTGCCCTTCGGGGAGCGCATTTCTCTGTCCCTCGGGCCGGCACCCCCAACCCCCTTCCCTCGAACGTGTCCCGCATCGCCCACAGCTCCCACCCTCGTGTCCCCCAGCCCAC